>UESW01004447.1:187884-318146 GCA_900491605.1 Calamus simplicifolius | reverse complement strand
CTGGTGGTCAACTATTGATCGGTCAACCAATGGTCAACAGTTCAATGATCTTTTCATCAATGGCTGCGATCAATCCAAGTCATGATCAGTTGATCAACACCTGGCGGTCAACTATTGATCGGTCAACCAATGGTCAACAGTTCAATGATCTTTTCATCAATGGCTGATCGGCTGCGATCAATCCAAGTCATGATCAGTTGATCAACACCTGGCGGTCAACTATTGATCGGTCAACCAATGGTCAACAGTTCAATGATCTTTTCATCAATGGCTGCGATCAATCCAAGTCATGATCAGCTGATCAACACCACTTTGATCAATCACATCGGTCCATCGTTTGATCTCATCCCCTCATCTTAATCCGATCAATTTCTACCATCAGATCATTATGATCTAAGAAAAATTTAAAGCCCCTCAAGCTCCTTCCAAAGTGTAAAGTGCACCTACATTGCGCCCTTCGCACATGTGCAGAGATGATGCATACCCTCAAGCTCTCCATTTATGGTAAGCCTAAGGAACTTAAGTATGAAGAAAGATGTTTCTATATAAGTAAACCTCCCTTTCTTAATTTTTTCAATGTGGGACTAAATGTTCTCTCAATTTCTCATTCATAAATATAAAGAAATAATGGGCTTTCAAGGCCTATTTGAATATTCAAGGCCCATTGGTTCATTACCCAATAATTTATTATTTAGCTTTTGATGAATTTTATATTTTATAATCACAATCTCTCGAGGGACCGAACTGTCAGGCCCAAAGCAATTTGATTTTATGATGGATATTTTTCATGAAAGTGATCCCTAAGTTTTTACTTCATCATATCCAAAAAATCATGAACTAAACGCCCTTAATATATATATATTTCATCTTAAATATAACCTACCAATAGGAGATTCGATTCTGTTCATCCTTGAATATGTAGAAAGCCTCTAATTAAAAGAGCATGAGATTGGAATAAATAAAATAAATGATTAAGGAAATCATGCTATGTCGCAATTTCTTTTAAGATAGGTGTTGCTGCATATTTTCGTTCTTCGGCATGAGGTCGAAGCTGCGGTGCACATTGCGGTTCGGATGGCATTCTTCAATCCTTGTAAACCTGCAAAACAGTCCTTGCGTAGGGATTGAGGCAAGTGATCCATGTCGAAGACCCTCCAATAAAGTCAGTGGAAATTTTTAGCCATAGATAAGATGGAGAAGGTTATTAAAGGATGGTCCAAAGTAGGCCTCTAGAGGGCAATGGCATTAGTAAGGGTTTTTCATTGTGCTTACCTGAGGGGTTTTAGGACCTGATATTTATATGCTTCTGAAATGGTAAGTTGTTATCTGATTTCTCGGGCGCAGTTGTCGAAATCGGTGGCTGATAAGGCCGATTGATGTATGCCTTATCGGAGGATTTAAGATCCTGTTGATCACAAAGGGGGAGCTGTATTCGGTCTTCATTTCCGTTTAGGGAGGCTCGTTCTAAAATTCTGTCGATCGAGGTGATATGCTTTCTGAGGTATTTAGCGCGACTCAGGCGAAGATGATACTTGGCAACTAGAGCTGGAGTTTGGTGCTATTGAGGTTCAGAGACTTGACTTGGCCCCGTTGAGGTTCAAAGACTGCTCAGCCCTGTCGAGGTTCAGAGATCAGCTCGACCCTACCGAGGTTCAAAGAATGCTCGATCCTGCCAAGGTTCAGAGTTTATAGTTGGTGCGGCTGCTCTTCTACTAATTTTTATTACTATTAGTATGCCAATAAGATGAGACATTAACCTTATCAAGCTTTAGAGCACCGTAACAATATCAAAATATGCATATGCAAATATATGTGTATATATATATATACACACACACGTATGTATGATGTAGCAATTGTCATGAGATTTAAATTAAGTTCAAATTACATTCACCTGAGCTTGTTGTTCTTTATTAAATTTTATCAAATAAATATTTAAATACATGATCTAATTTATAACTTCCTAGGTTCCAATATAAGATATTATCATTTTTTCAATGCGAAGACAATGAATATTTATGATCCATTTGCAAAAACTAATATAAAATTATTTTAACTTATCTCAAAGTTTTCTTATTTCTCAAAAAAATTATTTGCCTTTATTATTTATATTTAGTCATGATTAAAACTATTATGCCATTATTGTAGTAAATTCTTTATTAAAAATAATTAATTGATAAAGTATCTAATTTTTGCCTTTATCTTGTATAGCACCATCTCAAATCTTGTAGGACTTAAATCATTGAGCTTAAATTTATGATGCAGTAAATTATGTAAGTTTATTAAGATATAATATCTATTAAGACTCATAAGCTTTGTTAGTCTACCAAGAAATTTAAGCCTAACATTTAGCTAAAAGTATAATTGAAATTCTATAATAAACGAAATACTAGGGGACATTTGGTAGCAGGTAATCTATCCATATTATCGGTAATTTAAATAGGACCTACCAGATAACTATATTTGGTATATGTTTTGCATGACAATCTATCTTGTACCTAAGGAAGAGATGGTTATCCACATTACTAAAGATGTGGTAATATGATAAATTACTTTTTGATAAAATTATCTATTTTTCTTTTGATCGCTCTTTACTCACATCCTCCTCTATCGATCTCACTGCAACCTATATGTCGAAGGTCCCAAGCCACATCCTTTCTTGCTGAGTCGGGCCGCGGATCTTCGCCGCCCAGCGATCCTATGGCATGGCGCGAAATTTCTTTCGATCGATGGCCTTCAGCATCCTCATTGGTCGCTTCGAATATCATTTAATTATATTTTTTTAAACATTATCATTTATAAATATAATTTTTTAAATCAAATATAAAATAATATATAAAATTTTAATAAATTTAATTTAGGGGTATTTTATGAATTTAATGTTATATGATTGGTAATCTGTTTGTCATACCAAACACAGTAATCAACCTTTATATCAAACACAGTAATCAACATTATTGGTAATCTATCAAGTGGTAATCTATCTTGTAGTAATTCACATTATCATTCAGGATTACTGACGATGCACCAAACGCAACCCTAAAGAGGAGTTTATATATACCTGATTCAGATTCTTCTCTCACACAAAACCTTTGGATATATTTTTATTCATCTTATGTACCATGATGGTTATAATTGGTATTATAGTTTAGCCAACAGTTGGTTCTACCATGTGAAGGATTATGGGAGCTTTTTTGTATAATAGAATAGTTTGTGATGCAAAATTATGACTTACATTCATTGTATATATTGAACATAATGGATGAAAAAATTATTAAGATATATTATTTATTTATTTATTACCCATATAGAAAATGATATGATTTATAAGTGACTTGTTTTTTTCTTTGCTGTTGTTATTTCCTCTTCTTCGTCCAGGTTGCCCTTTGGAGAGAGTAGTATAATAAATTTCGATTATGATCACCCTTTCAAAACAGCAAAGTTGATTTGATAACTATGAATCGTCGTCCATCAACCTCGAAACAGATCACCAGCAAAATTTATATATTTTGTACTTTTTCCTTCGTACACTTGCCGCTGAACCCACCGCTTGATTTTGTTGGCTTTACCATTCTATTTGAAGCATCAAAAGTGGGAAAGAGATTTTAGATGGCTTTCAACTTAGGGAGCTCTGTTTTTTTTTTTTTTTTTTTTTTTTTTTTTTTTTTGGGACGAAATAAATAAGAAGAACAAGTAAAAGGTGGTGTTTTATTCACACTCTAATATTTTTTTGATAATAAAATTTGACATTTTTATGGATTACATGTAATCACATCAATCTAAAACAAACCTATGTTGCATGAACCATACCTACCAGCAGTTCAAGCCTTTGTTGAAAACTATTAGAGATTGTCAATTTAAAACAAAGTTTGTGTTGCGTGAACCGTACCAACCAAGAGGTCAAGCCTTGGTTGGAAACTATTAGAGATTTTCTTAGGATTTATTCCTCATCCTAACAATTTTATTTTTTAACAGTAATATTGATTTTTTTAATTTTTAACAAAATGTTTCACTCATAAGAGTTAGTTATTATTGCTAACAGACTTTAAGACGAGTGAATAAAAGCAGGTTTCTAATCTTTATGATACATAAATTTTAACTTAAGCACAATATGATCTATCTCTTTTTATACACATCTAGTAGGCATTATCAATGTGTGCGATAGAGAGAGAGAGAGAGAGTCAATGACTTATTTTTAATATATTTTCTTTCTTTTTGATAATAATATTATTATTTAATTTATTTTGATGCTGCTTAGATCTTGATTTGACATTTGACCTACATAAAAAAAAATGTGTTGCCCTATAGCTTCATTACCTAACATGCTCAAATGAACCAAAAACTTGGGCAACATCCACAGCAATCTGATAGCCTCACCAAATCTAAGAAAGCTTATTACATAATATGAACAGATTGACTCAAAACCATAGTTATTAAAATAGAACCGGACCGGCAGTAAAATTGAGATTCGAAAGTTAAACCGGTTCGATTCTAACATAAAACTGGATATGTAAAAGACTCGAAATAATTCGGTCAACCCGTTCAATTCACTCGTGAATCGGTCAAACCGGTCTGAACCAGATTGTGGGTTTATCAATGCTGTGTCAAATTTTTAGTTTTGATGTTTCAAATTTCTGAGAGTTTATGGCAACTTTTTTTTTTTTTATTGAGATGCTCCTAAGTTTTATAGAGAAAGAAGAGGAGATCATGCAAAGAAGAGCATTAATGAAAGAAGAATAAAATAAAAATAATAAAAATATAAAATTTTATAGAAATTAAAATGAAAAAGTAAAGACATAAAAGAAAATAATAAAAATAAAGGAAACTCGAATAAATTTTTTTTTAAAAAAATTAAATCATATTAAATGGATATGCAGATTAAGAGTAAACAATTTAAAAGATCAAATAAAATACTAAAAAAGAAATTATATAAAAAAAATTATAAAAATTAATATTCATATATTTATTTTATTGAAAAATAATTTATTATATAAATATATTTTATATATTAAATACTTGATCAATAATTTAATCGATGATTTGAATAAGTGATCCGATGACCCAAGCATCCGAAAAGCGTTTGACCGGGTCAATGTCCGGCCGGGTTGACACCTGCTCAAAACATGGTAACAGCCATGCCGTTACCTTCTCGAAGACTCACAAAATCTGACGGTCTATGATCTTTCCAAACAAGAATCTTTGGCTTCCGCAGCAAGCCACCTGAATGGTTCATTAAAACGTTTCAGCTCCGAGCTGATCGAAGCGCTGGAGTTAGATTGGCGCAACAAAAGTAAGGCGACAAGAGAGGAAAAGGTGCAACCAATAGCGACTACCAGGGTTGACCCAAGGCACCAACGGTTGAGCCGCCTGAACCGGTCGGCGGTCTTGCTTCGCCGCTTTCGCTAATTCGCCTTATTAATTAGCAGACGCGTTCTTAATCCTATAAGCTTCGCGGAGATCATCGCGATCATCGGAAGGCCACGCCAGCCGTCCGCCGCTGGCCCACTCTCCCACCTCCTCCCTTAAAAAAAGGTATTTTTTCCGTTCTTCTCTCCTATTTCTTTTCTCCCGAGGCTGAGGATTATAATAATAAGGTTAGTTCTCCCTCCCAAAAAAATTCCACTCGCCTCTTTTTCTCTCTCTCTCTCCGTCGCGCTCTCATCTCCGAACTCGATTCGGGGCAGGCTCTCGAATTGGAGGGCCGAGCTTGGTGGAAAAGGTTCGATGCCGTTGCGATCGTGGCTGTGCGGTTGCTGGGCGAGGAGAATGAAGCGAGATGGAGGAGGAGGAGGAGGAGAGCAGCAGCAGCCTTCTTCTTCTTCTACTACTTCTTCTTGGAATCTATTTATCGATCTCAATACATTGGAGGCCGCGACGGATAACTTCTCCGACGCTAATCTCCTCGGCCGTGGTGGTTTCGGCCCCGTTTACAAGGTATCTTCCATTCCATTTTCCATCCCAAGCCCCTGGCCAAATTTCCGTGTAGATCTAGCAATTCGGAAGAAGCAAAGAAGGTGTCACTAGTATTCCATTTAATTAGATTAATAGCACGGGGAGTTTGTAGGAGCTCTGGTGTGCTGGTTATGTGGTCATCTTTCGTTGGCGTTCTGTCGAGGAAACCCAGGTGGTGGTCCCCATGCATTGCTGTGGCTGTCTGTCCGATGTTGATCGGACGGTCACCGTGGACTGGAAGTCTTTTGATTTCCCTGCCTTCTCTCCGCTTTCCATCTCAGGTGTTTTTAAAAATCAAACTATGCAAGCATGATGGTTGGTGACAAACACCCACCGGACTGCACCAGGGGAAGCTTGTCGTCGGAAACACTGCAGAGCTCCGAGACTCGATATGCTCCGTGGAGAGAGTATTTAATATGACTTGTTGCGATAGATCGAAAGCATGTTGGGTGTAGCCACTTGCTCGGGAGCCTCTGGAGGTAGCTGTTTCCAAGGCAAAGACCCTTCCATGACCTCATATTCATAGGTGTCCTTTTTTTTTTTTAATTTTAATCTAAGGTAGCATTCGACCTCAGCTTTTAGAAAATCCATCTCACATGCCACGTGATGGAAAACAGCTGTTACTGTTGGCTGCCTGAGAGCTGTTCTTAAAAACAAGAAATTCATCCGCTTTTAAGTTGTTTGAAATATTTTTAAGTCCAAAAAAAAAAAAAAAATTAATTAGATTGAAGTCTAAAAATTAGATTTCTGTGCAATTAGTATTATTAGTTTGATTCGGAAAGCTAGATTTTATTTTGTGAAACTTAGTTATAAAAAAAATACTCTTTCTTAATGTTTACCGCTCTCTTCTAGCGTTTCATATTATACTTTTCTCATTCCTAAATTGAAAATCTTAACTTCACACTTTTCCAATGGAAAAGTATATATATATTTTAATAGTCATAAAGCATGAACCTGATAAAAGCTTAAAAAAAAAAAACATTTAGAGAGGTGATATATATCAAAATTTATTTAGGTTCAGTTTATTACGATCTATTACAAATGATAGGATTCAGTTGAATTATCATATTTTAAGTTTTATTTCGAAACGTCTGAATTCTCTAGCAAGTTCATTTGAATTCAACTGAATTCTACTGTAGAGTTGATTCCAAACGGAGTGATGCTTATCCTAAGCTCGAAGGTGGGAAGGGGGAGGAAGTGGGGTATGCATGATTTTATTTTTATGAGCTAAACTTTGTCCAGTTAACAATTTAGTCTTGGAACAAGAACATGGTAGCGTACGGTTGACGGTGGATGATGAATCACCAAAAGTACTGAACTGTGGAATGGATGGATCCAGGGGGTGTTGGGGAGTGGAGAGGAGATTGCGGTGAAGCAGCTGTCTGTGGGATCGCGGCAGGGGATGAGGGAGTTCACCAACGAGGTGCGGTTACTGCTCAAGATCCAGCACCGCAACCTCGTCTCTCTGCTCGGCTGCTGCGCTTCTGCCGGCCAAAAGATGCTCGTCTACCCCTACCTCCCCAACCGAAGCCTCGATCACTGCCTCTTCGGTAACTCTCTCTCCCTCTCATATCAATTCACCGTACCCATCATTTTTAACAGTTCATAACAGTTGTAGACCGACTTTCGCACAGTGTATAACAGTTGTAAACCAGTTCGCCACAGGTGGTTTAACTTGGAAAACCCAGTTTCACACAGTATTCCACCTTGCCACGGATCCTATAAGGAGATACCTGTAGAAAAAGTCATGCAATTGTGTGGATAACTGCAATGCAAGCATGTTGTCTAAACTCCAACAGTTAATGCACTGATATGGTAGTATGTGATTAAAAATGGTTTTCTAAATCCGATTCTTTTTTGTTATTTTCCTACTAAAGTAAACACTGCCGTGCCAGTATGTAGTAAATGGAGAGTATAAATTGTGTGGTCAAGATATCTGTGTTGCAATAGTTCATTTGGACTGCATTTTGGGTAAGTGTAGTGCAACTTTTGCTGTGACCATGTGAACACTTCTTGTGACCTTTTTCAACAAGAAACCAGCCATAGGATTTTGCCCCCAGTTAATTGAGTGGTCCCATTGAACCTAAGGAAATTACAAATTTAGCACGGCTTGGAACAATGTGGGGTCCAATTGTTAATGAGAATGTATGCATTTGCTGTTTGTGAGTCTTCAAATACTCCAAAAGAAGTTCGCATGGTGAGCACTATTGATTATGGAGAGGCATTAGATGGCAATGTGGCCTGCACACTTTTTTCATCATCATCACATCATAATAAGTCATAAAATCATATTACTGGATAGCATAATATGTTACTCTGCTTATGATTCCCTGCTTACCAATTATCATCCTGTGAATGGGTCCAAGAGGTATTTTCAGGATTAATAAGAAGCTAATGTTTGTTAGACAACTTTCTGTGCTTTCATAGCATTGTTCTTGGAATCTTCCCCAGCATAGAAAGAATGCAAATGACCAAAGTGTTGCTGGACCCATGGTCCAAACAAAACAATAGATTCATCGGATGATGGACCCATACATGTGCTAGTTACATTGGGAAGGAAAGTCGAACGGGAGACATCTAGAACTATTTCATTTTCTGGTTTATAATGTCCGCATTCACTTAATATTAATGTTGCTACACAACCGGTTTTCTGAGGAAATTTTAATCTAAGATTGACCCCTTGCTTATATTAACTTAGATGCCCCTAAGACTTTGTCGACAAAATGGACTTCTCTTGCTGGAAAAGCAAGCAGGTAGAATTGACTTGCAATGTCATGAGTCAGGAAGGCTTGGAACTTTGGAGTTTGAACTAGCCTCCATTTTCTGCATGAACACAGAGGACTGAGATTGATTTAATTCCTGTCAGTTCTGTTAACAGGTGATCATCATGTTATGTTTTTTTATTTGTTGACTTGACCTCAAATAGAACCTTTTCTGATTTTACCACACTAGGAAATCTGGTCTTCTGAGTAACATGATTTCTAGGTTAGCTGCCAACTCAGAGTGAGACTTTGAAAAGAACATTTCATTGCTTAAAATTGTCAATATTCTGTCCCTGCCTCCTCCTCTCTTTTCCTTTCTAGTTCAAACGATCTTCATCCACTCTTTTAGCCTATATCAGCATATTAGTGGCCAAACAGTTCTTTGAATATTAACAAATGAAGTGTGTTCTTTGAATTTAAAGTGTGTTCCCTTAAATTGTTGTAGGGTTAATTGCAACTGTAACTTATGTACAGCTATTGCTCATCTTATTGCTGTGCATCCATTGTGCCAAAAGACCCATAGGTTGAAACCTTGAGTGACCTGTCATGGTGGCTTTTAGTGGTTTGCAATGAAGTTTTGAAATTGAAAACTCATTTTTTAAAATTTGTCATAATATCTCCCTTTTAAAAAACTGCTACATGCTATTATATTTATAGGAGCCCTACTACAACACCATTATGAGTATGTTATCTTTAAAGACTATTAAATTGTAAATAAAATAAAAACAACTGCATATATAGTAAACCACGGTATATGCACAAAAGCTATTACTAAATAAATTATTATAGTAGTTACATTTGCATATATTGCTGCAATTGTTCTAAAAATGAGAGCATGCGAGCATAACAGAGGCATCCAAAATTGTTATTAGCAGCTTTTACAACAGATGTTCTTCACAATTACAAGAAGATGCTTGAAGAAATGCAGTTTAGGAGATTGGTGAGAAGAGACGGAACCCACATAGATAGATGGCATAATAGAAGTGTTTCAGAAATGTGTAATACACCACACACGGCAAATCAATGCAACTGGTGGGTGATAATCAAAATTCATATTAATAATCTATGGTCTATGAAATCACTAGTAAGTTGACAGAGACATGATTTTACTTCATATCTTACAGTTATCTATAATTCTGTAGAAACCCAAACTTTATAGCAAGTCCCTAGTGTGTGGCTTCAATGTTGTTTCAAAAGTCACAGCACTTATCCACCAAATTTTGCCCTTAATCACTTCCTTATGGTGTAGGAAATAGCAAGGTACTCCCATTTTATTAGATGCATTCTCTCTCTCTCTCTCTCTAGCATTTTAGACAATAGTAAAGAATGCAAATATTAAATAATAAAAGTGAGTTAATATACAATCTGACTATGGGGTTGTTTGGTTGACTGGTTTTAGTAAAACAGGTTTCCAGAAAAAATAAAATGGATGGGTTTTACAGAAATGGTTATTTGGTTGTTTTCCATAGTACTGGTTTTCCCAAAATTGATGAATAATAAAACCTGAAAAATGTGTTTTATGAAAATAGCTCTCCCCTTGCTTTTCATATAACCTGTTTTACAGAGAATCATGTCTTATAATTGATTGTATCAGAAAAAACTCACCAGCAAGCAAAGAGCCGCTTCATGAGGACCTATAATTGTTTATGTATTTTAACCATTCATATACTAAAGTAAATCTCCATGTGCATTTGCATGACAAAATCTAGCAAACAGTGTATGTGGAAGTGTGCCATAAGCAACTGGATAACTACTGCATAATTGATGAATAAGAATGCTTTTGTCTCTCATGCAAACATGCAAATCCTATTACTTCTTATTCCTACCTAGAGCTAACAAATCTGTCTTTATAAATTGTTAAAAAGGTTTATTGTAGGACATTCATAAATCTGTACATAATTCAAGCTAATCTAACCTGATCAAATCCAAGGAAATCCTGTGAAACTCTCTCTGATGCATCATGATTGGAAGAGCGCATGTTACATTTTCCAAGGAATTAGGCTACCTTCTACTTGTTATTGGCATTGTGGGAATGTTTCTTCTGTACTTGGCAGGATGTTTTCTTCTAATTTTATAGATGAGTTTTCTTAGGAATACTTGCACACTTTCATGTCTAGAACGTACATCACCGTAGTCCACTATACGGTCAAAAGTTAACGATACAAAGAATGTCTCTAAGATCATCCAACAAAAGGAAATGAAAAAAAAAAAAGAGTAATTTGCCTCTAGAACTGTGGTACTTAGGAGATCTTAAAATTTGGATGAAACAATTATAACTCTAGAAGTAAAATGACACAACCACATGGAACCAATTTTTCATACTGCCAGACTGGTAGGAGCGATAGTCATGAATGAATTCTCTGCATTTGTAAACAAATACTTTCCAATTTGTCAGGGTCATAAACTTACAGTCCCACCTTCTGAGTGCCCTTGTCAAACAAAATCTTTCTTTTTCTTCTTTTGATAATTAAACAATATCTATTTGAACAACACAACTTTCATGATGACTTGCATTGTTCTTCTGAAAGAAAAGGTTGTACAGAAGTGTGACTTTATCTGACCAGTGTTTGGCTTTTATTTCTATGATTGTCTAGACAAGAGCAAGAGTGCGGCACTAGATTGGTCAAAACGATTTGAGATTATTGTCGGAGTGGCAAAGGGTCTTCTTTACCTTCATGAAGAATCTCCAGTGAAGATCATCCATAGAGACATTAAAGCTAGTAACATTTTGCTCGATGATAAGTTGAATCCAAAGATCTCTGATTTTGGTTTGGCAAGGCTCTTCCAGGAGGACGTGACCCATATGAATACATATAAGATATCTGGTACCTAGTGAGTTTTCTACTCCAATGTCTTTCATAACTTCTTACCCAAGCTCCTTTTGATGCTTTTGAAGGTCTTTGACTTCATGTTCAAGAATTTCATAAAATTTTCATCTGAAAAAGGATTGGGGTTTTGCAGTGGTTATATGGCTCCTGAATATGCTCTAAATGGATATTTGTCAGCAAAGGCAGATGTCTTCAGCTTTGGGGTGTTGGTGTTAGAGATCGTGAGTGGGAGGAAAAATATTGATCGGCACTTGGATGAAGAAAAGGTTGACTTGTTGAGCTACGTAAGTTTTTCAAGCTTGAAGTAGTAAAAACAATATAGGAATTTTTAACAATGCAAGCATGCAGTCATTTGCACAGACTACTATATGTGGATTTATTAAACGAACAAAAAGGGACAGTGCTGCAGTTTGTTTCATCAAGGCATGCAGACTCATTAATGACCTGATCGAAAAGTCAAAATTCCAAATATCAAATTAATCTTATCTTTGTCTTATTGTTTATCTCAACCATTCCTAACTTAATATCGAGCTCTTAAGCAATTTAGTCCAAGTCCACGCGCATGCACGGTGTTTTTTTTTTTTTATAAAGTATAAACCTTTTCTTTGCCTGTCACTTACAGACATGGAATTTGTCAGAAGAAGGAAAAGCTTTGGAGATTATGGACCCTTCTCTCTCAACTTGGAACAGTGATGAAGCAGGATTGTGCATCCAGATAGGGTTGCTATGCTGTCAAGCTATTGTTTCTGACAGGCCTGACATGTATAAAGTCCTTCTCATGCTATCAAGTGATTCATTCACATTGCCAAAACCTGGTAAACCAGGAATACGTGGCAGAGGAGGGAGGTGGACCAGTACTTCCTCTTCGATTCTTTCTCAAACCAATACTAGTGGTACTATTACTGGTACTAGCAGTTCGAAAGCCTCTACTTTATGCACTATAGCAGAAGATAACTCTAGGAATTCTGTTTCTGTTTCTTTTACTTCAGAGGGCCGGTGATATAAACCTTCCCTTGAACATCATGTTCTGTAAATAAATCCTTTTTAGTGCTCTGATGAGTGGTTTTTGATGAGCTGCAGCTTTTGAGAATTTATTACCAAATTTCAGTGCTGTTTTAAGTGAGTATATCCTTGCAAGGTAGGTAATGATGTAGGAGGCACAAACTCATGTTACTTTTATGTGCTGTTTTAAATGGATTCCTTTCTGAAAAACAAAGGAAATTAGCTTTTGTTACATGGCAGTCTGGCACTCAACTCAGCCAGTTGACAGCTCTCTACTCAGCGAAGAAGTTTCTGATACTGTCAACCAAAGTTACAGAAGTCCAGATGGTTTTCTTAGTTTCAACTTAGAGATGAACGCAGGTTGAAGTATGTCTCCCTCTGAATAATCCTGAGGATTTTGGTTCATATCATTAGCATTATCAGCAATTAGGTAATGGTTACTTGTAGATAAATTATCCAAGTCAATTAAGTATATATTGTCATTTCAATTTCCAACAAAGATAATATTATTGTTAATGGGATTAGATACCGTGCAGATAGATACTTTAAAGGAAACTTTGAAATCTTTATCGCATAGTTGGTTAATACTAATCAGATTATATATTAATCCATCAACATATAAAATATTTTCAATAAAAGTGGATGGAGTAATCTAAATTTTATCAATATCCATTATGTGACCTTGACCATTATCTTCAAAGGTCATCACTCCATCTCTTTTAGCTTTAAGGGTGACGAATTGATCTTTGTCACCTGTCATATATCTTGAGCAGCCGCCGTCAAGATATCATTTTCTTTTTAATCTTTTGGCTGCAAGACATGCCTGCAAAGCAACCACATCTTATATTTAGGTACCCCAACCTTCTTGGATCTTTCATGGTTAGTAGCAATAAATATGATTCCTTTTGGAATCCAAATCATCTTACCTCTATAACCAGCATTTATATGAGAAATCTTATGATTGCAAACATAGGATTTATGACCTTTCTTACCATAACAAAAACATGAATTGTCTTTTTCAACCAATTTCTTAACAAAGAAATTATTAATAAGTTTTTGCTTCTTATGTGGTTTGTAACCCAAACCAGTCTTATCAAAAATAGCTCTTTGATTATTTAAAATAAATTGAGTCTTTTCGAGCTATAAGTAAACTTATCAACAATACTCTTGTATTTTTCAACTTCGTTTTTCAAATTCAGATTTTCAGCAGAAATCATATGTTTTTCTTTTTCTAATCTTACTTTTCAAATTTAATAGCAAGTTCAACTTTCTTTTTGAGAAGATTTAGATTTTTAATTTTTAAAATTTTATTTTTTGTTCTTAAAACTTTGAAATCACTAAGCAATTCATTAAAAGTATCATAAAGTTCATCAAAGGTGAAATCATAAATAGGGGTTTCAGAACTTATCTCTTTTTCATTCGCCATAAGACATATGTTGGCAATTTAGATTTGTCATGTTCAGGCTTCTTACATTCATAGCATATCACATGATTTTTCTCTTTCTCTTTATCTCCTTTCTCCATCTTTTTTGCATGAATTTCTTGAACTTTTTTTTGTAAGGAGAGCGATGTCTTCATCGTCTTCATCTTCTTTACTGCTGCTCATTTTGTTTTCAGCAGCCTTTAGTGCGATTATCCTTTTCTTCTTCACATCTTCTTCTTAATGTTGCTTCATTGTGAGTTCATGTGTCTTGAGTGATTCAAGGAGCTCATCCAAAGGTAGATTGTTAAGATCTTTGGCTTCTTGGATAGTAGTTACTTTGGCTTCCCACGCTCTTAGAAGGGACCCAAGAAATTTTTGAACAAGTTCAGAATTAGTATAGGTCTTTCCAAGACTCTTTAATCCATTTACTATATCAATAAATTTAGTGTACATACAAGTGATGGATTCATTTTGATCCATGTTAAAGAGTTCATATTTATGCATAAGAATGTTAATATTGGACTCTTTAAACTGGTTGGTACCCTTATGGGTAACTTCCAACTGATCCCATATTTCTTGGTTGAGATGCAAGTGGATATTCTATTGAATTTGTTTGCATTCAGGAGCAGTATAGGACATTCATGACCTTGGCATTGAGTTGGATCATTTTTCGATCATTCTCATTCCAATTCCTTTCGGATTTAGGAATAATGGATCCATCAACTAAGTGTGTAGGAGTGTTAGACTATTGATAATGACACTCCATAAATCATAGTCTAAAGCTTGAATGAATATCCTCATTCTAGCTTTCCAATATGAATAGTTAATGCCATTAAATAAAGGTGGACGATTTATGGATTATTCCTAAAAAAAAAAGAACCAGCTTGAGCTATCATTTGAATCTTTAGCTCTTGATTGTTAGATCAAGGAAGGATGAGCACTAGCTCTGATACCAATTGTTGGCCCAAATGGCAACCCAAGAGGGAAGGGGGTGAATTGGGTTCTTAAAAAATTTGGTGCTTAAAAATAATTTTACAAAGTGAAAGTGCACAAGGATAAATGCAATGAGTGTGATGTAAGAATGCAAAACAGAGTATGCAAAATATAATAGAGAGAAAGAGAGACTAGCATGATAAACACAAAGATTTATAGTGCTTCGATGTTAGCTATACCTATATCCATCCCAAGCAACTCTTGGGCCCACACTATAATCAATCCGATTACAACCGAGTTGCTTTATAAGCTCACAACTCAAACTTGTTGTTTTACAATGGGATCACAACGAATTCAGTCGGTTTTCACAGGATCACTATACACAACCTACCATAAGCTACCTAGCTTGCACAAGGCCAATCTGCCTCATCTGATTCAATCTCTTGATTGAATCAGTAACTAAATATAATAAGAGTAAGATTACAACAGATATTCACCTCCTCAAATGAGCAAATAAGCAAGATAAGCAAGATAAAAATAGAAGAGCCTGATTTAGTAGATTTCTGAAGTTAAGCTTTTCTTCTTTTTCTCTTTTCCTCTGAAATGATCTTCCTAAGTAGGATTGAAGCTTTGGAAGCTATTGAAGAACTAGGGCTATTTACTTCTCCTTTTGATTTGATGAAAATCCTTCAAATTGGCTTTTGAATACTTTGGATTTCTTTAAACTCTTTTTCGAACACTTGAGATTTTAAATCTAAACTTTTTTCTTTTTAATTTTTTTCTCTCTGTTCTCTATTTTTTGTCCTCTCAAAACGGTCAGATATCTTTTCTTTTATAAATTCCTTTTAATTAACTTTTGATGAAAACTAATCGTTAGATATACTTATGGATGTGTTTAGCACAAAAGAGGAAAGAACCATTGAGGTTTGTTAGAGAAAAGACAAGTTCTGGAGTCATCTCTGACATATCTAAAATTCATCTATGATAGATTAGAGTCAGCTCTAATCTTGCCTAAAATCGATTCTAAGTTGGGATTCTTGAAACGGTAACATTTGCTCATCGTGGAGTCGGCTCTGGCTTTCCGTGGGGTCGATATCTTTTCGTGCTAGAGTCGACTCTAACAAATGTGGGAGTCGGCTCTAATTGTGCCCCAAAAAACTAGTCTTTATTTTACTATTAGAGTCGGCTCTAATTCCCTGCAAGAGTTGGCTTTAATTTGACGTCGAATGAGGACTTACTGTCTTTCAATTAGAGTTGGCTCTAATCTCTATAGGAGTCGGCTCTAATACGTGCCAAAAGTGCCAAACTATTCTGATATGCTCTAGAGTTGGCTCTAATCCTTCTAGAATCATCTCTAATGTCTGAAACTTGACACTTGACACTAGACATAGATTCAAACTCAATTTTTCTTGGATTTTGATTAATTAAACCTTTTAAATTTCTGAAACACTAAATCAAAATCATTAGTAATATAAGAGATATACTCATATGGTTTTTGTTATTCATCAAAATCAATAATTGGGTCAACATGTTTGGATCAAAAAGTTCATCACTAAACTTGGTGTGGTTCGAAGCATTTTTAATCCAATACTCTTGTATTATGATAACAATGGTATTATTGCGTAAGCCAAGAAGCCAAGGTCTCATCAGAGGTCCAAACATGTACTCATGAATATTATATTATTAGAAAAATCATTGGATGAAATGATATAAAAATAGAATGAGTCCTCACTAACGATAATATTACCGATCCATTCAAGTCCTACTGCACCAGAAGCATAATGGTCATGCTAAGTCACTTGGTATTAGATACATGGGTGATTGGCTCTAGTGCAAATTGGAGATTGTTAGTGTGTGCCCTAGATCCAATTGGATTGGATTTTTTGTACATATTACATTATGAATGTAAATCAAATATTATTGGTTTCTTTATCTATCCAGATATTTTTTTTATAAATATATTTGGATATATTTTACCTGTAAGATAAAATCCAAAAGAATGTGAATAGTACATATAGAATTTGTAATAGAGATTATAAATTGTGAGATCCAAAATTGCACATTATGGTTCAATTCTTTAAATTTTTCTAGTCGATGCGTAGATAGGACTGGGCACTATCAAATGCAATTGAGACTAGCACACATTGCATATCTTCACCCTTGTAGTGAGCAGCTGATCTTGCAAGCTAAAGTATGAAGATACTTAGATAGGTGTATGGATGCTCGTTATTGTAACGATGCATTGGATGACCCACACAGAGATCCCTTATGGATATTATATATAGTGTTGATGGTTGATCTTGATGATGGTGATGCAAGTGATCCTTTGACTTGAAATCTTCATTGCACCTCATGTGTGGAATGTCATGCTTTGACGATATGTAAACGTTCTCTAGCCACGGATGGTAAATATGGTGTCGGTTGGGTATGACATGAAGTACATAAAGGTGATATCTGATCAAGATAGGATTCGTCTCCCTTGATAGAAAGGGTTATATCCCATGGCCACTTGATGGATTAAATTAACTGTTAAATTCTTGCAAGGTTGAGTTGAAATTCGAAATGGTTTCGAAGTTCCAATTCATTTAGTCAATTTTTTTCTGAGATCAAGTAAACAAAGATCAATTATAGGGTTGATACGTTCCATACCACCGATTGATTTAGGATATGTGACGAAGGGATTGAATCATACGGTAACCGTTCATGGACAGGTGTTGATGACCATGTTAATAAAATCCTTAACACTTGGGTGGTCATGATGCTTTGCTAGAGGTCGCTCATGATCTATAATCATGAATTCTTTGATCTGATCAAAGGTTAATTTGATCAAAGAATTGACTTGGATAAAGTGTTGAATAAGTCATCCTTAGGGTCAATATTAGGGACATGATTATTACCAACATATCAAGGGACCTAATGAGTCACATGCATTTAGGATATTTTGTTATTAACTTGATATGGTTGCATGGTTAGGTGATTAGATCAAAATCCTCCTTTTTATGGAACCACACAACCTCATGTATAAAAGGAGAGAGATGCTCCCCTTGAAAAGATATGTCTAACTCCTCCTTTCTCTCGAAAGTTCCTCTCTCTATCATTCACTCATGTTCTCTTGGGCGGGTTGAAGGAAGTTATTCTTTTCTTTTTGATTGATCAATATTTGATCTTAATAAAGAAAATATTTTCTTTGATAGATCAAGATTTGATCTTGATTAAGAAATCTTTCCTTTTTTGATTGATCAATATCAAATCTTGATCAAGAAATTGTTCTCTCTTGATTTAAAAATAATTGAAAAAAAGAGGCGCTAGCAATCCTGGAAGGACATTATCCAAAGATCTTTGCGTGATCCGTGTGGATCACTATTAAAGGCCGGTTGCATGAGTCTTCATCCCCAATAAAGAACATAGGTATGATATATTATTTAATCATGTATTATTTTTTGTTAACTGAATCTATTCTCGAGAATCTTGGGCTTTAAGAATTCAATTTATATTTTTTTTATCTTTCGCTGCATGATATATGAATTTGATCCATATAAAATATATGAAATTTTCAACATTTTGTTCATCAAAAGACAAAGGAATTTAGAGAGGAGAAAGAGGCGATTTGACATCCACCTCCTGTTAGCCTTTGGTGATGGGTATTTTATTTTGACTTTGGTGATCAATATTTTTAATTCCTAACATGCATAAAAATAAGTCTAATTATGTGAAAAAGCATATCTATATGTTAAAATAAGTCTAATTATGTAAAAATAAAGCTAATTGTAGGAAAAATAAATTTTTATATCAAAAATAAATGCAATGGTTAATATAAGAACTAAATATCAAATGGCAATATAGATGTCAACAGAATCTAAAAAACAAACCTTTGTTTGTTAGAATTTTTTTTCCTTTCTTTCATCTTTTTTTTCAATGCTACAAATGCTATTCAAGGCTATAGGTTACTCACAAACTTTTTTGCTTGAAAGCACTCAATGTTTTAAATGAGCGCTAGAAGCCCATAGAGGTGTTATTTAAAGTTTTTTTTTTTCGCTAAATAACATATGGTGCTTTACGTGAGAGTAAGTTTCATGCGGAAGTGAGTTAGCATTGTTAGTTAATGAAGTAAATATTTTCTTCACCATTTGTGCCATACAAGTTCTTTAATATATATATATATATATATATATATAACATAATTCTAAGTTGCAAATTAAAATGCAACATGCATGCGTGTTAGCAGCAGCAATATGGATTTCAATAGATGTTAAGCGGCATTTGCCACCATCAAGAACTAATCATTATTTGCACATTAGCTTGGCAACTTTATGTGGTTGTCTGACACTGTTTATAGGGCTTTGGATTATTTGAACATTTAAATGAGGGTCCAGATGTGGATCAAATCCTTAAGATAAACTCTTTGGCCATATATATATATATTTTTTTTTTTCTTTTTCTTTTTGGCTTGGTGGTAATGGAGATAAATGTTTTCTTTGTCTTTCCTTTCCTAAAATCTATTTTTATAGGGTATGTTTGATTTGAGGTTTAAAATAGAAATAAAATATTATAGGAGTAACATTTTTCTTTTTGTGTAAATTATAAGAATTTAAAAGTTTTTTTTTTCTTATCAACTGTATTTAGTTATTTGTAAATAGAGGGCAAAATATTATAAGTGTAATTGTTAATTATGTTTGAAACAAAAAATATAAAGGAAATAAAAATATTATTAATATTTGTTATATTATCAATATAAAAGGGACAAAATGGAAAAGAGTAGTAGATTATTTAATATTTTATTAATCTTAATATTTATCACTTTTTACCTTTTAAATAATTTATTTTCTTAAAAAATTAAACTTATATCAAATATTCTCAAAAAAATATAAAAGTAACCTTTCATATTTTAATCTCCTAGCGGCACAATAATAACGTCATAATCTCTCAAAAAATATAATAAAATTTTTAATTAGACGGTAACTTATGTGCTTTTTCAGCTACTTAGCATTGGTGGCTATAGAAAGAAGTGTCATTGGTGCCCTAGCTTTTTATTTTAGCTTGGCATAACATGCGGGGAGATCTTAAGCCAATAGGAAACGTTCATTTGCAATAAGAAAAATTAATTATTTTTTAATTCTAAATTAAATTTAAAAAGTCAATAATATTGGATTAAAAAAAGATATATTTTTTAATTTTTTACGTTTAGTTTTTATAAAAATTAAAAAAATTTATTCAATAAAATTATTAATCCGATTGGATAGAAGATAACTTATATTTTTATTTTGATCTTATCTCTGCTTTATTTTTTATTTTTGATATAATTATTTTTTAAAAGATTTAATAATTTTATCTGATTTGTTATCGTATCTTATAATTTTTATCATACTTTTTTTTTAATATAATATCATATGCGCATTATGTACCGAACGACAACCCAAAAGCATGGCACTGAGATCAGTGGTTCCAAACATGCACTCAACCATCGCCACCGTACGATTACTCCATCACCCAATCAATACCGTCTGTTGGTCAAGATCCTCCCAATAGTCCGTCAGCATCGTCCACTGATTGGCTCGAACCCGATGGTCTCCGCACGGATCCCGATGGCGACCACCGCGTGAACTCCAAGCACCCTCTCCGCAATTAAAGGTTGGCACGAATGGATCGTGCCTGCCTGCTAAGTAAATTATGTTATATTGAACTCAAAAAAAATTTTGTTGATTCGACACAGCATGGTTGGCCATAAGAACTTGATAAAAAAATTTTATAATTTTTTTAATAAATTAAAAAATTATTAGAAATAAAAAAAATTATTAATATGAAATCATCTTAATAGTGAAGGGTTTGGCATAGACCCCTACCAGTTTATTAATTTAAAATCAAAATAGTACAGAAAGAGAGGGGGCTAGGCTTGATCTCCAAAACAGAATATAATAAGAAATGAGAAAAAAATAGAGAGCAAAAAAAGAGATGACTCAGTTTAACAATTAAAATAATAAAAATATATAATTATAAAAATAGAGATGACTCCCTCATCACTCATCAGTAGTTTTGTGTCATCATCATCTTTGATAGTTAAGTCATGTCCACCTTTATCTTAAAGCCTGCCTCAGCATCCAACCAATCTTTGAAGTAGATAAGCATGTCAACTGTCTCGCCAGTCATCCTACTTCTCTTTTCGTCCAGAACATGTCGACCTGCACTGAAGGCGGATTCCGATGTTAATGTAGACATTGGCACAGCTAAAATATCTCATGCAATGGCAGACATAATAGGATATTAATTTTTAACACTCTTCCACCAATCTAATACATCTAGACTTTCTATTTGATCTCATCATATGCAGAATGAAGATCGTTTCGTAAATAAAATTCTAATTCATTACTTAAAGATGAAGAAGATGAAGAAAATGAAGCATGTGTGTGTCTTCTAATGAATAAAAAAATAGATGATGAATAAGATCTAGAAGAAAAAGCAGAACTTTGAGCAGGTATTCTAGATCCATAAATTTTGTCATTATATAAATCATAAATATCATTAAAAAGTCATGTTACCTCATCTTTAACAAGTGATTTTGATTCATGTTTTCACAATATTGATCAATTAAAAAATTTATGCCATTTAATTTAATTTTAGGATAAAAAATAGTAGCTAAGTTATGCAATGGACATAGCATATTCCAATATTCATTCCATTTAGTTTTCATATTACATATAATAGGCATTAAAACTTCATGATATTTATATTCTTTAAATTTTTCACTAATTATATATGCTTTTTGTAAAAATAAATAAGAAGTTAGATAATAAATACCTAAAAGAATATTTGTAGTATTATAAAAAGTAACAAAAAAATCTTCTAAAATTTTACCTTGATGCTAATTAAGTTCAGTCAATGTAAATCCTAATCCATAATCATTAATATAAACACTTAATAAGTTCTTATATGGATATGCATCATGTATCATGGTATAGGTACTATTTCAATGAGTTATTACATCAAGTTTAAATTTTTTAAAGTGTTTACCATGATACTGTCCAGATTCGGCACATTTATTGGGAAGCTAATTCAGCGGCTGACTGGATTGCTGCCCGGGTTGCCCATCACTCTGGGCCATAGTGCTGGATACCAGGTGATCCATGCCCGCCTATGCTTTCTCAAATTTTGTATTCTGATAAATTGGGTTTGACTCAACCAAGAATGGTGTGATCGTCCGTTTGTACAAAAAAAAAAAGAAATTGCATTTCTAATTTTTGAAATAACCTCTTGAATTATATTCATGCCAGATTAAGCAGAAAGATTTAATATATGACATGCACATCTAATATGAAATAATTATCTATCTAAAATGGGATGCAAAGAGTCATTTAATAATGCAACAGCAGAATTATTATTAGATGCATTATCAAAAGTAATTGATATTATTTTATTATCAATATTATATAAGTATGCAGTTTGATAAATAATATTTGAAATTTGTTGTCCCAAATGCGAAAAATTAAAAGCATGAAAAACAATAATTCGTTTATTTAGTTGTCAATCATTATCAATATAATAAGCAGTAATAGCAATAAAACAATTACTATCTATAGATGTCGACCAAATATCAGAAGTTAAAGAAATTCTAGCATTTAAATTTGAGAGACTTTCAGTGAAACTTTGTTTCATTGCTAAAAAATTTGTCATAGCCACTCTTCTAAAGGTACGGCTACTAGTTCTTCTATAAGCAGGTTGTATGCCTAAATGAACATATCGTTCAAAATTGTAAGATTCAGATAAACTAAAAGGTAATTCATCCTGAACTATCCATCTTACAAGTAATTTCCTCTAATTTTTGTGGTTATATGCAAAATTACCTACAAGTGATCCCTTTTATATATTAAGGATACATTGCTGACGGAAATCATGCATCCTATGAGTCTCTTGATGTCTTTTTAAATGCCATGTTCCTCCAGTACTAGAACAACTGTAAAGTTTTGCACAATTTTTATATTTTACTTTATAAACTCCATCAACCATAATTCTATCGAAATCATTCCAAACATCACTAGTCCTCTTACGAGAAGAGGTTTGACATTACTAACACTGGCTCTAGAGGGAACTTGGCGTTGGGGATTAGTTTTCTCACCCTTAGAAAAAGGGTGTATGTTAAAATTACTTTCGTTAAAAGATGTCATATCTAAAATTTTTAATTAATAAATATAAAAAATAAAAACTAACCCACAAGAAGGAATTGAGAAGATGATCAAAGGTGAAGGCATGGAGCCAAGATTTGTGAGCTTCCTCTTGCGCTCTCACCTCTCAACAAGAAGTGACCTTGTAGCACTTGAATACTTGCTAGAGCACTTGCCACTTGCAAGAATACTTGCAAACTAAAAATTAAATTGCTAATATGCTAGAGCACTTGCTAAAAGAGAGAAATAGTAGCAATAGAGAAGTTGGTTTGGTGTGGTAAGAATGAGGGAGAAATGAGCTATTTATAGAAGTCCCAATTTTTTTCAAAAATACCCTTTAATATAGTTGTTATATGGCTGTTGAAAGGGGTAAAATGGTCTTAAACCCTTCTAAACGTCTATATAGCCATTTTTAACGGCTATATAGCCGTTATGGGCCATGCCAACATGGCTAGAGCCGTGCCTGGCATGGCTCTGATGGGCCGTATTTTGGGCAACGAGTCGTGCCGGGCCTGAATTTTTTTTTACCGTGCCTGGCATGGCCCGTTTGTTACTGAACCATACCAGATATGGCACGATAATTTTATAGGCATGATGGGCTAAGCCATATCATGCTAGGCACAGTTCAGTGCCCACCTCTATCCGTAATTTTTGTAAAAAGCATGGCCACGACAAGCCAGGCTTCTTTGAAGCGGTCGCCGGTGCATAGAACAAACTTGGGCCGAGCCGTTACAGTTATGCCAAATGGTCGCTGCCGAATCCATGGTCCAGCTCATATGATTTATTTCGCATGAACACCCTCAACTCGACTGCAATTTGGGAAAAACAAACTTCTCGTGCACGATTATATTTTATAACAAAACGTCCAAATAAATCCCTGGATCGGTTCTATCTGTTATATATGCATTCTTTTTGGGTCTTTATTGATGGTATATGTTGATGCCAAATCATCCTTCTCGAGCATTCACAAGCGTCCGGTTGCCTCTTCCAGCAAGCCCATGATCTTCCGGTGAGCTCCTCGCTCTTGGAAGCCTACAACAAGTCCCGGGGATCGAAGATTCGATGGAGACCTTCCGATGCTCAAGTTAGTACTCTGGGCAACAACTGTGAGCTTAAGAAAGCTCGAAAGAGAAGAAGAGAGAGGCATAGAGCCATGCTCTCTGTGAGCAAAAATGAGTGTTTAGGAGCATTGTGAGTTGAGTTTCTTGGAGTTACCATGTCGGGGGTCCCTCTTACTTATTTTATTGGTGCTTAGAGTCTGTAAGCCTTGGGGCATGATCACTTGTCAGAGCATTGATGATGGGGGCAGCACAGTGGGGCTGGCCTCTATGTGATTTGTCAGAGTTGTAGGTCATGTCCCGTCAAATATGGATGGCTGCATAGTTAGCAGGTATTGCTTGGTTTGGACAGCTATTGCAAGCTGCTGCAGGGCATGGCCGAATGTTACAGCCTTTGCCAGATGTGTCCCCCATGCCACCCTTCTACTTCCCTGTGCGGACAGTGATGGGCGATAAAGTCAGGCACGTGGGCCTCAAAGTGTAGCCGCTGAGATAAAAGATAAAATTTAGAGTCGAAGCTGGCTTTGTCCCTCGTAGAGTATTGATGATAGAGTACGTGCATGGCACTGTTCATGCCCTTGGATGAGCTCTAGAGAAGGCCGTGGGTGAACATTTGCATGGCACTGTTTATGGCCGAGCACTATTTATGGCCGAGGGAAAGAGGCCGAGCACTGTTCATGGCTGTGGGTGAACATTTGCATGGTACTGTTCATGGCCGAGCACTATTCATGGCCGAGGGGAAAAGGCCAAGCACTATTCATGGCCGAGGGGAAGAGGCCGAGAACTGTTCATGGAGAAGCACTGTTCATGGCCAAGGGAAAGAGGCCAAGAACTGTTCATGGCCGAGCACTGTTCATGGTCGAGAGAAAGAGGCCGAGCACTGTTCATGGCCAAGCATTGTTTATGGTCGAGGGGAAGAGGCTAAGCAATGTTCATGGCCGAGGGGAAGAGGCCGAACATTGTTCATGGCCGAGCACTTTTCATGGCCGAGGAGAAGAGGCCGAGCACTGTTCATGGCCGAGCACTGTTCATGGCTGAGGCCGAGGCCGAGGGGGTCGAGGGGAAGAGGTTGATCACTATTCATAGCTGAGCACTGTTCATGGCCGAGGCTGAGGGGGTCGAGTGGCTGAGGCCGAAGGGGCCAAGGGGAAGAGGCCGATCACTGTTTATGGCCGAGCATTGTTCATGGCCGAGGCGATTGGGCCGAGTGGCTGAGGCCGAGGGCCGACTCCAAAAACAACTGGTCCGACCCCGGTGAGATTATCATTGCCCATGGGGCTTATTGGTCCCATCAGATGCCCCCGACACTCTTGAGTTTGTGTGATCGCATGCCTTACACCTGCCAAGTGAAAGGAGTGTAGGAATTGTAATATCTTTCTTTTGCACTTGTCTTGCATGCCAGCCTTGGATAGTTTCTGTCTGCCTTATGTGGACTTGTGACCATGTCTGCATGCTCTCTTATGCTTTTGTCTGCTCAAAGATTTTAAGTAATGTTGGAGGTAAATTGATTACCTTAGACTGGCTGGGAGTAGCCAATAATCCTTTCCCAACGTAGGGTCTGAAAGTGGATGCCCATCAACTGTGAGTTGAGGAGTTGGTTTCTCCTGACTTTGAGTTGACTTTGGGTCTTCTACTTTTATCATGAAATTTGGAGATGGGTGCCGGTCAACTGTGAGCCAAAAAGTTGGCCTCTCCATACTGTGAGTTGACTTGGGGCTTCTTCTTGAATGGCTGAAAGTGACCAACAATATGTTGCAAGTGTATAATTTAAACAAAGGTCTTACCCAGTTGGCCATTGGCCGCTGAGACAAAATTGAAGCCGCTGAGGCTGAAATGAAGCTGTTGAGAATATGATGATGCCATTGAGGCTGTGACAAAGCCGCTGAGGCAAAGTTGAGGCCGTCGAGAGCCTTTTGAACCCCGAAGGGTGACTTGAGAGTTGCTGAAATTGTCAGGTGCCTTTCAACTCCGAAGGGTGACCCAAGAGTTGCTATGATGGGACCATGCTCGGAAGCCTTTAACCCAGAGGGTGACCTGAGGGTGTTTAGACCAGGCTCATGTGCCTTTTGAACCCCGGAGGGTGACCTGAGAGTCGCTATGATGAGACCATACTCGAAAGCCTTTAACCCAGAGGATAACCTGAGGGTGCTTGGACCAGGCTCATATGCCTTTTGAATCCCAAAGGGTGATCCGAGAGTCGCTGTGATGGAACCATGCTCGGGAGCCTTTAACCTCGGAGGATGACCTGAGGGTGCTTGAACCAGGCTCAGGTGCCTTTTGAACCCCGGAGGATGACTTGAGAGTCACTGTGATGGGACCATGCTTGGGAGCCTTTAACCCCGAAGGGTGAGCTGAGGGTACTTGGATTAGGCTCAGATGCCTTTTGAACCCCAAAGGATGACCCAAGAGTCGCCATGATGGGACCATGCTTGGGAGCCTTTAACCCCAAAGGGTGATTTGAGGGTGCTTGGACCAGGCTCAGGTGCCCTTTGAACCCCGAAGGATGACCCGAGAGTCTCTATGATGGGACCATGCTCGAGAGCCTTTAACCCTGGAGGGTGACCTGAGGGTTGAGAGTCGTCAGGTGCCTTTTAACCCCAGAGGGTGACCTGAGAGTTGAGAGTCATCAAGTGCTTTTTTCTTTTGATGTGAAGTCTGGGAATGGCTACTCGGTTGACCGTTGTCTGCTGAGACAGAGTTGAAGTCATCGAGGCTGGGATGAAGCCATTAAGGCTGTGACGATGCCGTTAAGGCTATGATGAAGCCATTGAGGCTAAGTTGATGTCGACCCTGGGATCGGTCTTTGTTGCCGATGCTGCTGTCAATCTTTCTGTAGTGCATTCAAGTATTAATGAAAGAAGTTTTTCTCAAAGTGTAGTGTACTTAGCTTTTGTAGCTTTTTGGCCTTTGCATCGTGTTTGATGATGCTGGGGATCGGCATAGAGTCGGGACAGAGAGCTTTCCCCATCTTTTCCTGATGCTGGATCGGGGTATTTGCGAAGGCGAAGAAGACTATTCAAGAGTAGAGGAGAACCTGCATTATTGGTCTCCTTTGGCATTAATGGAGCCCTGACATCCAAGTACATGAAATGAAAGGTCATAATGACCCCTCCACCCAATGTCCTCTCTTTGTCCTCTTGCTGGCACCAAGCTTCCTTCCCTTCATATGTTAAATCTTGTTCATTTAAGTTTGCATGGCATGGCACTGGGCTGGGACTTGGACCACATCCTCGATCCTCTCCCCGCACAACCAAGCCAGGACCTTGCTTCTTGGAGGGAACTTGGCCGAGAAGATGTGCCAGGCGATGATGACGATGTGGCACTTGATGCAGATGGTTCGGAGGGAGAAAAAGCGGCCAGGGAGGAGTGCTGATCAGCTCCCTGTTGGCCGAAGATAGCCTCGGGATTGCTTGCCTCTTGTGGACTACGACTGTTCGAGTAGAAGAGGCTATCATTGTGAAGTGTCTTTGAAGGAATTTGCCTCTGATGATTTAGATACATCAGCCCGCTGGTGGTATGTCCCCCGGGAAGCAAGTTGATTGGAGTGGAGGTGCTGGCGCCCTTGCTTGGGCCTCCCCCCGCGTCGCCATCCATAGGAGAGGAGGTCGTTTGGACGGTGAGCGGTGGTGCTCTTGCTAGTGAGCTCTTGCTTTTGAGCTTAAAGATGCTCATGCTGATGAGCTTGATGGCGGTGAGCCTCTTGCTGGAGAGATCTTGTTGGTAAAGCTTTTGTAGGCAACATAAATAAATAGAAATGTATTTTAACATTTTATAAAATAAACATGCAACGGAAGAAATAAGTTATTGGATCTAATCCAATATCAGCCTACAACAGGATCAATATATATAAAAGATCTAAAACATAGATCAAATCTATATACAAATAATACATAGATCAAATCTATATAAAAAAATAACATAGATCATACATATGTATGTTGCCTAGTGCCCTAGATCTCATCTAAGTTATCAGTAAATATTGAATCTTTTACCTTTGATGCTTAATCACTCACGCAGCAGTAGAAGGTGGTGGTAGATAGTACTTCTGCAAGCCACACAAAGGTGTATGGCCTCTACAGGTGATCCACACCGAGGCTCTGGTCCTGACCAGCCTCATCGGAGTGCTAGCTCCTCTCCTAGGCTTCGACGATAAGATTTCTTCTCTTTTACACCAAGGTGCTCAAGGAATTATCAAAAGAATGTATATTGCGAGAAAACTTTTTACCTCTAGGTTTTATATCTAGAATCCCTTTCGCTCTAAAAACTTCTCATCTTCCTGTCGTTACCTTTTTTTGAAACATGAGGAAGAACCCTTCGTCTTCATGTTAAAAAACCGAAAAGGAGTTTAATGTTAAGGAAGAAACTCTTCATCTCCTTTTTCAGTTAAAAACCAAAAAGGTTAAAAGTTAAGAAATGAGGGGTAATTAGGGAGAGATCATTAATATCCATTTTAAATTCAGACTTCAAGTTTTGAATTCAAAATTCAATCTTTAAACTTAAAATTAAAATTAGTTTGAAATTCAAATTCATAATTCGAATTTAAACAGTAAGGATGTTAACATTAGGCTTACCTAAATTTGAGTCCAAACCAAATCCTATTCGATTCGACCAAGGTGTTCATAGCTCAATCAAATTGAGCTAGCCAGCAATCGTATTACCAATTTAATCCTTCAATTAATTTACTAACATTTAGTTTCTCAATCATCCAGTCAGGTAGATTCCCCTATAACGTGTGACCCCATAGGTTCGAACACTAAGCCGGTAGCACTGGAACACTTTCAATACTAATTGAAGTTGCCATCTAGCAATGACACCCGACATCCGGATAGGCCGAAGGTTGCAGAGCAATAATCAAGAACTTATGGCATATGGTTACCATATAACTCATCCCTTTGACCCTCAATACTCAAGATGACTTAGGTTTCAACTGCCAACCCTTAATCAGTTCATCCATAAAGTGTCCAATCTTCATAAGTCCTGTGACTCCTCACAAGGACTACTCTGGTCAAGGTTTTGCTAAATTGAAACATAGTGAGATATTTACTCCAAACTATTTGGCGGGGTCAATCCCATCTTGATCCACTCACTGCTCCACAAGTACTTTACTACACCCAGAAACCTTCTGTCACTGGATTAAAAATCCAGGTAATCCGACACCAAAATATAGCAGGTTGCTTGCAAGCTACCATGGTGATCTCTGATCAGAGGGACACTTATATCCATATCCCTTTGCAAACACTTCTTGGCAGAAGAGTGTTCCGCAGATTGGTCACGTTCAGTAAAATGTCATATACCTTACTTGCATGTCATACCAGTGTCATCACACTCCTTGATAAAGAGGACAACCAACCCATATGACATATAACGACATTTACTTGATACATAATTGTCCTATAACTATATATCATTTGGTCACGACTATTTTAAAAACCACTCAATAAACCCTCTCTTTATTGAATGGATTATGGTTCTAAGGACTCTATCACAAAAGAATTTATTTCAGGAAGATGCGTTGTGATGAACTACCAAATAAACATTTTATTAATTAGTAATTCATATACATTTATAACTTGCACAATCATCTACTTGTTAGTTGATTGGCTTTAGGACACAATTCCCAATAGATCTCCCATGGGATGGATGATGGCTGGCCTGAGCAGCAACTAAAGAGGGAGCGAAAGCTCTTGCTGGTTGCTGTATGGCCGTGAGATATTGCTTTGAAGCTTTTGGATAGCTGCCATCAATGTATGGATTTATAGGATGAGAGTGGCATGCTGTTTTGCTTGAGTGGCCTAAGGTAGTGGCGATGGTGGAGTGGAGCGATTGGCTCTATTGCTCAGCTTGTTGAGGGTGCCCCCACCATGACTAGCGGAAGCTCTTCGGGCTCTTGTCATCACCATCATTTTGATCCACCATGCTAATCTAAAGGGGACGAGGATCCACAAGCTAGCATCGTTGATGATCCATGCTCTGCCCTCCCTTTCTGACGCGTCAATCTGTTGATGCCAAATCACCCTCCTCAAGCGTCCGTGAGCATTCGGTCGCCTCCTCCAGCGAGCCCGGGATCCTCCGGCGAGCTCCTCGCACTTGGGAGCCTACAAACAAGTTTCGGGGACTGAAGATTTCAATGGGGACCCTCCGATGCTCAAGTCAGTGCTCTGGGCAACAGCCGTGAGTTTGAGAAAGCTCGAAAGAGAAGAAGAGAGAGGCTTAGAGCCGTGCTCTCTGTGAGCAAAAATGAGTGTTTAGGAGTGTTGTGAGTTGAGTTTCTTGGAGATACCTGGTCGGGGGTCTCTCTTACCTATTTTGTTGGTGCTTAGAGTCGGTCAGCCTTGGGACATGATCACTTGTTAGAGCATTGATGATGGGGACAGCACAGTGGGGCTGCCTCTATGTGATTTGTCAGAGTTGCAGGCCATGTCCCATCAAATATGGGTGGCTGCATAGTTGGCAGGTATTGCTTGGTTTGGATAGCTGTTGTAGGCTGCTGCAGAGCGTAGCCGACCGTTACGGCATTTGCCAGATGTGTTCCCCATGCCACCCTTTCGCTGTCCTGTGTAGAAGTGATGGACGATAAAGTCAGGCACGTGGGCCTTAAAGTGTATCCACTAAGGCAGAATATGAAATTTGGAGTTGAAGCTGGCTCTATCCCTTATAGAGTATTGATTATAGAGTACGTGCATGACACTGTTCATGCCCTTGGATGAGTTCCAGAGAAGGCTATGGATGAACATTTGCATGGAACTGTTCATGGCCGAGCACTATTCATGGCCGAGGGGAAGAGGCCGAGCACTATTCATGGCTGAGCACTGTTCATGGCCGAGGGGAAGAGGTCGAGCACTGTTCATGGCCGAGAACTATTCATGACTGAGGGGAAAAGGCCGAGCACTGTTCATGGCCGAGGTCGAGGCCGATCACTGTTTATGGCCGAGCACTGTTCATGACCGAGTCTGAGGGGGCTGAGAGGAAGAGGCTATCACTGTTCATGGCCGAGGCCGAGGCTGAGGGGCTATGGCCGAGGGCCAACTCTAGAAACGACTGGTTTGACCCCGGTGAGATTACCATTGCCCATGGGGCTTATTGGCTCTATCAGTATAATCTTAGTTTCCATCCATTCTACTAGTTATTTAAAGCTTTTGAGTTAATATAATCTTCTTTCTACCTCATATATAATTTAATTATAATTTTTTATTTAAAGTGAAATAGTTCAGATGAGGAAAACTGGTTGCTTTATTTTTACATGATGTATATAGTTGGCTTAAATGCTTTTTTAAGCAATTAAAATTTTAATTATTTATTTTTTATGTTTTTAAATACTATTTTATTATAAAATTAAGTATGAAGTTGTAGTTTTTTTCTCAAATGCTGTTAATTGAAAATATTAAATATCTAATTCTATCATTGAAGCTAAATAATAAAAAAAGTTAACTATTTTATTTTTATGACAAGTAAAAAAATGACATAAATGTTATTTGAATTATTGAAATTTTAATTATAAATATTTTATTATATTTTTAAATATTACTATTTTATAAAAATAAAATAGGAAATGAGTAGTCACTTTTTTCAAAATAAAATTAATTTTAATTATTATAGGTCTATACTTATCTTTACTAAATGATATCTTATATATATAAAATAGATTAATTTTTATTTTAATTTTTATAAAAAAAATAATAAATGAATTTCAGTAAACATCACTTTTAAGCAATTTAAGTTATATTTTTTTTATTTTATGCTATATTTATAAAATATATTATCAGAAAGTTATCCATTACAAGGGCATATAGTTAGGGCTAAAATACATGTTGAAAAGCCCTATTTAAAGAACGGGACATGGCTCGGGCCGAGCTGAGCCAAGCCGAGCCGGGGAAACGCGGTGATTGGATCGATTCCCTCGCTGAGTTGCTCTCACCGTTCGGTTCCCTTCCCTCTCTCCGATCGCCGCTTTTAAAAACCTTTGAGTTGAGCGCTGAAGACGGACCAACCAGACCCTTCTCTCCGTCTCTCTAGACCTCTTCCTCTGCCCTTCGCTCTCTTGTCCTAGGGTTTCGGGCTTCGTGGTCGAGTAGGGGAAAGAGATGGAGGTGTCGAGGCCGCTGAGGCTGAGATGCTCGGTCCAGAACTACGATTGGGGGAAGTTAGGCGAGGACTCTTGCGTCGCGAGGCTGTTCTCGCGGAACTCGGAGGCGGAGATCGAGCCGGAGCGGCCCTACGCCGAGTTCTGGATGGGGACTCACGAGTCCGGGCCTTCATTCGTGGTCCTGGGCGAGTCGGGAAGCCCTGACACTCGGAGCCGGTGACTCAGAAAGTGGATTCTGGACAACCCTGGCGTTCTTGGAGAGAAGGTCATGGACAGATGGGGGAGTGAACTCCCCTTCCTGTTTAAGGTTGCTCCTTTCTTCACTCAGGCTTTTCCTTTCCTTTGGTGCGTAATGTGCTTGTTGTTTGAGCTGTAATTATTGGTGGTGTTCTGTTCTTTGATTTAGTTTCTTGTCTCGATTTTCGTGTGCGAGGTTGGTTGAGGTTTCAGTGATGGAATTGGGTGTTGTGGTAGGTCTTATCGGTGGCGAAGGCTTTGTCGATACAAGCACACCCAGATAAGGAGTTGGCAAAGGTGTTGCACAGCACGCGGCCCAGTATTTATAGGGATCCTAATCAGAAGCCGGAGATGGCGATCGCCTTCACCGATTTCAAGGCCCTGGTGGGTTTATCAGCATTGAGGTATATAGTACGATTCTTTTATATTTATTGAACCTTAACATTGCTGGATAACTTCTGTTGAAGCTATCACAAAATAGTCACATAAACTTTCTTTCCAAATATTCAACCCTTTTGCAACTTTGATATGAATATTTTAGTTTTTGAGATGACCAATCTAGAAATTTCATTTCTGCGTTTGTTTGGTGGATCAAGATTTTTGATGCATCTTTGCCGAGTACCGTTGAGATTTCTCGTTAAAACATCATTTGTTACTCTTATATTACATTACAACGGTGAGAACATGATAGTCAAAATTTTTTCTTTGAACTTACTTAAAAAATGAATTTGGGTTGTTTTTTGGTTCCACGTTAACTAGATGATCTGTATTGAGATTGTTAGCTGAGGAGATCTGTAATATAAAAATTCTTGAGTTATACAGAACATAAACATTGTAAAGTTATTTTTCTATAAATTACAGTTAGAAAACTTGTAGATTAAGCATTGCATGTGTTGAAGTTGATACAAAAGTTCTCTAGGTTGCAATACTTTTCGATATTGTTAAATATGAACTGTTCTGCCATGGTTGCATATAGTTGGTCGTCTAGAGATGTACTGTTTATTGCCATTTATCCTCTGCATGTATTGGCATTATTTAGGTAGTGTTCTTAGAATATGCATTTTCCATCATTTCTTTAAAGTTTTTCTCTTTTCCAAGGTAACCATAGTTGGGTAAACTTGAATTGGTCGTGACCTTGCCTCTTGCAGTTCGCCATCTAGATGGTGGACCCCTTACAGATTGTGATTTGGACACTTTATCTTTAGGCAATCTAAGAGTGTTGACGCGTTTGAGAACTCGGGCACAAATGTGGCATGACAAGAGACTCTGGCATTTAGAAAATGTATTGCCTTTCTTATCTTGGCTATAAGAATGGGCACTTGGCACTGCTTTTTATAGCATTCTGCCAAAAGGCATTGTACTGCAGTTACGGCACAGAATGCAGCCTGTCACAAGATTCCATGGCACTTAAAAAATGGTTTGCCTTTCTAACTTTGCGAATGCTATATTATATTACTATTTTGTAGCTGCTCAACCTTTCTTCACTTTTTATATATATGCCATTATTTTATGTCAAAAAAGAATTTGAAAAATATTTTATCATAGTTTTATGTTTCCATGCTTTCAGTTCTCTCTTCTTGTTCTCCTTTTGGACATATCCTTTGATCTTGAGAAAATTAATGTGTTACCTGCCAATATCTATAACACTTAAAATGGAGTGGTTCTTGTTTATGTACTCGTTGACATGATTGTATTTGCATATGAAACTTTGGAATATAGTTTTTTTTGTTGTCCCTTGCAAGAGTTTAAATCTCATGGCACGAGACGGGATCATTCTAGTTTCTTCATAGAATGGAACGTTCTGCTGTCCTTCCTTATTCCAACACTTGGGACAGGGACGTCCTAAAGATGTGTCGATTGGGATGCTAAGATACTTGAGATGATAACCCATTTTGGTCCATTGGATTATCTTGCCAGGATTTAAACCATGGTCACTTGCAATTATGAGAAGTTGTGCATATTTGACCTAAAATCGGTCTTTGTTATTTCAACATAACCAGGCTTAGATGAAGATCTAAATAATCGTGTGGATATGCTTGTTTCCTACTTAATGGTTGAGAAGATACTACTTGCTTCAAAACTCAAACCTTTGAAATCATGGTGCAGACACGTACTGTATGCCATATGTATCTATAAACACTGTTTGGCAGGCATGATCAATACTCTGTGTTGATATGGGTCCATGTGTATTGGTCAGTATAAGCTGTGCGGTGCTTGAATACTTGTTTGAAACCCATATGTGTTCCTTATTCCTCTATCCTGTCCATTTATGAAAATTATTTTTCTTAGGCTGTGTTTGATATGGGGGATAAGGGGGGATATTCTCTGGATATTTTTTCTTATCTCCAAAAGCTATAGCTAGAGGGGATAGTTCTGAAAAAGTTTAATCAGAGGGGATAGGATTTTAAACCATGGTCACTTGCAATTACAAGAAGTTGCGCATATTTGACCTAAAATCGGTCTTTGTTATTTCAACACAACCAGACTTAGATTAAGATCTAAATAATTGTACTCTGTGTTATTAAGGATAAAGTTGTGCATGATCAGTACTCTGTGTTGATACGGGTCCATGTGTATTGGTCAGTATAAGCTGTGCGGTGCTTGAATACTTGTTTGAAACCCATATGTGTTCCTTATTCCTCTATCCCGTCCATTTATGAAAATTATTTTCCTTAGGCTGTGTTTGATATTGGGGGATAAGGGGGATATCCCGCGGATATTCTTTCTTATCCTCAAAAGCTATAGCTAGAGGGGATAATTCTGAAAAAGTTTAACTAGAGAGGATAAACTATGTTTAACCATGGGTTATCCCTTGAACTTATTCCCTAGAGAATCCAGGAATAACTAAAGTTATCCCTTGATGGCAAATCTATTATTAAAAAAAAGGTGATTATCTCTTGAGCTATTTCCTGGATAAATACTATCCTGTACACTTATCCAGGGATAGCCTTTTATTAATCAAACACAGCCTTAAAGTTATTAACTATTATCATTCAGTATTTTCTATTTTAGCCCCTTTATGTTTTTCTACCATCTGTCATTGCTGAAGCAAAGTGATCTGATTCTCTCTCTCTCTCTCTCTCTCTCTCTCTCTCTTTTGGTTGGGGGAGGAAGGCGGGGGTCATTGTCATCCTTGTTGGTATTTTATCTTCAGATGGCATCTTCATCTAGATATTTAAATTTCTTGTCTCTTTGTTCTACATCATTGCATTATCTTTTTGGGTGAATATTCATCTATCTACCGTTTGACTACCTAGGCCATTGTCATTTGGTGTCCCATTAGTGAATTGTCATTATTTATTGTTGTCATTGTTTGAACAATTAAAGGACCACTTTTTGCCGTTTGAAAAATGCATCTCATCATCGAGTTGATTGGATCCCCTATAAATTATGTGATTGTTGTAGTTACCTTAAAACAATGATCAGAAAAAATATCTAAGAGAACCTGGGTGTTTTAAAGGAATTGTTCATATTATATTCTTTAAAGATGGATGCCTTTTTATTTTGGGGCAGGGGCTTGTAGACATCTAAACTAGGTGGTCTAGGGGTTGATAGTTGTTTATATGTAAGATCTGTAACATAGGGGTGATTACCTTTTGCTCTTGTTCCTTTAAAGGAATTTTAAGGCTTGTGGCTAGCATTTTGTTGGCTGATCAGCAGGAGCTTGTTGCCCAAATAAAGATTACAGAATCCAGGAATGAATTTCATCTGATGGGAACTGATAAAAAATAACTGAAATATAAGTAGGTGTCCTTGATACCCCATTTTAATTATTGGTGGGATCCTCCTTGAAATTACTTGCAGGATTCTAATTTTTGTTTATTAGGTTTTGAGCTACCTCCATGCAGGGATTTTAAGTCTCACTGTCTAACCACATATTCTTGTATCATGACACATTATGTTAGAATGGATTTTAATGCTGGTATTTATATTTGGTGTGTTGGTTCATTTATTGTCTTCGCAAGTTTAGAAGACTGTAGTTGACAGACGAGAGGCCAAGGGGCCATGTTGTGCCTAGGCTCTAGGAGGTTTCCTAGAGGTTAAGGCCTCGCAGAATAAGAAATTATTAAACAAATGAATAAAAGAAGTAACCAAAAAATAGTTATGATCCAAGAAATAAAACATTGATATGCCAATAAGATGCGGTAAGTGAATGGTAATTACTAGCTTGACAAAATCTGATAGTAATTCATAAATCAGTCTCATCACCCACTGTCAAATATAATGCAAAAATGTTAAGGTAGGTGGCCTCTTGGCCAAGGCGGTTCCCTTTTAAAGCAGTGACTGTTATGGCCCCTTATTTTTGGATATGGGCCATTGGAATTAAACAAGATGGACTGGTACTTTTTGGAATTGAATGTTGACTTGTGACTAGTATTTCATGGCACAGTATGGTGTGTACTTAGACATCAACTGACCAGTATTTATGTGACATGCTATACTTAAATCCTTCCTTCTTATACCCTTTCTTGATTTTGTTGCCTTGTATTTGGGACTAATCAAGGTGGTGTTGTTCTGAACATTTGTTGACTTCATGATTTATATTGTCTTTTAACGTAGTTTGGCTTGAAGTAGTTCTCTTTGACAAGGAATTGGATTATCTGTATTATTGTCTTGCCAAGCCATTAAAGTTCATCTGTGGGCTCTGATTCTTCGCTTAACCAACTTGTCTTTTGTGGAGTCCCCACTTTATTCTCAGTAATTTGTCCATTAGCATCCAAACCATGTTAGACTTTCTACATCTACATTCCATCTCTGTTACCTTGGCATCTAAAATGTATCCAAACCATGTTAGACTTTCTACATCTACATTCCATCTCTGTTACCTTGGCATCTAAAATGTATCTTGGACCTCTTTGCTTTCTCTATCAGCATGTTTTCCATAAGTGCCATTACGATCTTCCTATATACTCAACTCAACTCAACTAAGCTTTTTTCCAACTGCATAGGGTCGGCTACATGAATCTGCTTCCTTCACTCTGCTTTATTCAGGACTAAGTCGACGTTCAAATTGCAAATAGTTATATTCTCTCTAATGTATAAATTGACCCCATAATTTGCCTTTTCAGATGCATTTTCATGCTTACCTATATCTGATTTCACCAACTGGCATGTTTCTTGGCGATCTCATATTCTTCTCATCTTGCATCATTCGTGTCACGTGCCTGCTTTATTTTATCATCACCATCTCAGAAGATAGACAGGCAATGAGCATTGTGGTTGTAGGCTTCTTGAAATGGTTGGATGCCGCTCATTATATTATGTCTTATTGCTTTATCCTTTTCTAATGGTTAATATCTGGCTTTGTTTTGTTCCTTTTGGGGATTATTTGACTCATTTTCCGGTCTGCCTCTCTAATGGTTAGCACTTCTCACCTTGTCCTCATGGCTGCATACTCAACCCTCATCTTGATTCCTCAAGCAAACTCAACAGCCTGGGTACGCAAGATCAAGTTCATGCCTATCTGTCTACTTTATCTTTTCTATGCTTTTCCTTTATCCTTTAAGTGCCTATCTATCTGGACGAAGTTTTTAATGTATTTGCTTCTCTTAGTTTGATGGTGGGAAAGCAATTAGATTGATAATAGAGTATTCTCTCGGGTCTTGAGTATCTACAAATCTCTTTTGAGGAACCTTTTAGCGTATTTGCCACCTTTTTTTTGATGGTTTGAAAAATTAGGGCCATGTTTGGATTAGCTACTATAACACCTTTAAGTGGCTGTTGGTCAGTAGCTGTGTCAACAGCTAGTCCAAATAGGCCCTAGATTGATCACATAGCGGCCTATTGGGTCTTAAGCATGTGTGCATTGCAACATATACAAGATCAGTGTCTGGTTCACTGATGTTTATCTTTCTTTTTTTCCTAAGTTTGTCCTATCTTATGGAATGAAATCTTTTAGTCTTGCTTGAATGGATAATATCTTTTTTTGCTTGATTTTTTTAAACAAAAATCAATTTTTAATCATTTCTTGTTAGAATAAATATTTGATAGCTTCACCTTTTTCTAGAGCTCTGCATGCTAACTGATCTTTCCTTATTGTCACTTCCATGCATCAAAGAGTCATCATCCTAGGCAAGAGGATTGTTGCAATTTTTATGTCAACTAGAACAAAGTGAAGATCCATTTAAAGTGAAATAATTGAGTGGTATAATTAGCACTAGATGGCCTTTTAGTGTGCATTTTTTTTTATATAAATGAAATATGTATTCATAGCCTATCCTTAGAAATTGGCAGATCTATTTTTCATCATCTCTTCTTCATCATGTAAAGTATAGACTCATATATGGTGTTGGAAAGCACTAAAGCATGTGTATCTTGTTCTTGGAAACAATCTTGTTTCTGCTTTCCCCCTTTTCTATTTCTTCTGAGACCTGACATTTTGCTTCTAGAACTGTTAGCTTTTACCTATGTGGCTTATCATTGGTCAGTTATTTGACGTGGGATGTTTAGTTCCTTGGACAAAGATATATATATATATATATATATATATATATAGTAGTTTGTAAGAGGGGAACATGTTGTGTAAAACAGATAATTTGGTGTTTCTAATATGTTAAAAAAAAACACCAAATCAAGTTAAAAAATGTACAGACTATGACTTATGTTTCACCATGATTGTGTAAGAGCTTAAGGACGTGCTTGCAGGTGTACCAGAGATTGTAGAGCTTGTTGGTGATGAGGATGCTAGCAAGGTTCTGAATATTAAAGAGCAAGATGGATGTGTGGAAGTAAAATCCATTCTGTGATCAATCTTCACTAAGCTTATGTCTACAAGTAAAGAGGTAGTTTCTGTTGGGAATTGTATTCTAAAGCAAATCATTTGATGATTATGCTAATGTAAATTACATATAAATTGATATATTAATAAAAGTTATTTGGCAGTTTATTCATTACGATTATGTTTGGATGGGGGAATAAGGCTTAGAATAGGCCCTTATTCCGCCTTATTCCCCCAAATATAATAAAAAAGGAGCGTGAGCCCCACTAGAACAGTTATTCCAGTCAACCCCCTTATTTCGATTTCTTATTCCATAGTACCCCATGGAATAGCTTCTATTCCCACTGCAGCTATTCCAAGAGCACCGATGTAATTAAATTAAATAAATTAAATAAATTTATTTATAATGTCATTTAAATAAATTAAATAAATTTATTTATAATATAATTTAAAATTAAATAAATTTATTAATAGAAAATAATAAATTAAGTATGTTATTTTTTTTCTTTATTAATATAAAATAATTTATTAAGTATGTTCTTATATTATTTTATAATAAATAATTTATTACCTTATTTATTAATAAATAACAATTTATTCAAGTTATTTTAAAAAATAAAATTGATAAACCATTTTTATTGGTAGGGGTATCTTTGGAATTTCAGAAAAATTCTTCATCTATTCCTACTGGGATACATGCTTATTCCCATGTCATCCAAACATCATTTGGAATAATACTGCATTAATTGCACTGGAATAACATGGAATACCAGATTTTCATCCAACAAAAATCTGGAATAACAAAGAGAATAAGCTATTCCTATGGAATTCGTATTCCTATTCCTGAAATAACTTTTTGACATCCAAACGCAGCCTACAAGAACATTTTCTTAAAAACTCCTAATAGTAATGAAGCCCTCAGGATCTTCCTTCACGATAAAGAATGATTTATCTTTGAAGGTCCTCAAAAGAGTGCGACCAAATGATATATTATGACACGGCCAGTAGTACTATCAATTATAGGACGTTGTATATCATATTTGTTGATTGTTCTCTTAACCAAGAAATGTAAAGACACTGGTATGACATACAGGTGAAAGTGTAGGAGTATATTTCACCGAACGTAACTCATTTTCGGATACTCTGCTGTCAAGAGTTAATCTGAGAAGATATGGGTATAAGTATCCTTCAGACCTGATGAAAATCACAACCGGTGACTTGCAAGCAACTCATTGTACTTAGGTGCCGGACCACCTAGATTTTTAATCCAGCTACAAAAGGTTATTGGATGCAGTCAAGTACTTATGGTAGTCAGTTGTGGATCAAGATGGAATTTGACCTATCATGTTAAAAGGAGAAATGTTTGTATTTCAATTTAGCAAGACCTTGGCTAAGGCACTTCATGTGAAGGCCACATGATCACTAAAGTTGAAATCACTTTATGGATTTGCTGTTTAGAGTTGACAGGCTCTTAAGCTATCCTTAACATTTGTGGTCAAAAGGATGAATTATACGGTAACTATTTCTTAGGGTTCTTGGAGTTTGCTCGACAACTCTTCGACCTATCCGGACGTCGGGTTCCATTGCTAGATGGGCACATCGATTAGTATAGAAAGTTGTTCTTATGCTACCAGCTTAGGTTCGAACCTAAAGAGTCATACGTATAGAAGTTTCCTAGGATGATCTATTTGTTGATCAACGAATGAGAATCGTAAATGATTTAATTAATTAATTTGATTGATTGAATTATCTTAATTGGGTTAAGTACAAGTGAATAAGATTCAGTTAGGTTTAATTCTATTAGAAGGATTAATCAATTTCAAATATTGATTTGAAATTAGACTTAATTTGGATTTAAATAGATTCAAGACTAGCCAAATTTGATTTGGGCTAGGACTATGATCTATGTAGGTTCAATCCAATAAATTCAAATCAGCTTAAACCAAAACCCAAACCTAAATCCCATGTGTGAAAACAGTTTTTTCGCATAAGGATCTCACATGATGAGATAACTAAAATCTCATCTCATGAGAGATTAAATTCTCATGTAGAATTTAATGTATAACCTTAATCTTCTCCAAACGGTTTTCGTTGGAATTCTAAGTGTTAGAATTCATGTGGAATTAATGTACCTTTTTGAATTAACCAGACGATGGAATTCTAAGTGTTAGAATTCACATCTCTTTCGTTTTCACCGAACGTCGGAATTAACAAAACGTTGGAATTCTATGTGTTAGAATCATAGGTTTTCACCAAACGTCAACATTGGAATTCTAAGTGTTAGAATTCATGTCTCTGGTTTTCACTAAACGTCAGAATTCTAAGTGTTAGAATTCAATGAGCTAAAGCTAAATTGAGCCTATAAATTAGAGGACATTCTTCACCAGATTACAACGATATGTTATGGATTGAAATTCTAAAGAGTTAGAATAGAAAATCCTAGTGTGATTCTGGTGTTAGCAAAAGTTTGATGGATCCTGGAAGAAGATTCAAGTGGGAGGATTCAAGATCAGCAAAGTTGTTTTTCCGCGAGCTAGTACTCCCGAAAATCCGATTATTCGGGGACTTCGCGTGGACGATACTAGAGGCCGGACAATTGAACGGCTGCAGAGCACAAAGGATTTACCAATTATTCTTAAGGTAAGTGATATGATCCCTATATCTTAAGGCAAACTTCAAGATAAGTAGTATGACTTCTTATCTTAAAGATCAAGATATGATTTTGATGATTTTATTTATATGCATAATTTAGATCTAACGATCCTATAGTATAAAGCAAAGATATGATCTTGATGTATGTTAGATAGATTAATATTTAATCTTTAAGCTTCCGCATTGATAATTATTATCAAAATTATTAAAATATGCATGCCTTGGAGGTTGTTTCTCCCTACCGTTTTTGAATTGGTGTCCAAGATAAAATATCGCTTGAACGAGGAGCAAAAGGTACTTGGAGCTATTGAATCATTTGGAATGCCATAGTTTCTTGTTATTATTTATGTTTTTGAAATGCCTTCTGGTCAAGTAATTCTTATTGTTGTGCTATCTGTACCCATTATTGGCATATTATATCCAACTGTCCATATGATATACTTGAATCTTTTTAAATTTAAGTTTTGAAGTTTAGTATTTATTTGTAGCCTTGCATATCAATTGGATGTTTAATTATTTACCAATAGATGAACCCATAAGAATAATTCTATTTACATGGGTGGCTAAATTACGAACTTTTTTGAGCCAGCCATATCATTGCTGTCATTTATCAATATTTTCAATTTTCAAACCTGTCTGTGACCTTGTGGTACCGCTCAACCTTATGGTAATATATATATTTAAGCATAGATGTATATTTATTTTGTTTTTGATAGAAAAGAAACCAAGACCTTTCTTATAAGAATTTCCAGTTTTGAAGTTTTGCTTAACTGCAAGGTATTTTGATCAAATGTGCTTCTATATGCGCAGAAGTTTCTAGAAAATCTACATCCATTCCAATTCTCAGACAACACCTTATTGGTTTGCAAACAGATGTTTTGACCTACTGATTTGAAACAAGCTTGCTTCTAAGAAAGGGCTATTGGTAGTCTCATAATTTTTTCTCTGATAGAAGCACCTGGAAATTGGTTTCAATAGACCGTTCTAACATGTTAACTTTGGATTGTTGTGGATACCTAGGAACGGTGATTGTAGTTGGAGGACCTGTTTGCTCTGATAATTCTGCATGCTACATGCTCAATCCTGCCATGAAATATCTCAAGGTCTTTCCTTTTTTTTTTATAAATATTATTATTAACTTAGACTACTTTGTCATAGCATCTATTAGATTTTCGTTGTATTTTAACACTGATGCTGGGCGTGGTGATATAATAACCTGCATTTATTGAACGGATGGGAAGTAGCGCATGCTTAGTGTCTCATCTGATATAGAAGGTAAATGAAGTACTTATGTTTCCTTCTCAACTATTTATTTGGCATTGGGATCCGAGCGTACAGAGAGTTAAATAAGTCACATTTTTAAACATTTTGTTTAAGATTATAGATATCATCAACAGTATCTTTTACCTAGTAATTTGATGCATTGCGTTTATTTCCAATGGAAGATTTAGAATCCAATTATTTATGGTTTTCTTTTTTTTATTTGTCATTTGATTTACTGATGTTAATAGCATGTCTTGTGAATCAGACTAGGGTGTTGACGGAGAAGGAACAGCTAGTATTGCTATTAGAGAAGCAGTATCCAGCTGACGTGGGAGTTTTATCAGCCTTCTTCTATAATTACGGGAAGCTTAGTCCTGGTGAAGCGGTGTCTATTGGTGCAAATGAACTCCACGCTTATATTTCTGGTGACTGTATCGAATGCATGGCTGCATCAGATAATGTTGTTCGAGCTGGGCTGACTCCCAAGTACAGAGACGTGCAGACTCTTTGTTCTATGCTGACGTATAATCAGGTTTGTACTTCTTGTCATATTTCCTTTCTATAAAGCCTTTTCCTTTATTCATGCTTTAGTTTACTTCATTGACCAGCAATTTGAGTTCAGTGTTAACACATAGCATGTTGGTTGCATTTATCTTTCATGTGGCAATAATGACTATTGTTGTGAAATATTTGAAATTTTTGCTGAAATTCATAGCTGATAGTTCTGGCAGTGACAACACCAAGCATGCAGATATGCAACAATTATAACCTTGTTTAATGTGGAATCTATCACATTCTTCCATTGTCTTTATTTAAGTATATATTATTGTGACATTGTTCCATCGAGAAAATATCTTAGTTCAACAATAAATATTCTACTTAATATCTTTTCTTGCTTTTGAATCCCAATATCATGCTTTATTTTTAAACTCTAGATGTAATGACTAAATGAATAAAAAATTGACCACTTCATATAATTCAGTATTTTCATTTCCTAGGATTCTCTCTAGCTTTTTTAATACCTTACAAATTGCTGTGCCTTGCTTTCATACTGATCCTTGATTTAGGTACTATATTCTTGTACTCTTGTCCCGTCAGTTGGTTTGTTTCCCTCTGATACTGTAGTTAAAGCTGCATGTGTTGTTTCTGTATCATGCTCGGATGCTATTGGGGGCTTTCCTGCTCTTCATGGTTCTTTGTTAACAATATATACTTACATTGGATAGTTTAAATAACACAAAATAATACGAAATAATTTTTGTTATGTAAGTAATTTAAAGATAATAAATCATATCCGGCAGCTCAAATAATTGATGTAAGGTTCCTACCATCCAATCAAGATTGACCAGATTTGAGTTGACTGGATTCCAATCTCTCTTTCTCTCTCTATATATATATATATATATATATATATATATATATATATATATATATATATATGAGAGAGAGAGAGAGAGAGAGAGAGAGAGAGAGAGAGAGAGTGAGTGAATCTGGTTTGGGATAAACTCTTGAACTTTATTAAGCACAAGGTTGCATTTTTAGTACTGCTTTACAAGGACAATGACTTACATTTGTGCATGGTAATTTTGTACCTCTTAACAATTTTGTATGCGGGTTCATTTTTTTTTTTAAAAAACTTATGAACTATTAAAACTTCTGGTCTTGATAATCCTGATGAATTTCTTTGCACACACATTCCATCTTTTTCACCCCCTACAGGATTCGTGATTATGTTTTGTTGCATTTTCCTATTCATGAATTTGTGAGAATAAAATTTGTTCAAGGCTTTCCTGAAATTTTGCGAGGGACTCCCTTAAATCATATTACATTACACGGTTTACACCCCTATTTGATGAATTTGAAGTTGATCATTGCTCACTTCCGCCACAAGAGTCTGTGGTGTTCCCTGCCATACCAGGCCCATCTATTTTTGTTGTGGTGGCTGGGGAGGGAAAAATGGAGATGAGTTCTGCCATTAATGAAGAAATGGTCATGGAGGGCCATGTATACTTTGTCCCTGCTCAGAGTGAGATTGGGCTAACCGCTGCTGGCGCTGGCGCTGGGCCATTGCAAGTTTATAGGGCTGGGGTGAACAGCAGAGTTCTTCAAATTAGTAATTGACAAAGATATAATACTGTAGATCTCAAATAAATATATGGCAGAGTTATGGTATAGTTTTCAGGGACTTAAGATCGATGGTTCCGGCCCTAGAGTTATGTGATTTATGCATATTGGGAGGCATCATATGAATAAGACTAATGAAAACGGTTGATGCCAAATCTTTCTCGAACATTCGCGAGCGTTTGATCGCTTTCTCTAGTGAGCTCGGGATCCTTTGGCAAGCTTCTTGCGCCTGAGAGCTGCAAATAAGTCTCGAGGATCGGAGATTCCAATGGGGACCCTTCAACGCTCAAGTCAGTGCTCTGGGCAACAGTCGTGAGCTTAAGGAAGCTTGAAAGAGAGAAGAAGAGAGAGGCTTAGAGCCGCGCTCTTTGTGAGCAAGAATGAGCATTTAGGAGTGCGGTGAGTTATCAGTTACCTCGTCGAGTATCCCTTTATCATTTTATTGATGCTTGGAGTCTGTGAGACCTAGGGCATGATCATTTGTCAGAGCATTTATGATGGTTGCAGAAATGGCAGGGCTTGCTTTTTAGTGGCATGTCAGAAGTGCAGGTCATGTCCTGTCAAATGTGGGTGGCTGCATAGTTGGCAGATACTGCTTGATTTGGACAGTTGTTGCGGGCTGCTGCAGGGCGTGGCCGATCGTTACGGTGTTTGTCAATATGTCCTCCATGCCACACTTCTGATGCCTTATGTGGATAGTGATGAGTGATGGAGCTAGGCACGTGGGCCCCAAAGTGTAGCCGTTGAGGCAGAAGATGAAGTTTGAAGTTGAAGCCGGTTCTATCCCTCATGGAGCATTGATTATAGGATACGTGCATGGCACTATTCATGCCCTTGGATGAGCTCCAGAAAAGGCCATGGGTGAACACTTGCATGGCACTGTTCATGGTCAAGCATTATTCATGGTCAAGCACTATTCATGGCACTGTTCATGGTCAAGCACTTGCATAGCACTGTTCATGGTCAAGCACTATTCATGACTGAGAACCGAGGCCGACTGGTTGTCTTGCTAAGGCCGAGGCCGAGGACCGAGGTTGACGACTGAGGTCGAGGACAAGGGCCGACTGGCTGAAGCTGAGGGGCTGTCTTGCTAAGGCTGAGGCCGAGGCTGAGGACCATGGCCATGATTGAGGCCGAGGACGAGGGCCGACTGGCTGAAGCCGAGGGGCTGTCTTGCCGAGGCCGAGGACCGAGGCCGACGACCGATGCCGAGGACGAGGACCGACTGATTAAGGCCGATAGGCTGTCTTACTGAGGCTGACGACCGAGGCCGACCAACGAGGCTGACGATCGAGGCCGAGGACGAGGGCCGATTGGCTGAAGCCGAGGGGCTATCTTGCCAAGGCCGAGGACTGAGGTCGAGGATTGAGGCCGACGACTGAGGCTGAGGACGAGGGCCGACTGACTGAGGTCGACAGGCTATCTTGTTGAGGCCGAGGCCGAGGATCGAGGCAGACCATCGAGGTCGACGATCGAGGTCAAGGACGAGGGCTGATTGGCTGAAGCCGAGGGGCTGTCTTGCCGAGGCCGAGGACCAAGGCCGACGATCGAGGCCGAGGACGAGGGCTGACTGGCTGAAGCCGAGGGGCTATCTTGCTGAGGCCGAGGACCGAGGCTGACGACTAAGGCCGATGACCGAGGCTAAGAACGAGGGCCGACTGATTGAGGCCGACAGGCTATCTTGCCGAGGCTGAGGCCGACTGGCTGAAGCCGAGGGGCTATCTCCAAAAATGACTAGTCCGACCTTGGTGAGATTATCGCTGCCCATGGGGCTCATTGGCCCCATCAGATGCCCCCCACACTCCTGAGCTTGTGTGACCTCGTGCCTCGATCCGCCAAGCGAAAGGAGTGTAGAACTCTCCATCTTTGCACTTGTCTCTGCATACCAGCTTTTGATAATTTTTGTCTGCTTTGTGTGGACTTGTGACCACGTCTGCATACTTCTTGTGTTTTTGTCTGGTCAAAGACTTTAAGTAATGTTGAAGGTGGGTTGATTACCTTTCGCTAGCTGAGGGTAGCTAGCAATCCTCTCTCGACGCAGGGTCTGAAAGCGGATGCCCATTAACTGTGATATAGGAAGTTGATCTCTTCTAACTGTGAGCTGACTTTAAATGATGTTTGGGGGTGGATGCCCGTCAACTGTGAGTTGGTCTCTTCCAACTGTGAGTTGACTTGGGGCTTGTCCTTGGATGGCTGAAAGCAACTAGCAATATGTTGCAAGCATATAATTTAAATAAAGGTTTTACCCGGTTGGTCATTGGCCACTCAGATAGGGTTAAAGCTGCTGAGGCTGATAGAGCCACTGAGGCTGGTAGAGCCGCTGGGGCTATAATAATGCCGCTAAGGCAGATATAAAACCGTCAAGGTTGATAGAGCCATTGAGGCAGATAGAGCTGCCGAGGCTGATAGAAAACCGTTGAGATTGATAGAGCCTTTGAGGCAGATAGAGCCGCTTAGGCATATATAAAACCATTGAGGTTGATAGAGCCTTTGAGACAGATAGAGCCGCTGAGGCAGATATAAAACCGTTGAGGTTGATAGAGCCATTGAGGCAGATAGAGCTCCCGAGATTGATAGAAAATTGTTGAGATTGATAGAGCTTTTGAGGCAGATAGAGCCGTTGAGGTAGATATAAAACCGTTGAGGTTGATAGAGCCGTTGAGACAGATAGAGCTATCGAGGCTGATAGAGCCTGGAGTTGAGATGAAACCATTAAGGTTGATAGAGCCTTTAAGGCAGATAGAACCACTAGGCAGATATAAAACCGTTGAGGTTGATAGAGCCGTTGAGACAGATAGAGCCGCCGAGGATGATAGAAAACCGTTGAGATTGATAGAGCCTTTAAGGAAGATAGAGTCGCTGAGGCAGATATAAAACCGTTGAGGTTCATAGAACCGTTGAGGTTGATAGAGCTACCGAGGCTGATAGAGCCTGGGGCTGAGATGAAACCGTTGATGTTGTAATGAGGCCATGGAGGCAAAGGGATAGAGCCGCTGAGGCAAGGTTGAGGCCATCGAGAGCCTTTTGAACCCCGAAGGGTGACCTGAGAGTTGCCGATGTCGTCAGGCGCCTTTTGAACCCCGAAGGATGACATGAGGGTGCTTGGACTAGGCTCAAGTGCTTTTTTTTCTGTGTCGACGATCTTTGTTGTCGACGCTGGAGTCAGTTTTCGGTGCCGAGCTGGCCTCGGGCTTTGGTGCTAATGCTGGGTTATTCAGTGCCGAGTTGGTCTCGGGCTTTGGCGCCGACACTTGGAGTCAGTTTTAAGGCCGACTCTGCTGGACTCGGTCTTTGGTGCCGAGCTGGCCTCGGGCTTTGGTGCCGACGCTTGGAGTCAGTTTTAAGGCCAACTCTTCTGGACTCGATTTTCGGTGCCGAACTGGCCTCGAGCTTTGGTGCCGACGCTTGGAGTCAGTTTTAAGGCCGACTCAGCGTGACTCGGTCTTTGGTGCCGAGTTGGCCTCGGGCTTTAGTGTCGATGCTTGGAGTTGGTTTTAAGGTCGACTCTGCTGGACTCGAGCTTTGGTGCCAAGCTGGCCTCGGGCTTTGGCGCCGACGCTTGGAGACGGTTTTAAGGCCGACTCTGCTGGACTTGGGTTTTGGTGCCGAGCTGACCTCGGGCTTTGGCGCTGACCCTTGGAGTCGATTTTAAGGCCGACTCTGCTGGACTCGATCTTTGGTGCCGAGTTGGCCTCGGGCTTTGGTGCCAACGCTTGGAGTCGGTTTGAAGGTCGACTCTGCTGGACTCAAGCTTTGGTGTCGAGCTGGTCTCGGGCTTTATTGCCCACGCTTGGAGTCCGTTTTAAGGCCGACTTTGCTGGACTCGATCTTTGGTGTCGAGCTGGCTTTGGGCTTTGGCGCCGATGCTTGGAGTCGATTTTAAGGCCGACTCTGTCGGACTGGGTCTTTGGTGCTGAGCTGGCCTCGGGCTTTGGTGTCGATGCTTGGAGTCAGTTTTAAGGCCGACTCTGCTAGACTCGATCTTTGGTGCCGAGCTGGCCTCGGGCTTTAGCGCCGACGCTTGAAGTCGGTTTTAAGGCTGACTCTGCTGGACTCGGTCTTTGGTGCCAAGCTGGCCTTGGGCTTTGGCGCCGACGTTTGGAGTCGGTTTTAAGGCCGACTCTGTTGGACTCGGTCTTTGGTGCCAAGCTGGCCTCGGGCTTTGGCGCCGACGCTTGGAGTCGGTTTTAAGGCTGACTCTGCTAGACTCGGTCTTTGGTGCCGAGTTGGCCTCGGGCTTTGGCGTCGACGCTTGGAGTCGGTTTTAAGGTCGACTCTGCTTGCCTCGGTCTTTGGTGCCGAGCTGGCCTCGGGCTTTGGTGTTGACGCTTGGAGTCAATTTTAAGGCTGACTCTGCTGGACTCGGTCTTTGGTGCCGAGCTGACCTCGGGCTTTGGCGTCGACGCTTGGAGTCGGTTTTAAGGCTGACTCTGCTGGACTCGGTCTTTGGTGCCGAGCTGGCCTCGGGCTTTGGCATCGATGCTTGGAGTCGGTTTTAAGTCTGACTCTGCTGGACTCGGTCTTTGGTGTCGAACTGGACTTGGGCTTTGGCGTCGAAGCTTGGAGTCGGTTTTAAGTCTGACTCTGCTGGACTCGATCTTTGGTGCCGAGCTGGCCTCGGGCTTTGGTGCCGACGCTTGGAGTCAGTTTTAAGGTCGACTCTGCTGGACTCGGTCTTTGGTGCCGAGCTGGCCTCATGCTTTGCTGCCGACGCTTGGAGTAGGCTGGACTCGGGCTTTAGTGCCGAGCTGGCCTCGGGCTTTGGCGTCGTTGCTTGGAGTCGGTTTTAAGGCCGACTCTGTTGGACTCGGGATAATGGTGCCGAGCTGGCCTCGTGCTTTGGTGTCGATGCTTGGAGTTGGTTTTAAGGCCATCTCTGCTGGACTCGGGCTTTGGTGCCGAGCTGGCCTCGTGCTTTAGCGTCGAAACTTGGAGTCGATTTTAAGGCCGACTATGCTGGACTCGGTCTTTGGTGCCGAGCTGGCCTCAGGCTTTGGTGCCGGCGCTTAGAGTCGGTTTTAAGGTCGACTCTGCTGGAATCGGTCTTTGGTGTCGAGCTGGCCTCGGTCTTTGGCACCGACGCTTGGAGTCGGTTTTAAGGCCACTCTGCTGGACTCGATCTTTGGCCGACGCTGGAGTCTGTTTTAAGGCTGACTCTGCTGGATTCGGGCATTGGTGCCGAGCTGGCCTTTGGCTTTGGTGGCGATGCTGGTCTCGGTCTTTGGTGCCGAGCTGGCCTCGGGCTTTGGTGCTGACGCTTGGAGTCGGTTTTAAGGCGGACTCTGCTAGATTGTCTTTGGTGCCGAGCTGGCCTTGGTCTTTGGCGCTGACTCTTGGAGTCGATTTTAAGGCCGACTCTGCTGGACTTGGTCTTTGGTGCCGAGCTGGCCTCGGGCTTTGGTGCCGACGCTTGCAGTCGGTTTTAAGGCCGACTCTGCTGGACTTGGTATTTGGTGCTGAGCTAGCTCGGGCTTTGGGGCCGACGCTTGGAGTCGTTTTTAAGACCGACTCTGCTGGACTCGGGCTTTGGTGCCGAGCTGGCCTCGGGCTTTGTTGCCAACGCTGGGTTGTTCAGTGTCGAGCTGGCCTCGGGCTTTAGGTGCCGAGCTGGCCTCAGGCTTTGGTGCCGATGCTTGGAGACAATTTCAAAGCCGACTCTGCTGGCCTTGGTCTTTGGTGTCGAGCTGGCCTTGGGCTTTGGTGCCGACGTTTGGAGTCGGTTTTAAGGCCGACTCTGCTAGACTCGGGCTTTGGTACCGAGCTGGCCTCCGGCTTTGGCGCCGACACTTGGAGTCGGTTTTAAGGCCAACTCTGCTGGACTCAGTCTTTGGTGCCGAGCTAGCCTCGGGCTTTGGCGCTGACGCTTGGAGTCGGTTTTAAGGCCGACTCTGCTGGACTCAGTCTTTGGTGCCGAGCTGGCCTCGGGCTTTGGCGCCGATGCTTGGAATCGGTTTTAAGGCCGATTCTGCTGGACTCGGTCATTGGTGCTTAGCTGGCCTCCGGCTTTGGTGCCAAGCTGGCCTCGGGCTTTGGTGCCAACGCTGGCTTGTTCAGTTTCGAGTTGGCCTCGGGTTTTGGCGTCGACGCTTGGAGTCAGTTTTATGGCCGACTCTGCTGGACTCGGTCTTTGGTGCCGAGCTGGCCTCAGGCTTTGGTGCAGACGCTTGGAGTTAGTTTTAAGGCCAACTCTGATGGACTTTGTCTTTGGTGCCAAGCTGGCCTTAGGCTTTGGTGCCGACGCTTGGAGTCAGTTTTAAGGCCAACTATGCTGGACTTTGTTTTTAGTGCCGAACTGGCCTCGGGCTTTGGTGCCGACGCTTGGAGTCAGTTTTAAGGCCGGCTCTGCTGGATTTGGTCTTTGGAGTCGAGCTGGCCTCGGGCTTTGGTGCCGACTCTTAGAGTCAGTTTTAAGGCTGACTCTGCTGGACTCGATCTTTGGTGCCGAGCTGGCCTCGGGCTTTGGTGCCGACGCTTGGAGTCGATTTTAACGCCGACTCTGCTGGACTCGGGCTTTGGTGCCGACGCTGGCCTCGGGCTTTGGTGTCGACCCTTTGTTTTAAGGCCGACTCTGCTGGACTCGGGCTTTAGTGCCGAGCTGGCCTCGGGCTTTGGTGCCGACGCTTGGAGTCGGTTTTAAGGCCGACTCTGCTGGACTCGGGCTTTGGTGCCAAGCTGGCCTCGGGCTTTGGTGCTGACACTTGGAGTCAGTTTTAAGGCCAACTCTATTAGACTCAGTCTTTCTGCAGTGGATTCAAGTATTAATGAAAAGAAGCTTTTCTCACGGTGTAGTGTACTTTGCTTTTATAGCTTTTTGTCTTTGCGCCGTGTTAGATGACGCTGGGGTCGGCATGGAGTCGGGACAGAGAGCTTTCCCTAGCTTTTCCTGGTGCTGGATCGGGGTATTTGCAGAGGTGAAGAAAACCATTCGAGAGTGGAGGAGAACCTGCATTGTTGGTCTGTTTTGGCATTAATGGAGCCTTGACATCCGAGTACAAGGAGGGCCATAATGATCCCTCCATCCAACATCCTCTCTTTGTCCTCTTGCTGGCACCAAGCTTCCTTCCCTTCATATGTTAAATCTTGTTCATTTAAATTTGCATGTCATTGGGCTGGGACTTGGACTACGTCCTCGATCCTCTCCCCGCATAGCTAGGCCAGGACTTTGCTTCTTAGAGGGAACTCGGCTGGGAAGATGTGCCAGGTGATGATGATGATGTGGCACTTGATGCGGATGGTTTGGAGGGAGAAAAAGTGGTCGGGGAGTAGTGTCGATAAGCTCCTGTCGGTCGAAGATAGGCTCGGGGTCGCACGCCTCTTGTGGATTAGGACTGTTTGAGTGAAAGAGGCTATCATTGTGAAGTGCCTTTGAAGGAATTTGTCTCTTTATGTTGATTAGATGCATCAGCCCGCCGATGATCTGCCCTCCAGGAAACCCGGGAACCAAGCTTATTAGAGTGGGGGTGTCGCTGCCCTTGCTTGGGCTTTCCCTTGCGTCGCCGTCTGTAGGAGAGGAGGCCATTTGGACGATGAGCGGTGGGGCTCTTGCTAGTGAGCTTTTTCTTTTGAGCTTGAAGATACTCATGCTGATGAGCTTGATGGCGTTGAGCCTCTTGCTGGGGAGATCTTCCGCGGGATGGATGATGGCTGGCCTAAGCAGCAACTAAAAAGGGAGCGGAAGCTCTTGCTGGCTGTTGTGTGGCCATGAGATATTGCTTCTAGAGCTATTGGACAGCTGTCATTAATGCTTGGATTTGCAGGGTGAGGGTGGCATGATGTTCGGCTTGAATGATCTGAGATAGTGGTGATGATGGAGTAGAGCGGCTGACATTCTATTGCTCGGCTCAACTTGTTAAGGGTGCCCCCAGCATGACTGGCGGAAGCCTCATAGATCCTTGTCATCACCATCTTTTTATCCATCATTGTTGTCGTAGAGGAAATGAGGGCTTGTAGCTAGGTGTTACAGAGCTCTGCTCTCCCCCTACCTGGCGTGCCAATCTGTTGACGCCAAATCACCTTCCTCGAACATCCGCGAGCATTCGATCGCCTTCTCCAGTGAGCTCGGGATCCTTCGGCGAGCTTCTTGCGCCTGGGCGCCTGCAAACAAGTCTCGTGGACTGAAAATTCCGGCGGGGACCCTCCGACGCTCAAGTCAGTGCTTTGAGCTATAGTCGTGAGCTTGAGGAAGCTCGAAAGAGAGAAGAGAGATGTTTAGAACCGTGCTCTCTGTGAGCAAGAATGAGAATATAAGAGTGTGGTGAGTTATCAGTTACCTCGTCGGGGGTCCCTCTTACCCATTTTATTGATGCTTGGAGTCTGTGAGACCTAGGGCATGATCACTTGTCAGAGTATTTATGATGGTTGCAGCAATGGCAGGGCTTGCTTCTTAGTGGCATATCAGAAGTGTAGGCTATATCTCATCAAATATGTGTGGCTGCATAGTTGGCAGGTACTGCTTGGTTTGGATAGTTGTTGCGGGCTGCTGCAGGGCATGGCCGACCGTTACGATGTTTGCCAGATGTGTCCCCCATGCCACACTTATGATGCCCTGTGCAGACAGTGATGAGTGGTGGAGCTAGGCAGTGGGCCTCAAAGTGTAGTCGCTGAGACAGAAGATGAAGTTTGGAGTTGAAGCCGGCTCTGTTCATCGTGGAGCATTGATTATAGGATACATGCATGGCACTGTTCATGCCCTTGGATGAGCTCTAGAGAAGGCTGTGGGTGAATACTTGCATGGCACTGTTCATGGCCGAGCACTATTCATGGCCAAGGACTGAGGCTGACTGGTTGTCTTGCTGAGGTCGAGGACCGAGGCCGAGGGCCGACTGGCTGAGGACAAGGATGAGGATCGAGGCCGAAGACGAGGGCCGACTGGCTGAAGCCGAGGGACTGTCTTACTGAGGCCGAGGCCGATGATTGAGGCCGAGGACGAGGGCCGACTAGCTGAAGCCGACGGGCTTCTTGCTGAGGCCGAGGCCGAGGATGAGGGCCGACGGTTGAAGCCGAGGGGCTGTCTTGCTGAGGCCAAGGGCCGACTGACTGAGACCGACATGCTGTCTTGCTAAGGCCGAGGCCGAGGACCAACCATCGAGGCCGACAACCAAGGCCAAGGACGAGGGCCTGAAGCCGAGGAGCTGTCTTGCTGAGGACCGAGGCTGAAGACGAGGGCCGACAGGCTATCTTGCTGAGGCCGAGGCCGACCACCGAGGTCGAGGACGAGGGCCGACTGGCTGAAGCCGAAGGGCTGTCTTGCTGAGGCTGAGGACCGAGGCCGACTGGCTGAAGTTGAGAGGCTGTCTCCAAAAATGACTAGTCCGACCCTGATGAGATTACCACTGCCCATGGGGCTCATTGGCCCCATAAAAAACCAAGTAGGTTTTTATTGTAGTTCATGACTTTTTTATTCTTTTTTTTTTTGGGTGTTTTGCCGCTCAACATCATCCCACCATCAAGTGTTTGGTCGCCAAGTTTGATATCTTGATACAGTTGAAAAAAACACGTGCGAAGGTTTCCGTCTGGTCTGTGCTTTAAGATTCCCGCTTGATAGTTTCGTTCTTGATTCTCCGGTTAGGTTCATCTTCTTCTTCGTTCGTCGTTGGAGCTCTTGGTTTTCTCCTCGCTCCACTTCGTCTGATGGCTTCCGATTCTGCTAAGGATCGTCCAAAGTCTTCTCGGACGGAGCCTCCTCGTAATTTTTCCTGGGTCTCATCGTCTCCAACGCCGGCAGAGGTGGCGAACCTGGAGACTCTCTTCCCAGAAGTTATCCAAGTTCCCTGCTCGACTCTGGATGACGAAATCGAGATTTGGGAGAAATTGGCTATCCTGGTACGTACCTTCCAGCGCTGGGTGCCTCCGGATGCCCTTCTCCGTGAATTTCGTCGTGCGGGAGTCCCTGGCGAAATTCAATTTGTTAGCTTGGCCCATCGATGCCATATTGTTAAATTCTCCGATCCTTCTGCAAAAAGAATGGTTCTCGAGCAACCTTGGATCGTTAATGGCCAGCCGCTGGCATCTGAAGCTTGGAGAGCTGATTTCTTCCCAGCGCCTGACTCTGTTTCTTCGGCTCTTGTATGGATTCGGCTGCCAAATCTTCCTTTGGAATACTGGTCGGATCCTATCCTACGCTCCGTTACTGCCCCGGCCGGTAGTTTTGTCTTCGCTGACCCTCCGACGACGGCGAGAAGCAGAGCTGGTTTTGCTCGTGTCTGTGTCAGAGCGGATCTCTCCCGTCCGCTGCGTCCAGGTGTTCGGATGAGGGGGTCTCTTGCTCCCTTCTGGCAATCCTTCGTCTACGAGCACATTGAAGGTATTTGCTGCTTCTGTGGATCACTGCATCTCCGGGGTCCCTGCAACCTTGGGCAACAGGCTGAGTCTTCGTCCAAGTCATCTGTCCCCTGTTTCGGCCCGTGGATGGTGGCTGTACGCCGTCGCGGGGGGGCTCCGCTGGCTGGAAAGGCGTCGGTTCCATCTCCGGATTCTGCTCCCTCGTCTCCTGCTGCTCCGTCCGCTAAGGTCCCAGGCCCCTCTTCATCCTCTCCGGCTCATGCCCCGTCAGTGGCCTTCTCTGCTATTGGCTCGGGTCAAGCCAGGGACGAATGGATGGTTCCTCTCAAAACTGCTCGCCGGCGCCTCTCCAAGCTTGGGAAATCCATGGAGTCCATCGCTCTGCCCTCGGCTCAGCAGGATGAAAAGCGTGCCGGTTCCACTGCTACAGTATCAGGAAAAAAACTTAAGATGCCTCTGCGTGCCGGTTTCCCTCAGGCTGAAGCTGAAGTTAGTTCTGGAGTTCAGACTCAGCCAAAGCCCAATCCTTCCATTCTGAATGATCAGACTAACAATCCGTTTGCTGTTCTTGGGTCTGACACTCCGATTGGCTGTCGGGATGCTAACCCGGTTCCTATGAAGAGGGCCAGACCAGAAGAGTCCCAAATCCATCGACCCTCCCCAAAATCTGGCAATAGAAAAGGAAAAGCCAAGGAGGGAAAAGCTTCCCTTTCAACCTTCCAGATTGCTGTTCGGGATCCAGTGACCCTCGATCCCTTGGCTGTGATGCCTCCTGAGGGCCGAACTAATGATCATACAGTTACTCCCCAGTTATCCTCAATGGTAGAAAACAGTCATGAGACTACAGTCTCCACTCTTAAGGCTGCCATTCTGGGTCAGCGAGTGGATCCCTCGCTCCCTGTTGCTGATCCTCCGATGCTTCTGGGTGAGAGTGTTAGAGAGACTGTATCTTTAGAGGGACTTTCTAATGTTGATATGGCAGATGCCTCGACTGGGGCCGAGACCCCTACTAATGTTAAATGAAGATTCTGTTTTGGAATGTTAGGGGGGCTCAAAAACCATCTTTTCGAGCCTCTTTTGCTAGATTGATGCAGCTTCATCAATTTGATATTTGTGTTCTTCTGGAAAACCCGACTAGCGGGTGTTAGCTTGTCGTCTTTCAGGAGACAGATTGATCGAGCCTGGTCTTCTTATGCTGTGGAGTCTGCGGGCCTCTCGGGAGGTATATTAGCTCTATGGCGCAATCCCTCTATCAGGGTTGATGCTTTTCATCAGTGTAATCAACTGGTGTCTTTGGTTGTCTCCGAGGGCAGCGCTGACCCCATTCTTTTATCTGGAGTCTATGCTAGTACCGATTTTCGGGAGAGGAGGGTCTTATGGGCTGAACTCCTAGCTCTTCTGGCGCACGACCTTCCTTCCTTAGTTGCTGGTGATTTTAACTGTATCACTGGGGCTAATGAAAAGAAAGGAGGAAGACAGGTTGGCAACTCAGTTGAGATCTCTGAGTTTAGATCCTTCATCTCATCTGCTGGATTGCTGGACTTGGGTTTTTCGGGTACCCAATTCACTTGGTGCAACAATCGTCAAGGCTCTACCCGGGTGTGGGAAAGATTGGACAGAGCTATGGCCTCTGCCCATTGGCTCCGAATGTTCCCTTCGTCTTCTGTCACTCATCTTCCCAGGATTGCATCTGACCATTGCCCCATTATGGTCTCCACTGAAGCTAACTCTCAGTCTCAAAGGCAGTTCCGGTTTGAGAAATTCTGGTCTTCTTATTCATCGGCTCGCTCTATCATTTCTCAGGTCTGGCACTTACCGGTTAGAGGTAATGCCATTTACAAATGTCCAGGCGGCTGGAGCTTGTCAGGCGGAGGCTGTCCAGATGGAACAGAGAGAGGTGGGGAATATCTTGAGGCAAGTCGAGAGGGTCGAAGCTGACATTGTTCACCTTCAGTCCTGTGAAGATAGGGATGGTTATCTATCTGATGACGACCTTTCTGCTCTTCGTGCTAAGCTTGCTATCCATCATTCTCTTCTTCAGCAGCAGGAGACCTACTGGAGGCAGCGGTCTAGGGCCCTGTGGATTCAGGAGGGAGACCGTAACACTAGATTTTTTCACCAGTCTACCTTGAGGCGTCGGGCAGCTAATCGGATTCGGTGCTTGGTAGAGGAGGATGGGGGCTCTCAGGAGGATAGTCATGTTATTCGAGATCGTCTGTTTCAGTTCTTTCGGTCCAGATGGACTGAGCATTCGGCTGAGGGGGATTCTGTTCAGAAGGTTTCTTCGTTGAAGAAGGTGTCTATTCAGGAGAATGTCAGTCTTGCTAGACCTTTTACTGCGGAGGAGATTCGGCAGGCTCTTTGGGATCTTGGATCTATTAAGGCCCCTGGGCCTGATGGATTCCCGCCTTTCTTCTTTCAGCACTACTGGACTATTGTTGGTCCGGAAGTAGTTAAGGCTATTCAGATTGTCTTCCAGTCAAAATCCATGCCTGCTGAATGGAATAGGACCCTCATCACTCTTGTGCCCAAGTGCCCTAAGGCTTCTACCCCCCAGCACTATCGGCCCATTAGTTTGTGCACTACCTTATATAAGATTTGTGCTCGTTTACTAGTTAATCGTCTGAGGGTGGTCATTCCCCGTCTTATCTTGGATGAGCAAGGGGCTTTTATCAGGGGCGTTGTATTTCGGATAATGACATTATAGCCCAAGAATTCATGTCTGATCTCCAGAAAGCTCCTGCTAGACGGTGTCTGATGGCTATTAAGCTTGATATGGAGCGTGCCTATGATAGGGTGTGTTGGGATTTTTTGCATCGTACTCTGCTTGAATTTGGTTTTGGCAATCTCTTTATAGAATGGATTATGGCTTGCATCCGGTCGCCTTCATTCTCCCTGATTATTAATGGCAGTCAGACCGACTTCTTTCATTCTACTGTTGGGCTTCGTCAGGGGTGCCCGTTATCCCCATTTCTATTCATATTGGCTGCTGATGATTTCTCTCGTGCGTTACATCTGGCACAGGAGGATTGTCGTATCACCCCCTTCATGGCTGGCCCGGTCGGCCCTTCGGTTTCGCATCTTCTCTATGCGGATGATTGTATCTTGTTGGGTCAGGCTACAGTTCGGAATGCGACCATCTTTGATTCTATTATTCAGAGCTATTGCCAGGTTTCTGGTCAAAAGTTAATCTTCACAAGTCTATGATCTGCTTTAGCCCTAAGACCAGAAGTCATGTTCGGGAAAGCATTCTCCATACATTGGGCATAAATAGTCGGCTGATCGCCTTCTGTACCTTGGTATCCCTATCACCGGAAGACGGCCCTGCTGCACAGATTATGCTGATATTGAGAGGCGGATCCACGATCGCATTGATGGTTGGCACATCACTTCATTATCTATGATGGCGAGGATTATCCTTATACGATCGGTGCTGACGTCCCTACCTCTGCACCTCCTCTCCAACACTGCTATTCCGTACACCTGCCTGAGAAGGATTGAGCGGTGCTTTCGGGATTTTCTGTGGGTTTCTGGGCAGGATGGTCATGGGACTCATCTTTTGTCATGGGATATAGTCTGTTTGCCTGTTCATGAAGGAGGCCTGGGTATTCAGTCTCTGACTGTTCGGAGAGAGGTTATGTTTGCCCGCCATGCGTCGCGGTTCTTACTTGATCCACACTGCTTCTGGAGCTCCTTCATGCGGGCTCGATACGGTGACTGGTCCCCATCTCTGGATGATCAGCCCCTTCGTCGGCACTCCTCCTTTTGGAAGGAGGTTTATTGCCATGCTCCGACTATTTTGACCAACACCTCATGGTTGTTAGGTGATGGCTCCATGGTTGATGTTATCCAGGATAAGTGGATTGCTGACCTTCCACTCTCTCTTTGGCCTACTTTCTCCTGCATCGATATTCCCATCAGTATGAAGGTCAAGGATTTGATCTCTCAGGACTCCTCTGGCTGGCATATGAATATTGTTACTCAATTCTTTGGTCAGGAATTAGCTCGGCGAATCCTTGCTATTCCGCTTATTCGGGGAAATGTCACTGATACCAGATTATGGCGTAGATCTTCTCTGCCTTGGGCCCCTTCCAGAGACTTGATGAATATTTATAGACCTTCTCCACATCGTACGATGGATGCTGGTTGGGTTTGGAAGCTCCCTATTCATCCAGGGTTCAGCTTTTTGTTTGGAAGCTACTGTGGGATTGTATTCCAACTTGTTCCTTCCTTGCTAATAGGGGCCTTCATATTCAGTCTATATGCCCCTTGTGTCGTCAGGAGGAGGATACTATCGACCATGTCATATTTAACTGCCCCAGAGTTAGGGGAATCTGGCGGAGTGTGGGTTATGATTGTCGTGCTGATGCTGAGGGCTCTCTGAGATCTATGTTTTTGCATATTCTTCGGCAGGGCAGACAGTGCCAGACCGGCTTATGGGCTGCTACTGCTTACCATATCTGGCTATCTCGGAATCTTCTCATCTTCAATGAAGAATCTTCTCCTTCCTTCAGGGTTGTCCGGAAAGCTAGACTGTTATCGGTTGATTTCTCTTCTCGTCAGAATGTTCCTGTGTTTGGCAGCCCTGGCCACTGGGGATCCTCTGCTGCTGCGGTAGCGGACCGGCATACGGTCTTCATCTCCTGGGAGCCCCCCTCCAGGGTTTGTCAAACTTAATTTTGACGGTAGTGTTCGCGGCAGGCTTTCTGGTTCTGCGTTCCTTATTCGTGGGCCTGCTGGTGATTTGCTGGCAGCTGGTGGTTTTGGTAGTCTTGACCTATCAGTTCCTCTTGCTGAACTTTATGCTGCTTGGGCCGGCATTCTTTATGCTATTAGATCCCTGCATGCTCTTAATCTGATTATTGAGGGCGATTCTCTTACAGTTATCCGTTGGATCCAGAAGGATAACTTTTCTCAAGCTCCTGTCAACCCCTTGATCCTTGATATATGGGCTACCTTGAGGGATGTTGATAAAGTCCAAATCCGACATGTTTATCGCGAAGCCAACGCCGATTGGGTTGCGACGGAGGTGGCTCATCATGGTGGTTACAGGATTTGGTCTCAGAGTGACCCCTGTCCTTCTGTTCTTAATCAAATTCTGCATCCTGACTTATCTGGGCTGACTCACACTAGAGTGGTGTGATCGCCCCGCTTGTACCAAAAAAAAAAAAAAAAAAAAAAAAAAAAAAAAAAAAAAAACGTGCAAAGGGCTTGCTAACGCACGCTGCATTTACATGGGACTTCTGGATTATTAGTTGGTTTACTTCGTGTCATCCTTGTGAGTCTTTTATTGGGTGACCGGTAACTTGGTTAAGTCTTGAACTGGGACGAGTTTGAAGAAAGTCAGAATATTTAGTTTGAAGCAGTTTGCTTGAATGATACTTTTGAACGAGTGCAAGCGCGCTGATGTCTGTCTATTTTGGAGTTCAACATGTAGGAAAAAGCAAATGAATCACCTGCCTGCTTCCGGTCTGTTGCCATGATAAAAAACAATAAAATTAGGCTTGGATCAAAAAAATTAGCCTGCTTTAATTTTGTTTCGGATTTGGATCATCTAAACTTAATCTTAAATTAATATATGGTGGGATCATGCATGGGATTGAAGTAATCACGTACCCTCTAGCCGAAGAGACTGAAGGTTTGTTTCTCTTATTCTCATCTTTGAGAACTTCAGAAATTTATAATCTGGGGAGTTTAAGAAAAAAAAAAAAAAGAAGTTGCGTCCAGTCTTCCTTATATGCCTTTTCCTTTTTGTAACACTTGGGTGAATACAGATAGGTAGTTTTGTCTGGATTATCATCAACCCCATTGGACCCAAAGTATTATGCATTATATGATTAACTCATAAACCCAGTTTAGAGGGGTCTGAATGGAAGTGGATGGATGAAAGCAGATCAGGTTTGGAAGCATCAATGTGCCAATTCGTAAGGCTTCAATCAGGCCAAAACTTTAGCTTCCTTGATCTGATTGTGGTCCTATGTGAAAAGGAAAACCGAAGGCTCGTGGTCTATCGAGGGTTACAGAGAATTCAATGAATGAATTGTCTTACTCGTCTTTGCATGAAATCACAAATAATTTCAATTTCCAGCGCATGAAACCAAGTGTCCAGGAGCTTTTTGGATGCTGACTTTTGGCCACCGAAAAAAAAACGAGCCAAGGCATCCAATGTGCAAGCAACAATGGTCGGTGGTTTCACGCAGGTGGATCCAAGTGGAGGTCAAGTGCGGAGCAAGATTAATCTTTTTTTGTACCTTACACCCATTCTATCCCTTACTACTGATTTTGATTGGAGGTTAGGGATTCAAATCCAATTATAGACACAATAATGAACTTGCGATGAATGTATGTTTACACAAGTAATGGGCTAAACTTATTATGATATCATTTTTATACAATTCAGGGCTTCATATAAGTAATGGTTTAGATTTATTCTGATATCATTTAAAACAAAACTTCACCTAAAAAGATTGGTTGGAAAGAATTATTTATATTCTTTGACACAAGATGCTTTGTAGGAGATTAATTAGAAGGTAGTATTTATGTTCTTTGGCTCGATATATTTATTCAAGCACATAAATGATATGAATAAATGCATGCCTGTACTGCTTTGGTGTACTATTTTTTCATTTAAGTATTGACCTCCTTGTAAGGTATGGAGTTTGGATTTAATTTAATTACAAGCTTCACAATTAGTCTATGATAAGCTCTAAGTGGCCTAACTTGTAGTATCTCTAGTTGACACAGGTTATAAGTCAAGTTCATTCTAATATTATCTATTGAAAGTATTATTTGAATTCTACGGTTTAAAATTCTTTTCAAAAAAAGTCAAGAATATATCATTTTGATTTTTGATTTAGTACTTTAAAGGATATATGAGTCTATGTTTCAATGTCTTTATTCCACCTTTATTATGGACTAATTTATTTTTGCTATAGCTTATAATAATTTTAAAATTATAAAAAAATAAAATATTATTGAAATTTATTTTAGCCTTATAATTATTCAAAATCTCTCTGTGTTGACGTCATTAAGCACGCACATCCCTCACGAAAGATATTATTTATCGGTCCATTTAGAGGAACCAAATTCTATGCTTTCCAGAAAGAATCCAGTGTCATTAATTCCACCCAGCAACGTTTTATTGAGAGGTTGGTGGGGAGATTTGTCACTTCAAAGCGGTCTAGAAAAGGAATCCTCTCATGTGCAGCCATTAAAACCGTTCTCAAAACCTCCGTTGAGGAAGAAAAACATCACATCCCAAATTTCTTGAGGAAGAAAGACATCACATGTCTTCCAGTCCCATCTATCAATAATGCGATGTTTTTCCCAAGAATGGATTTTGGGGGTTCCAGTTTGTTTTTACCTCAAGTTCTGTAGTTAGAGAAGAGCTCAGGCGACCAGGACAGGGCCCTGGTGGGGGATGACATATCTACCAAATGATCACATCAAGGACTCGGCACTGCAACCCCGCATAGTCTCATCACGGAAAGACTTTTGCGGATGTTAATGGGATGGTGACGACTGAAATGCTCAACTTTCCGCAATGCGTGCCGTCCGTTCTTCAGTGACAGACAAGGTCTACGGAACCACATGGACTTGGGCCACTGCCATTTGACGTCAACATAACTAAGAACGGAGAGAAATTTATTTATCTTCTACCACTTCAGATTGATGAATAAAATATTAAGGTGGTCTGAGCTAACGCATTCTTTTCTCTCTTTGATTTGCCCGGAGAAGAAAAATAAAAATATTCCATCAACTAATTAACTTGACTTCACTTCCAATGGAGTACCTTGGACTCATTTTGCTCTCATAGATTACATCGAACAACATGAGAGCATTCAGGATCTATGGCCACCAGTTTTCCACAACCACTGCGTCGCTCTCCCTCTGGTGTTGGATCAGTTGATCACTGGATTAGAAAAAAAAAAAACAGTGAAAGATTGGATGACATATTAATGATGCGAATTAAAACTTCTAAACAGACCGGATATAACAGCATATCACATCATGAGAGGACTTGGGGTTTCCACCAACATTGTCAAATTACCCGTCCGTAATAAAGATCCTGAGGAGAATTTGTGGATGGCCTGCTAAAATTTTTAGACAAGACCATTTAAAAATAAATCACGGTTGTCAGATTTTTAAAGAAGTAAATGAAGGGAATTTATTGAATAGAGATGAATTGGATGTCAACCACAGCATCTATCATTATTCACTAGATTTCTTTGGACTACATTACAGTCAAGAGATAATTGGTTTGGACTGAATATAGTCAATGTGGTGATCAAATGAGAAGTGTTAACGGATGGGGGTCAGGGGTTTTAAACTTTAGATATGGTGGATCACTTAAGCGTTTGTTCTGGGCTTTATTTATGTTGTATTTGTATCAATCTTGAGTGAGATTTTTTTTTTGTTCTATTAAATCTAGTTTTGTCAGTTGGGCCTATATTTAATTGTAAGGATGTGTTTCATATGGGATTAAAAAAATGATAATTAAAAGTTACATAAGCAATATTTTTTTGTTATAAATTTTAAGAGTAAAATTTTTTTGTTAGCTGTGTTTAATTTGTACCAGTGAATGAATAGTAAAAATAATCATGTTGTAAGTATTAAATATTTGAAATAAGTTTAATGTAAAAGAAGTGAAAATATTATTAATATTTTATTAATATCATTAATACAAAAAAGATAAGATGGAAGAGAAAGGTGAAATTATTTAATATGTTATTGGTCTTAATATTTTAGCCTCTTCTTATCTTTTGAATAATTTTTATCTCTTATTAATATGTATAAAAAAGGATAAAAAATTGTAGAAGTAACTTACCATATTTATTAACCCATATAGGTGAATGGGCTTGATTCTAGCATTCCCTTCTCTCCTTTTTTTTTTTTTTTAATGCTTTGATCTATATTCTATTTTATTTATCAATGAAATATTGTGATGATTTCAATTTTGTTTGGCTAGGCAATCAAAATATTTTTCAATAATTTTTAGTTAACAACTATATGAAATGATTGCAATAGCTAACTCAAACAGATTCTTTAATTACTATGCAATGAAGTATAATTTAGTTTGGTTAAAAAAATTAAAGAGGCTCATATATACTTTTTAAACTATTTGATGGTCTAATCAAACACTGGCTAAGTATACTGTCATTCGGCACTGAGATTCGTGAGCAAGAACCTTTTTTCTAAGGTTTTAAAGTAAGTGAGAACTGTAGAGAGAGGCGAATTCAACTACCGTTCTTCTCAGCTGCAGTGCGTGAATGGACGCAGGTCTGAATTATGCGGCCCCATCCCCGAGAGTTTAGTCCCTTCACGGGTCTAGCTGACAAGGAATCGTTGATTTGATTGAAAGGAGTTCCCGTATGCATGCAATCATCTGCACTTTGGTCATGGTGATGGTCTAATTTTCTTCTCTCACCGAAGATAAAAACCCCTTTTGAGCATGACTTCAAGGAGAAGCACTTGAGAGCTGGCCCCTTTTTCTTGTTTTCTTCTCGGGCGTTCTTACGGCTTTTCCTATTCAAAATTAATAAATGATAGTGCACATTGTTCACATCAGCCAGAGCTAGTTTGAGCATCCGTTAGTGGATGAGATTTTCAATCAAACTCATCTTGAACTGCAAGGAACGCCCTTTTCTAGCCTAATATGTAGTGTTATAGCAAGACAAGGACATCCAATCAGACTTTGAAGAAAGGGACTGTTCAAGTGCAAAAGATAAAATGAATAAGATATAGTGTATATTTTTCAAGGAGAGAGAGAGAGAGAGAGAGAGAGAGAGAGAGAGAGAGAGAAGCTATAATCTCAGTTAAGCCATAGCTTAGGTTGGATTTCTTTCTTTCTTTTTAATCCTAAAAAATAATATATTTTAAGGAAATAGATGATTTCTTGCAATATCTTTATCAAACGTGTTATTTATAAGTAAATCATGTGAAAGAGCAAACGAGATCTTTTTTCTTTGAGGAAAAAAAAATGCAATCAAACAAGCTTATATTTTTAATTTATCCTAGATGTTTAATGGGTAAGAAGTCAGTACTTAAGGGAGCTTTCATATTCTCTACAATTATTAATGGGTGAAGGTGGAAATATTCAGGAAGTAAGGCTGATGTTCTGTGCTTTAAGGCTGATGTTTCATGCTTTTTGAGAAAAGAGTTAGAGAGACTTTACAACTTTATTAAGCGTTGAAGTATTGAGAAAGGAGAAAAGTGGCAAGGGGGTAAGGTGTTTGATATTGATAGAAAAAATATTTTTGAGAAATATGATTATATTATTAGCTAAGTCCTAAAGTGTCAAAAAAAAAAATTAAGAAGCTCTAGACGAAAAATAAAAATAATTTCTTTTGATGAAGAGCATCAAGGTGGCAGTCAAGAGAACAATATAGCAATTAAAAATGAATCCATGGGGATTAAAAATAGGTGTAAAATGAATGAAGAAGAGAGGTCACTAGTAAAATTATAAGAGAACTCAGTGCATTACATGTTTTTAGGACTGAAAAAGACTTACTACTTATTACTCTAATCATGTACCTTTCATTTCTGTTGAGATCTCTTTGTTCTTCTCTCTTTTTTGTTGGCCTAAAAATAGGATATTTTTTCATTTTGTTTAGACACTTAATCTCTCTATTTGGGTATTAAGGTTTTGATTTTGATTTTTTTAAAAATTTTAGCATTATGAAAGAAAAAATGGATATTTATAGCCTAAATGGACTTGTTGCTATTGTAGCAGAAATGTTTGACATCTTAGATGATGACCAAGATTTGTTAGTGTTAAAATTCATTGAAACTGAATGGAAAGAAGGAAGGATTAGGACCCAGGGTTAAAATATTTTAAACTTTATTAAATAAAAATAAAAGGTAAATTAGTCCTTTCAATCAATATCTTAATGATATTATTGGTAGATGGATGGGAATAGGGCTAAGTGTAATAAAATGAAAGCTTAGGGGTTTAAAAAATAAAAATCTTTTAGACTCAATGCATAAATTGATTAAAGTTGTGAGAGCCTTACTGTAAGTTATTCTATATATATATATATAGATGTTTATTGGGTAAGAAGCCGCCGTATAAAGGAGCTTCATATTCTCCATAGCCATTATTTACAGGTCAAGGTGGAAATATCCATGAAGTAAGGCTGATGCTTCATTCATTTTGAAAAAAGAGTTAGGGAGACTTAACAATTTTGTTAAATGTTGAAGTTGAACCATTAAAAAGGAGGAAAGGAGTAAGGTGTTTGACGTTGATAGGATAAAATTATTATTTTTGAGAAATATGGTGGCCACTATTTGCGCCTGAACTGGAGAATTTTCTCAATAGGAGAGCGGGTGTCAACTAACTCAAACTAAATCATGCGGCCAACGAAGAGAATTATTATTGGCATATATTACTATTTTAGATACAATATCTAGTGATAGGCAGGAAGATCGTTCAGATAAAACTTATATATGACTAAATTGGCCAATTTTTCATGAAAGTGAACAACTTGTGCATGAGTTGTTGAATATTTAGCGGTCATGTTTCACAAAGGCTTTGTCAAAACTTGCAAGTAAACAAAAACATAGATATAGAAAAGTCATTGCATAGATATAGAAAAGCATTGCCTGGTAGTTGAGAAGTCTATGACTTATGATTAGAAGTCTCAAACATAGTCAGCCCTCATATCTAGCTCAATCACGTCAACAAATCATGGCCAACCAAGTGTTTATGCTCTTCAGTTCAACGTGGGAAATTATTGGTTCGAGCTCACTTTGTCAACTCTTAGGTCAACCCAAGGGGGTTTCCGTCTTTTGCATTGAAGGGCTGAGAAGTGTCACCACATAAGGTAGGGTGAAAAATCAAAGGCATTTGAGGAAGAAATATTTAAAACATTAAGATTTTGAAACATAAGACAAGAATGTGATGCATGCAATGCGTATATTGTATGGCTTATAGGTTTAATTGGATGGTACTGTTTTACCTCCGGTCCATATATCCTTGTTTTCAGAGGATTTAAGATTGTGAATGATGTGTTTGCCATCCACCATGGTATTTCTTTAGCTGTTATTTATGCATGTCGATTCCTGCATGAGATGGTTTAAGTTAGCTTTTCTTGTTTGTGATTGGTTGTCAATTGGAGTACCCTAATGGACGCACCTTGGCATCAAGCTTTTCATGTAAAATTTTTCATCAATGGTGTGGAGGGCAAGCTGATTGCTTAGTTTGAGTCCATCCATGTGGCCAACTGTTGGAAGGGGCAATTCCCAGCCCAAACTAGCCTACAACTGGAGCACTGGAAGGAGAAGGAATTTTACTAACTGCATCTAATATCTGAGGATAAAGAAGTCAAAATAAAAGAACAAAAGTACATGTACTTCAACACAAATCATAGGAAAGAGGAATGAATCTTTTCATCAACAACGTATAGACAAGCAACTAACCATTAAAGAGAATGGCCTTCTAATCTTTACCACTGAAGGGGGAAAAAATATCATAGTAATTAATATTGATTTATAGTTACTGTTGCATGGTGGTCATGTTGACATCACTGCAATTGTAGCGGACCAAAATCTTGCTGTGAAAGTTTTTTCATCATAAATCATGTCATTTTGCAACTTTTTGCCTCAGGAGAGATTACTAACATTATAGTTTGACAAAATAAACGTGTGATGAAGTAATAGCAGTGGGTCAGCCTCTTATCCAAAATGATAGAACCTGTGTGTTTTAATCCAGTCTAACAAAGAAGAATGAGATTATAGAATGCTATCTAAACATCTAGAATCTTATCCATGTAATAATTAAAAGGCCCCAGATTTATATTCTGTACAGGCCAAGTCTGATTTACGAGCAAATTTAGAAGCCTAAACTCAAGGTTTCTTTATTAGTTTGACAAGCTTATATTCAGTTTTCATGCCTAGGAACAATCTTGTTTGTTGTTGGAGCGCGGCTTCAAACCTTCACCTACAGTCAAAGGATCAGCTCTTTATCTTTTGTAGGTTGTTGGCAACTCAATAATCCATAAATCCAATAGCAGGTCTTATAGAAACAGTGGCAGACAAATTAAAATAAAATTATCTCAGAATACATGATGTTGGAATTATAGACTACTAAATTGTCAACAATCTACAAGAAAAAAATAAGGACGGGATCTTATATATCATAGGTAAAGGATTGAAGTCAAGATATTGTTGGTGTCGCTCATTGGTCTTCTTATTGGAATAGATATCCCAATGTATTCCTCTTCCTCCCCTTCAAAAACAGAAAAAAAAGGATGAAATCTTTTATCATAAGTAAAAGATTGAAGTCAAGATATTGTTGATGTTTGCTCATTGGTCTTCTTATTGGAATAGATATGCCAGTATATTCCCCCTCCTGCCCCTCGGCCCAAAAAAAAAATCAATTTATAAGTTTACTTACCTCATTTTTGCAAGGCCATGAAACCAGTTTTAAATTCTACAAAATTTACTTCCTAGCTAAAAGCTAATTTTTGTGCTCTGCCCATCCCATGCTTAAGGCTCACCTGGCCTATTTGATGCAACTTTTTTTCAGCAATTACGAAACATAAATTAAACAATCATGAAAGATTAAACATGGGATGTTACTCACTTTGTGCCTTCTCTTTTTTCTTTTTTATTGATATGATATGTTCAATACTTTTTCTTCTGGGCCAAACTTGATGCTTGAGAGATGGATAAATACCCATAGAAGCACACAGTGATATACTAGTAATATGATCAGTCCTTCGGTGGAGACCACATCATTTTTTTTAAAAAGAAGGCCACATTATATTTTAAATTTACAATCATTATAGTTCTTGTGCAGCAACTTGCAAGAGTGCAAGGATTGCTATCATATACTTGTATTTGCCAAATTAATTGTAAAATTGCCTTCAATCAAGGACTGATGGGAATTGACCAGATCCACAATTTCAGGATAGGCCAGTTATCAACTAAGTCACCTAAAGCCTTGGCCGCAACTTGCAAGCTTTCTTGCATGATTAGAAATGGTTTGTAATTGTTCACTAACTAGAATTCCTCTCTCTCTCTCTCTCTCTCTCTCTCTCTCTCTCTCTCTCTCTCTCTCTCTCTCTCTCAAGAACTGTATTATTAAATGGGACCCATGAAGTAGACTTGACACAACATAGAACGACCAGGGGGTACCCCCCGAAAATTTAATCACGTTGGTGCCATGTATTTCAAACCATGTAATGATAGTCAAATTCTTTTTGTATGCTTTCTTGCAGTAAACTTTTTTCCAATCCTAGTGATGATATAATTATTCTCTGCTTCATAACTTCAAACAGCCTTTATTGGTCATGCTCTGGCTCATATCATTATCCACCTCAAGGAGCAGTTTCAGGAATCGTTTTCAAGCACTGCATTTCTTGTATTCCATTCGACTTGTCAAACGGTTTTGGTTTTCTCTTTTGCTGAACCTAATTTTCAAAGTTCTCACATCCTCAACTTTAATATAGCTAAAATGCTAGCCAACCACAAGTTCCGTTGTTAACCAAGGCTTGTTTTATTCATGTCGTATCCAAGTCTATAAGGTTCTCTTGGAGCTATGCACTAAAACAAATGATTATATTGTCCACAAATTCTGCACCATAAATTGCCACGACATGCTGCCAATAAGTGGGTCAAGAAGTAATATATATAATCTAGTTGCGTGCCTTCTGATAAGTATAGATTTCTCATTGAAATCATGGTGTTTCTTTTTGTTTTATTCTTTCTTTGTCGGTGGTAGACCGAGTATTTCTGTTGCTCTGTGTTAATTGTCAATGCTAATCCTTGGAGCTCTTCTCCACCTTCCTAGTGTCCAGAAATACATGCGAAAATTATTGGTCTTCTTAAATTGATTGTTTTGGTATTTAGATCATATATGGCTGAATTATTGAAAGTTTGATCACTGTTGGACAGCTTCCTTAACAGTACAGGGATTTATACTTAAAATGCTTAATGCTCAGAATGGTTAGGCAGTTCTTTTCAGGCTATGTTGATCTACTAGCAAGAGGCTTTCCATCTAGCAACCACTGAAATTTAGAAAGCCATGAGCTTGGATCACTTGCCAACTTGTTTTTCATTTTGAAAATAATTGTTGGGGTCCACCAACTGTTTTAAGTGGATGATGTTAGAGCTACCTAGGTCAAACATTCAAGGACACACCTACCTAACTTATTGGTAGAAACATTTTCTAATATAGAAGGGTTGCAACTGTTGCCTAACAGTTGCTCTTGTTTTGAATAAATATTAATAGACGAATTAACACAAACAAGAAGAGTAAGAATTAAGAGGCGACTCTTAAAATTTCATGGAATCCATTATGAGAGAGAATTTTTTTTATTCATAAAATAGAGGAAATATATGATTAAATTCCTAGGAATGGCTTGCTCTACTTTTTAAGATATCAAACAAATTTTAAATCAACTAAGATACTCATAAAATATTTTTCATCCAATATCATATCACTTGGAACTTCAACTCAACTGAAAAAACTACATAAGAACTTTCTTAAAATGATTAAAACTTAATATTAATGTCATTTTAAAATTCTAGGACAACTTTTAACCATCATGATTAACAAGATAGCTAAAACTCAAAATGCAAAACTTGAAGTTAGCTTTGAATCTAGTACTTCATGTCCCAAATGGACATGGAGACGGACATGCATAACTTATGAATATGGGAAGATAGCTTATTCAAAAGATCTAAAAATTAAAAAAATCCCAACCCTAATAGGGATCCTAATTTGTATTATTCCATTCTACTTGAAAAGAACTTATCCTCAAGTCTTGAGCTTAGGACTTTAACTAGGCTCTCTCTACCAAAAATCCTAAACTTAATAAAAATAAAATATTATATTAAAGAAATAAAAATTTTAGTTAACTTTCACACGACATCTTGTCCCTTGCCATGATCAAAAGACTTGATGAGGATATCTTTTTGCATCTCATTTACTTATAAATTTTGTTAATCATGCTTTTGAACTATCATGAAGAATATATTGTTCATTACAAGCTTTAAGCTTTCATATATGTTGTACAACAAAATTTCTTATTGAAAGTCAAAAGATGCTTGTAACACCCTAATATGCATACGAGTTCTCTAATAAGGACATCACAAAAGAACCTTCACAGTTTATATTAAATGATTAAAGAAATTAGTTGATGTGGTATTCCAAAAGATGATTCTTCAACTTGTGAGCTGCTTGATTTTTTTTTTTCTCATCTTTTTATAAATTTCTTCAACTTAAGCAGCAGCAACAATTGATTAAATGCAATAGAATGAAACTTGTAGTTCACATGATTAGTATCTTCAATGTTTTTTTTGTTAGATATAGCTTATAATGATCCAAGAACTTGCCTAAAAAGATAGTTAAGAAGGTGTTACTAAGATTTTTTTTAGTCTTGTATAAGCACTTAAGATCTCTAAAATACAACTTAAGTGTAATTTAATGTACGTTGACATTTGTCTTTATATACTCTCTTGTAATGTCCTAACATTACCTCATGACAAGGGTTTAAATCTTATCAAATCTAATCACAAACATTACAATAGAAAATTGGTCAGTTTTAAAGAGCTCATCTTGCCATAAAGACATGGGTTATAGATCATTATAGATCAGATCCATTCTAATATTATTTATAGACACAAAATACTAGTCAAGAAAATAGTTTTTTTTTTCTTGATCCTATATAAATATTCAAGGTTCATCCAATATATCAATATAGGGCTGAGCATAGTTACACAAGTCTTCACATAGCTAAAACTTATTTCTCTTCATTATTCTTACATATAGATTTTATTGAGGAGTTTCCATCCATGTTTCTTCCTCTTTCTTTTTATTTTTGATGACTTCTTTATTAGTCATTGATCTAAAAACTAAATTTATTCCATCTTTATAGTATACAAAATAGTCCTTCTCTTTGAAATATTTCAATATTGCTTTTCTTTTATATTGAAATGATTTTTTCAATAGCGGATGATAAGAATTCATATCCACACCATCATACAAGTTTTTTTTTTTGAAATATTATTGTCTATGAAAAACAAATTCTACAATAATTTGTTATCTTAAACCTTAACCTTATTATATTCTTAAACGTGGCTCCATCACCATGTCTAACTTGTCGGCCATGTATTGCAATACAAAATACTTTTTAAAAAAATTATTCACGGTCATGTTGCATAATCAATCTCTTCATGTACATCTCAACTAAAATACCTGAAAATTAATTCTCTAGTCCATATGATTCTTTATAGTGAAATTTAAGATCGTAGAGCGCTTGTTGTTCATGTAACACTGGTGTTACCGGATCTAAGAATTCTAGATAGCTCCAAGTATTTAGCAAAATTGGCAATAGCATGTTGGAGTTGGATAAACTCATGACTCATAGCACCATAAGCTGACGTCGTGATTTTGTCACCTCCTCTTCCTCGATCTTTCATCGACATTGCTGCTGTCACGTGCATTACATGTCCACAACTGGCTTTGATATTATCAAATAATGCAAACAAGGGGTTAATTAAGCGAAGGAATTAATCCACCTTAATTAAGAAAAGAGATTTACTCATAATTAATCAGAGAAAATGTACTGTTAAATTTGTAGGCATGGCTTCCTCTATATATTTATAAAGACATTAAAACGACTTCTAAATCAACTAGAACACTAATAAACACTCCTCAACCAATACGCTATCACTTGGATTCCAATTCGACTGAACGACTACAACATAAGAACTTCTCCAAAACAGCACCAACTCGTAACGAAAAGACTAGCTAAAAGTCAAAGCATAGAACTTGTAAAATGGGCACCGTCACGTCCTAAATGGACATATATATATAACCCATATGTTATGACTTTGGAAAGATAGCTGACTCAAAAGATCCAAAAATTAACAAATTAATCTTCTAATTTAATTCAATCGACATGACAAGGTAGGTACTGAGTGGAATTTCAAGATTGTTTCTTCCAACTGGATTTGCATTTGGATCTGCCACAGGACAATATCTAGCCTAGATTGTTCGCTAGCTCTGCGCACCAACACGCACCACTGGCTTGTCCCACGTGGCAAGTGGCACTCACCTGGGCACGTGCCACGTACGACAGGTATCCGCTACACGGACGGCTGTCGGCAACTCCAACGGTGAATGGAGATAAGAAGTGTGATCCATCGCAGTCTCGATAGGATGGTTCAATCGCAAAGAGCCAGCATCATCCTCCACCTTTATCCCATTAACCCAGGCTTTAGCCATGCGTTGCTGGCGATGCCATCCAATTATGTGGGGACGGTTGCTAAAGAGGAGGTCTATAGATACAGTTTGTTTGAAAGACTTGCTTCCGATCAGGAATCAGTTAAGAGGACTTGGTGGGTCTTGAGCGTTGGAAACTAGCGTTTCCACAAAACAAAGATGATATGGGGGGGGGGGGGGCATAGATAAAGACCAAAGATGGTCCACCTCCAATTACAACTTCACCTCAACTTGATTCAAATTGTGAAGTGACTACACAAGCGATTCTTCAGGCTTTTTCTGCATGCGCTTCACGGCCTCCATCACCACCATCTCAAAAAATTTTCACTTGGAGAAAAGGACTGCTACTGCTACTGCTACTACTACTACTCTCATTCAAATCTCAAAACACACGAACGATAGACGCTAATTAACTTACACACTACTCAATGGGGCTTTCTTTTGTAATCTATTTACAAGCTAGAGTCTTATCACCACAAGGAACCTAGCTAGATTCCACCCCACTCATGTAGCTTTCTTACATACCATGACTCATCCATATTCCAGAAGCCATCATCAATGTCGTCGATGCAATTATTGCCAGCCATAGTGTAATCTGAGAGCGTAGAGCCAAGTTGGGACGCTGACAGAGGGAGGGCTAGATCCATAGCGTCCGGACCGTCGCCATAGACAATCGAGTGGCCGCCCACGAACGGATTGAAGGAGACGGCGCTGTAGTAGTGTTGCAGGGAGGGGTCGGCGAGAGTTGGGAGGGGCGCGGGAGTTGGGGGAGCGCCATCGAGCCCGAGGACGTACTGCTCGGGCTGTGAGTCCCGGATGGATGGTGTCGCATGGCTGCTGGGCCCGAGAACCGCTGGGGAGGGCCAGCAGGAGGTGGAGTAGTTTGGCCGATGATACCGGCGGTGGTCGTGGCGTTGGAGTCGATGAGAGATGGCATGGATTGAGACGACGAGCTCATCTTCTCGAGCAATCTCGGCATCCAGTAGCACCGGACTGCGTCTCGGAACATGGCGCTGTTCGCGTCGATCTTCAGCTGCCTCGCTTGCTTCTGCACCCGGGTCCTCCAATAGTTCTTTATCTCGTTGTCAGTCCTCCCTGGCAGATGCTGTGCGATCCTAGACCACCTGCGCATCCCAAAAAAAAAAAAAAAACCCCACAAGAATTGAAAGTTCAATTCGAACGAATTATTAATATAATCTCCGATACCATGCATGCTATTAATTAAAATATTATTGCTTTGAATTACTACCCAATTAATTATAAGTAAGTTGATGAGAAAAAAACGATCGATCATGTACCGGTTTCCCCACTTGGAGTGGAGTTCAAGGATCAAGAACTGCTCCTCTGGGGAGAGGTTGCCGCGCTTTATATCTGGTTTCAAGTAATTGAGCCACCTAAGCCTGCAACTCTTGCCTGTTCTCTTCAAGCCTGTGGAAATACAAAAGATAAAGCCTGGGACTTCTTCTATTGGGTATCTATATATGGGTTTAATTAGATGGGTACCGGAGCACTTGGCGAGGAGATTCCACCTGCCTTCGCCATGGCAGGCAATGTAGTGGATGAGGAGGGTGTCCTCCTCAAGAGTCCAAGGGCCCCTCCTCAGCTCCATCTCCTGCTCAAATTTGTTGGATCCCCTCTTCTCAGACATTGTTGCCAGCTCTCCGGCCCAAAAGTCTCTCTAATAAGAGAAGGTACACTTAAAGAAGATGGAAGGCAAAGTCCCATGTTATATAGACCATCCCTAGAAGAGCCAAATCCTACCACTGATGGGGATATAAATTTTTGAAACAGAAAAAAAAAAAAATAAAGTAGCACCCTAAAGGTGAACTCTATAGGCTTCCTTTATTTAAAGAGTTGGAGCAATCATAAAGGAATTTTTGGAGGTGATCTACTCCTACTCATAGACTCGGCGCTGCTAGTATAAAAAAAAGGAGGAGGGGGAAACCGAGTTTCGTTTGGGAACGGGCCATTCATTCAAGCTTATTTTGGAGCTTTTGTAAGGTGTCTCTGGATTCTTTTCCACAGAAACGTGTTTGACTGACCAATATATCGCACTATTAGACTAATAGATTTAGAGAGAGAGAGAGAGAGAGAGGAAGTGGGAACTCGCTGGTTTGCCTAATCTGGCGGCGTTTCAGCTGTTGGAATTTTGAGAACATCCTCCCTCATCTCATAGTTTTAGGTCTTTTAGGCTTCACCTTTCAAAGAATATCTGTCTCACAAGCAAAAAACAAGAGCACCTTTTCTCCATGCACTCTAGCTTCTTTAAAGCCAAATTAGGCATCCATTTAAGAGACAGAGTCCTGAGGTGTGAACATAAGATTTCGGTTCTTTATTATAATATCCTTCGTCTCAGGAGCATCCTTTATTTTTTAATGCTGACCTATGCCGGCCGGGATTCTTGATCAGAAACCATCCAATGGATTAAGCATCCTCTATATCAAATATTGATGCAAAAATTTGGATGAGATGAGACGTGCAATTACAATAGCAGTGAAAAAGGAACTCGATCTCATATATATATATATATATATATATATAGAGAGAGAGAGAGAGAGAGAGAGAGGATTTGAAGGTGGTTACCATCTTCAAATGAATGCGTTTAAAGCACCTTTCATCAGAGATGGTCCAAAAATCACGTTAATGTTGTTTTCCACAGATGTATATGCGGTTTTTCATGGATCACACATTCACTAATTACATTGCTTTGATGTGTAAAGCAGATGTTTGTTGAACATAGTGATGGAGCCAGTTGACCCCATAGAAAATAAAATTTTTTGGACGGCCCCAAAGGCCGACACCTTCAAGACCGGTACCTCCAAGGCCAGCACCTCGAAGACCGTCGGCCCCAAAGGCCGACACCCGACACCCGACGGCTCCAAGACCGACGACACCAAAGGTCGACACCCGATGCCCGACGGCCCCAAAGGCCGACGGCTCCAAGACCGGCACCTCCAAGGCCGGCACCTCCAAACCGGCACCTCCAAGGCCGGCACCTCGAAGACAGTCGGCCCCAAAGGCCGACACCCCCAAGACCGGAACCTCCAGGGCCGGCACATCGAAGACAGTCGGCCCCAAAGGCCGACACCTTCAAGACCGGTACCTCCAAGGCCGACACCTCCATGACAGTCAGCCCCAAAGGCTGACACCTCCAAGACCGGCACCTCTAGGGCCGGCACCTCCAAGACAGTCGGCCCCAAAGGCCGACACCTCTAAGATCGGCACCTCCAAGGCTGGCATCTCCAAGACCGACGGCCCCAAAGGCCGACACCCGATGCCCGATGGCCCCAAAGGCCGACACCTCCAAGGCGTCCAAGACCGTCGGCCCCAAAGGCCGACACCTCCAAGACCGGCACCTCCAAGGCCGGCACCTCGAAGACCGTCGACCCCGAAGGCCGACACCCGACGGCCCCAAAGGCCAATACCTCCAAGTCCGGCACCTCCAAGGCCGGCACCTCGAAGACAATCGGACCCAAAGGCCGACACCTCCAAGACCGGCACCTCCAGGGCCGGCACCTTGAAGACAGTCGGCCCCAAAGGCCGACACCTCCAAGACCGGCACCTCCAAGGCCGGCACCTCGAAGACAGTCGGCCTCAAAGGCCGACACCTCCAAGACCGGCACCTCAAAGGCCGGCACCCCTAAGACAGTCGGCCCCAAAGGCCGACACCTCCAAGACCGGCACCTTCAAGGCAGGCACCTCCAAGACCGGCACTACCAAGGCCGGCACCTCCAAGGCCAGCACCTCCAAGACGGCACCTCCAAGGCCGACATCTCCAAGACGACGGCCCCAAAGGTCGATACCCGACAGCCGACGGCTCCAAGACCGATGGCCCTAAAGGCCGACACCCGATGCCCGACGGCCCCAAAGGCCGACACCTCAAAGGCGTCCAAGACCGTCGGCCCCAAAGGCCGACACCTCCAAGACCGGCACCTTCAAGGCCGGCACCTCGAAGACTATCGGCCCCAAAGGCCGACACCGGACACCCGATGGCTCCAAGACCGACGGCCCCAAAGGCCGACACCCGACGCCCGACGGCCCCAAAGGCTGACACCTCCAAGGCATCCAAGACCGTCAGCCCCAAAGGACGACACCTCCAAGACCGGCACCTCCAAGGCCGGCACCTCGAAGACCATCGGCCCCAAAGGCCGACACCCGACACCCGACGGCTCCAAGACCGACGGCCCCAAAGGCCGACACCCGACGCCCGACGGCCCCAAAGGCCGACACCTCCAAGGCGTCCAAGACCGTCGGCCCCAAAGGCTGACACCTCCAAGACCGGCACCTCCAAGGCCGGTACCTCGAAGACCGTCGACCCCAAAGGCTGACACCCGACACTCGACGGCTCCAAGACCGACGACCCCAAAGGTCAACACCCGACGCCCGACGGCCCCAAAGGCCGACACCTCCAAGGCGTCCAAAACCGTCGGCCCCAAAGGCCGACACCTCCAAGACCGACACCTCCAAGTCGGCCCCGGCACTTTCCAGGCGGCCCCGACATCTTTCCGGCCAGCCCCTACCTCTCCAAGCAAGTCGGCCCCGGCACTTCCAAGCTAGGCGGCCCGGCACCCCCCAGGCAGCCACGGCATCTTCCCAGCCGGCCCCTACTTCTCCAAGCAAGGCGGCCCCGGCATCAAGCTAGGCGGCCCGGCGTGTCCAAGCTAGGCGGCCCGGCACTTCCCAGCCGGCCCCTACTTCTCCAAGCAAGTCGGCCCCGACACCTCTCAGGCGGCCCCGACACTTCTAAGCTAGGCGGCCCCGGCGCTTCCCAGCCGGCCCCGGCTTGTCCAAGCTAGGCGGCCCGGCACCTCCCAGGCGGCCTCGGATCGACCCAGCTCGGCCCTGATAAGACGGGACTCCCCAATTCCCGCCAGATCAGCCCCAGCGGCTCAAGAAACTGCCTCTCTGACGCGCGCCGCCCAACAGCCCCGCTGCTGATGGGACGTAACCCACCAACCAGCCCAGATTCACGCAAGGGCTCTGCAGATCTTCTGACTCACACAATCCCACGTGATCATGCCAGGGTCAACCCCTATAAAAAGGTGAATCCACCCAGTAAACAGGTAGGCACGATAACCCCCAAATCGCCATCTCAACTCTCAAAGGAATTCCTCTCCCTGAGATCCCTTTTTTCCACACAAAACAGGGCTCACTCGAGCCCTTCTTCAGCTGTGACCTCAGTCACTAACTTGGCTATCGGAGGGTCCCGCCGGAGACCCCCTTCGGTCCCGGGACTTCTTTGCAGGCAACCCGGCGAAGCGAGGATACGAGAAGCACCTCCATTCCCGACGTCCAGGAGAGGTGATCGAGCATCATCAGATTGGCGTGCCAGGAAGGGGGGATAAGAAAAAGTAGCGAACGTTCTCCCTGAGCTACATCTTTCGTCCCCCCACTTCTTCCAGAAGCCATGGTGGTGACCCGTGCTCAGGACGCCTCCATCAGCTGCCCAGCGGGGTTTCCCCCGCCAACTAGACACCAGGAGACCAATCCCCCTGCTGCCGACCCTCCAATCGCTAGCCCGTCGCTAGACGCCACTGTCCAAACAGTGGAGCGGCTGGCGACTCTCTCCCAGCAAATCCAGAATCTCACTGCCATGGTCCACGGGCTCCAGTAGCAACAGTCCGTGGCCACCCAGCATCAAACCGCTCCCCCCGCCAGTCAGCAGTCGGCGAGGGGAGGTTCTCCTCGGCGGGAGGCCGGTCGGCGAGGGACCGGCCGGCGTCAAGTTTCCTCTAGGAAGCCTGGACGCGAGCCCTCCAAGCGGCCACGGTCCTCTGACCACGGCCCCAACGAGTTACCTCCCAAGCCACATCATCACGGGTAACCCAGGCGAAAGTCCCGACTTTCGTCTCCATCTCTTTCTGCCTCCTCTTCTTCTTCCTCTTCCTCCGAGCCATCTCGGAGGGCCCCGACGATCAACTGCCAGGCGGAGGAACGCCTGGAGGAGTACAACAGGCGCCTCGATGAGCTCGCCAAGAAGATCAACCATCAGCCGAAGGAAGAGTCCGACACTCGTCCTCCTTACACTCGCCGCATACTGGAGGAACCGGTTCCCTCCAGGTTCCGCTTCCCCCAGGTGGACCCGTACGACGGTACGACCGACCCCCTCGACCACCTTGAGAGTTACAAAGCTATGATGCAAGTCCAGGGCGCCTCAGACGCCCTCCTCTGCAAGGCCTTCCCCGCAACTCTGCGGAAGGTCGCCCGTGCATGGCATTCACGCCTGTCCCCCCACAGCATAGACTCCTTCCGGGAGCTGGAGAGGGCATTTTTGGCCCACTTCGACGCCTGCCGCCGGATCCCAAGGGTGGCAGACAGTCTCTTCTCCGTCCGCCAGAAGGAAGGAGAGTCACTGCGGGACTTCGTGTCCCGATTCAAAACTGCCGCCCTCGAGGTCTACCATCTCGACGATGCGGTGGCCACTCTGGCGCTGAAGCGGGGACTCCTTCCGTCCCGCTTCACCTTTTCTCTGGACAAAAGCCTCCCGGCTCCTACGCCGAGTTGCTAAGTCGGGCACAAAAGTACATCCACGCCAACGAGGCTGACTCGTCTAGAAGGGAAGCCGACACCCACGGAACCAGCTGATGAACGATCCAGACAGCTCGAACCACCCCGTTGCTTTGACCACCGGCCCCAGGCGCTGGTTCCTAAGGGGCGGTTTACTCCTCTCACGGCCCTGATCTCCCATATCCTGCTAGAGATTGAGGAGGAGCCTTACTTTCAACGCCCACGTCCCCTAAAGTCAGTAAACCCCCACAACAAAGAGCTTTACTGCCGGTATCACCAAGACTATGGACATGACACCGAAGATTGCCGCCATTTGAAGAGGGCCATTGAAAAATTTGTCCAGCAGGGCCACTTGGGCAAGTTCGTTCGAGGAAACCTCACGGCTCTGGGTGCGTCGCCACCTCCAGCGCCTCAGATTTGCATCAATAATGCCCCAACGGAAGGAACAATAGCATGATCTCATGAGGGGCGAGCAGCAGCTCGAGGAGCCGATGGAAGGAAGCAAGCTGGCATCAAGATGGGAAGCTTCTCCCCGCATTCGGAACACGGACGGTATTGTCAGTAGCTTGCTGATTCTTTAATAAAGTATTATTCAGAATATCCTTGTTTATCACGCTCTTGGGATGAGTATACTTCTTAGGCAGAGACCAGCTCCACGTCGGCAACAAAGACCGACTCCGCGTTGGCACCAAAGATCGACTCCGCGTCGGCAACAAAGACCGACTCCGCATCGGCAACAAAGACCGACTCCGCGTCGGCACCAAAGACCGACTCCGCATCGGCAATAAAGACCGACTCCGCATCGGCACCAAAGACCCGCGAAGGCAAATAGCTGCGAAAAAGCTAAGTATACTATACTGAGAAAAGCTTCTTTTCATTAGTATCTGAATGCGTTACAGGAAAACCAACAAAGACCGACTCTGCATCGGTACCAAAGACCGGCCTCCGCGTCGGAGCCCAAGACCGCTCCGTGTCGGCACCTCAAGCTCAAGACCTGCGAATTCCAATCAACAGAGTTTCCTGGGGGGGCAGATCAACCCTGCAGAAGGAGACCAATTTCTTTGAAGAAAAAAGGCACATGAGCCTGGCCCAAGCGCCCTCTGGTCACCCTCCGGGGTTCAAAAAGTCCTCGACGGCCTCAACTTTGCCTCAACGGCTAACTGACGAGCATCTCCCAAAAAAAAAAAGTTAGCGTACGCTGCTTCCAGTGGCGGGCCTGAGGTAATCAATTTGCCTTCAAAAAATTTCTTGAAGTTCTACACTCCTCTCGCTTAGCTAATGCAGAGCATGCAAGCTCAAGGAGTATGGGAGGCATTTGATGGAGCAGTTGACCCCATGAAAAATAAAATTTTTTGGACGGCCCCAAAGGCCGACACCTCCAAGACCGGCATCTCCAAGGCCGGCACCTCGAAGACCGTCGGCCCAAAGGCCGACACTCGACACCCGATGGCTCCAAGACCGACGACACTAAAGGCCGACACCCGACGCCCGACGGCCACAAAGGCCAACGGCTCCAAGACCGGCACCTCCAAGGCCGGCACCTCGAAGACAGTCGGCCCCAAAGGACGACACCTCCAAGACCGGCACCTCCAAGGCCGGCACCTCGAAGACAGTCGGCCCCAAAGGCCGACACCTCCAAGACCGGCACCTCCAGGGTCGGCACCTTGAAGACAGTCGGCCCCAAAGGCCGACACCTCCAAGACCGGCACCTCCAGGGTCGGCACCTCGAAGACAGTCGGCCCCAAAGGCCGACACCTCCAAGACCGGCACCTCCAAGACAGTCGGCCCCAAAGGCCGACACCTCCAAGACCGGCACCTCCAGGGCCGGCACCTCCAAGACAGTCGGCCCCAAAGGCCGACACCTCCAAGACCGGCACCTCCAAGGCCGGCATCTCCAAGACCGACGGCCCAAAGGCTGACACCCGATGCCTGACGGCCCCAAAGGCCGACACCTCCAAGGCGTCCAAGACTATCGGCCCCAAAGGCCGACACCTCCAAGACCGGCACTCCAAGGCCGGCACTCGAAGACCGTCGGCCCCAAAGGCCAACACCCGACACCCGACGGCCCCAAAGGCCGACACCTCAAGACCGGCACCTCCAAGGCCGGCATCTCCAAGACCGACGGCCCCAAAGGCCGACACCTCCAAGACCGGCACCTCCAAGGCCGACATCTCCAAGACCGACGGCTCCAAAGGCCGACACCCGACGCCCGACGGCCCCAAAGGCCGATACCTCCAAGACCGGCACCTCCAAGGCCGGCACCTCGAAGACTGTCGGCCCCAAAGGCCGACACCCAACGCCCGACGGCCCCAAAGGCCGACACCTCCAAGACCGGCACCTCCAGCCGGCACCTCGAAGACAGTCGGTCCCAAAGGCCGACACCTCCAAGACGGCACCTTCAGGGCCGGCACCTCGAAGACAGTTGGCCCCAAAGGCCGACACCTCCAAGACCAGCACCTCTAAGGCCGGCACCTTGAAGACAGTCGCCCCAAAGGCCGACACCTCCAAGACCGGCACCTCCAGGGCCGGCACCTCCAAGACATTCGGCCCCAAAGGCCGACACCTCCAAGACCGGTACCTCCAAGGCCGGCACCTCCAAGACAGTCGGCCCCAAAGGCCGACACCTCCAAGACCGGCACCTCCAAGGCCGGCACCTCCAAGGCCGGCACCTCCAAGACCAGCACCTCCAAGACCGACACCTCCAAGGCCGGCATCTCCAAGACTGACGGCTCCAAAGGCCGACATCTCCAAGACCGACGGCCCCAAAGGCGACACCCAACACCCGACGGCTCCAAGGCCGACGGCCCCAAAGGCCGACACCTCCAAGGCGTCCAAGATCGTCGGCCCCAAAGGCCGACACCTCCAAGACCGGCACCTCCAAGGCCGGCACCTCGAAGACCGTCGGCCCCAAAGACCGACACCCGACACCCGACGGCTCCAAGACCGACGGCCCCAAAGGCCGACACCCGATGGCTCCAAGACCGACGGCCCCAAAGGCCGACACCCGACACCCGACGGCCCCAAAGGCTGACACCTCCAAGGCGTCCAAGACCGTCGGCCCCAAAGGCCGACACCTCCAAGACCGGCACCTCCAAGGCCGGCACCTCGAAGATCGTCAGCCTCAAAGGCCGACACCCGACACCCGACGGCTCCAAGACCGACGGCCCCAAAGGCCGACACCCGACGCCCGATGGCCCTAAAGGCCGACACCTCCAAGGCGTCCAAGATCGTCGGCCCCAAAGGCCGACACCTCCAAGATCGGCACCTCCAAGGCCGGCACCTCGAAGACCGTCGGCCCCAAAGGCCAACACCCGACACCCGACGGCTCCAAGACCGACGGCCCCAAAGGCCGACACCCGACGCCTGACGGCCCCAAAGGCCGACACCTCTAAGGCGTCCAAGACCGTCGGCCCCAAAGGCCGACACCTCCAAGACCGACACCTCCAAGTCGGCCCCGACACTTTCCAGGCGGCCCCGGCATCTTTCCGGCCGGCCCCTACCTCTCCAAGCAAGTCGGCCCCGGCACTTCCAAGCTAGGCGGCCCGGCACCCCCAAGGCGGCCCCGGCATCTTCCCAGCCGGCCCCTACTTCTCCAAGCAAGGCGGCCCCGGCATCTTCCCAGCCGGCCCGACATGTCCAAGCTAGGCGGCCCAGCACTTCCCAGCCGGCCCCTACTTTTCCAGGCAAGTCGGCCCCGACACCTCCTAGGCGGCCCCGGCACTTCCAAGCTAGGCGGCCCCGGCGCTTCCCAGCCGGCCCCGGCGTGTCCAAGCTAGGCGGCCCGGCACCTCCCAGGCGGCCTCGGATCGACCCAGCTCGGCCCTGATAAGACAGGACTCCCCAGTTCCCGCCAGATCAGCCCCAGCGGCTCAAGAAACCGCCTCTCTGATGCACGCCGCCCAACAGCTCCACTGCTGATGGGACGTAACCCACCAACCAGCCCAGATTCACGCAAGGGCTCTGCAGATCTTCTGACTCACGCAATTCCACGTGATCATGCCAGGGTCAACCCCTATAAAAAGGTGAATCCACCCAGTAAACAGGTAGGCGCGATAACCCCCAAAATCGCCATCTCAACTCTCAAAGGAATTCCTCCTCCCTGAGATCCCTTTTTTCCACACAAAACAGGGCTCACTCGAGCCCTTCTTCAGCTATGACCTCAGTCACTAATTTGGCCGTCGGAGGGTCCCGTCGGAGACCCCCTCCGGTCCCGGGACTTCTTTGCAGACAACCCGGCGAAGCGAGGATACGAGAAGCACCTCCGTTTCGACGTCCAAGAGAGGTGATCGAGCATCATCACATAGCATCCCACAGAATAACATCCACTCATCCTACATCTATAGAAAAAGTTGCATGGCATGCATATTCTTTAGATAATACTTATCCAGGCCCACCGAGGAAACAGGAGGTATCAATGGTGTTCGTTTCTTCTTTAATTTCAAAATGTCAGGATCCCCATAAGCCTTTTCCTCTTGCTACGGGGGGGACTGCACACATCTCGATCTCCAGATGTCAGGCACAATGAATGGATGATGTTATTTGGAGACTAGCGATCGCTTGAACATGACAGAGTTCAAATGTTACCTTATGGCTAGAGCCTTAAACAATTAATCACTCATAATGATCCTGTCGTTTCCAACTTAATATTTTTTATTTAATTTCTTCTTAAAATTGTATAAAATTTTAAGCACTGAATTAGCTAGGGAACCCAAATCTCATTTTAAAATCCACACCAAGGAATCCAAGCATCCTCCAAAGTCCTGTTCTCTTATCTTGCTTCTTTCGCACAAGTACTTATGTTGCCAGTAGAGAATATTGGAGCTGTTTGCGATGGTGTTGAGGAGGGTAAACCGAGTGGCCTCCGTCACCTCTGTGAAAAGGGTTGGCTCTAGTGACCCTATTGGATAATATAAGTACAAAACATGGATCCAGAGGACCATTGCCTTTTGCTTCGCCAACGGCGACTACCGGAGTCGCTATGCGGTTTGACATCTCAGCTAGCGAAGGCCTCATTAACTAGTGGGGATGAACACCGTGAACCCTGCCTCACGCTCTTTTTTTTTTTTTTTTTAATTTACAAACGGATGATCATATTAGTCCAAATTAATCTAAATAGATCAGAATATAAAATTTACTGCAAAACAGAAGGACAGGGGTCATCCGGCCTTCATATCCAATAACTAGCATGCTGAACCACTAAAGCCATCGCTCAGTCTACCTCACGCTCATTCGCCTCAAACTCTTTTGCTATCTCAGACGGTGGGTGCTTCAAGCATCAACATTACGGCGCCGAAGTCCTAGATATTATGTTCCATGGTGCTGTTAGTAGCGATCAAGCCTCTTATGCCACCAGGTCGAAGCCATATATACGTACAACACTAGGAGTGCATCCACTATGAATATTCTCACATTGTAGGGCATTGAGTTCATAAGGGAGAGGATCACAACGTTGAAGGAGGAGATAGGGGAGGAGCAACACCACCATGAGGGATATGGTTGATGGTGCCAAGGTTATTGAAGGCATCGCTAGTGGTCTAGTAGAAGGTGGCAATAAGTTTGCTAGTGGTAGGGACAAGACAGTGTCCGGCTAAGATAGATGTCATGAGGACACTATAGTGACTATCTAATTCTTAAAATAAAATTTTATTATCCGAAACAACTACATTAAAAAAAAATTTATAAAATTCTAGAAGTCTGAATTACTGCATTTTGTTGATTTGCTTTGTTTAAAAATTGAATTTTTAAAATGCCTTGTCAAACTGCAACCTTAAGCCTTAATTCAATTAATTTGGTAAATAATTCTTTAGTTAAGGTAACCTACATGAGAAGAACCAATTGTTTATGGAATCATGGTGGTTAATTTGTAAGTGTTGATGCCTGATACACCATATTGCTGGTTGAATCTTATAACGTGCACTCAATATTCAGAATATCATTCTTTAGCTTGATATATATCCCTAGAGAGCCGCCACCATGATTATTGTCCAGTGGCAATCTGCCTTGTTGTTAGGATTATGCCCTTCTCACGCATGGAGCATGATGATTAATTGGTCTAATGTGAACTCCAAGCAAGATAGGAAATTAATGGTGTCAACAAGCAAGGGGAAAAAAAAAAAATTTCACTAGTAAAACAAGCACTGATCAGAGAAAAAAAAGGACCCCCTTCTTTTAATGGAAAACAATTATCAAATTTCTATGCTGGTGGTGCTGCATTACAACAGTGGTGCTCCATTAGATCATCCATAGGATCTTGTATGAAAGTTTTTTTTTTTTTTTTTTTGACTAGTAGAAACGGTATAGTATGAAAGGCATGGCGAGCACAATCGCACAGAATTTTATGAGCTAAGAGTAAGAACAAGCACTTCCTCCAGGTACTCCTTACGTATGACAGTCACGGATCATTGTCCATCCTTGGAATCGACCCTCAGCTTGTAACATCCAAATCAACTGGAGAGAAGCACAGAGGTACCCCCAGGTGAGGACAGTATGATCCCCTATGCACAGCATCACATTCGACGCCAATAAAGCGATTGAATTCTGCCATTTCTACTGCCAGATTCTCCCAGTGTAGCTGAAGTTGACCCCACTAATTGTTCCCTCCGTGGGCTGCTAGTCAATAGTTGTCTTAATAAAAAAGAACACAACTGGGTGGGGAACGCCTGTTGGCAGTTGCTCAGACCAAGCTGGATGGTATTCTCAAGCCTAGGGTTATGGTTGAGGATTTGTGTGATGGGAGAATGGGGAGCACTCTTCTGTGGACTTTGGGACACACAGAAGAATCCTCCAAAAGAGGACCTATTTGCCTAGGTCCAACTTCCTCTTATTAATTGAAAGTTGGGCAATGGAAGAAACTAGGTACTTACTTATATATATGCCAATAGTGTGGTGCTAGCTAGATGGACCTTGATGAATTTGAGGTTCTCTGAGAAAAGACTTGAAACATAGATTTGTCTGCTTTGATTATGCCCAATTGGATGCAATCTTATCCACACCTGGTTGATAGGTGGTGACAACACCTGGAATGGTTCCAAATTCAAGTGCTGCACATACAATGAATCTGATTAAAATTATCATTGATCACCTAGTGACTCCAAGGGATGGAAAACGATTATTCCTATTTTTTTCCTTCACCGATCCTCTTTTTTTTTTTTAACCCAGTGGATTGTGTAGTCTAAACCTACTCTTAGGATTAGATCGATCCTAAGCAATGGCATGGACAACAACAATAACAACAATGATGATGATGATGACGACGACGACTACCATGATAGTTGCAACGATGTGGGTCAGGATTAATTCCAAAGCATCATTGGATTAAACCAAACTTGTGGGATTATATTTCTGCCATGATGGACAGATACCGCCAGGTTGCACTTTCCTGCGCAAGGTGGCCCTCTTCTTTACATTGCCTACTTATGTTTTGTGCTCATGGCTGATGGAAAAAAAACTATTGAGCATGGGAAGCACTGTACGTATGCAGGAAGATTGACATCAATTCAAGACTAGAATAAAGAGGGATATATACTTAAGAGAGCTATTCAACACAATTTTGCTTGATAACAGAATGATGAGGAGCATCAACTTTACTTATTGGGGGTCATTAATTAGTTTAAGTTCCACTTGTTTTACTGGATCTGTTCTTTTTGAATAGACCAGCTTTGGAAGTAGGAAAGGGAGAAAAGAAAAGAAAAGAAGAGAGGAGTACATTTCTACATTTCTTTTCTGATACCTAGGCTAGGATCTTCACCATATAGGCAGGCTCAAGTATTCGGAGCCATCTTTTTATCCATAACATTTTAATAATCGGCAGATGGCGTCTCATAGTCGGATAGGTATGCGATTTCATATTTGTTTTAGTGGTCCTGCCATCCAGTTGGTAAATGCGACCACCGCCCATGAGGAAAAAGATTGGCTTGCTTAAGGTCACTGCGTGCCTCTTTATATATATATATTAAGGCTGTAGTCATCAGTCAACAGTGACACTGATATTTGCTGTAGACCATTTCCTCAATATTGAAATGCTCGTTTGTCTCATCAAAACTAATTGTTATTGTGATGCTATATATATCCTTATTATATGTTGTTTGGCTCCAGAGCCACAGGGCTCTGAACTTGGAGACCAAGGCCAATAGACTCCTTGGCTACAGAATTCTGAAGATTGTCCACAATACAAATTAATCATGTTGTTCCTAGTGAGCCAATAGTCGTAAGAGTGCATCTAAGACTCATAAAATTGAGGTGAAGTGCCGTGGAGGAAAACAAAAGAAGAAGAAGAAGAAGAAGAAGAAGAAGAAGGTGCCTTAGAAAGGGGGTTGGTGGATGGTATGATGTTAGATGTTGAATGGGGAGTAAATTAAAATAAAGGTCTTGACAGGACTGGTTGTTCTAATGACTATTTTATTTGTTAAATTCTAATCACCCATGCAAATTGTATGGCATAATAATTCAAAGTAAACAAATGGCATTCATAGAGTATAAGAAAGAGACGGTAGCCTATGATAAAACTCATTGCGGCCCACGTAACAATAAGCTCACTTTGCTTAAAAAGGTCAATAATTCTCAGTTAACTTATGGATTAGCTGTCTAAACTAATCAGTTACAAACGGGCGATCATACACTCCTCATATGAATCAACCCAGATACATCAGAATATAAATCTGCTGGAGAAGGATCGGGCAGGGGTCCGCAGGGCTCCAAGTCCATGGTCCCGCATGCTGAGCTACAAAGGAAGCCACCCAGTCAGCCGCCGCATTGGCCTCACGGAAGATATGGCGGATCTGAACAGACTGGATTTCCTCAACATGGACCAGCAGTCCAACAAAATCAGATTTGAGGGAATATCCAAACAGCTGTCCCTCAACACCAGGAGATGACAGTCATAGCAATCATAATCTTATGGGCCTTGAGAGTTCTGATAGCATACGAGAGACCCCCCCACACACCAATGAGCTCCGACATAGGAACGATGAGTCGAGGGTACCAAAGCCTCCCGCCGCTAAGAGATCACCCTGATGCCCACGAATGATAAAAGCAGAGCCAGCAGCTCTATAACGGACACTCCCATCAAAATTGATTTTGACATACCCTGGAGGTGGGGGCTCCCAAGAGAGAAAACCGAACACCGGTTCGCTGTCGAGACAGCAGGGGAGCCCCAGAGGCCAGAGGGGTCAACATCAACAGCACTAGAGCCCCGGGCACAGTCCGAAGACAACAGTCTGATCTGCCTCACAACTCTGTGATAAGAGAATCTGTCGTTGGTGAAGATGATCTGATTCCTCGAAAGCCATATGTGATAAGCAGTGGCAGACCAAAGACCACGCTTATTCAGAGGGCCATACCGGATCTCCTGAAAGAAAGAGGATCGCAAATCAGCCATAATATCAGCTCTCCTAGGGTAACCCATGAGAACCCATATCCGTCTCGCTCTGGGGCAATAAATATAGCATGGTCCAGATTCCTCCGCCTGGCTGCACAGAGGGCAAGTCGGCTGGATAGACAGACCCCTCCGGGATAGGAGAAGGCAAGTCGGAAGACAGTCCCAAAGAAGCTTCCAGATGAAGAGCTGAACCCTGGGAAGAATAGGAAGCTTCCAGATCCAGCGAGCATCCTTCGTACACTGCGCCTGTGGCCTGAACATATCCAGAAGATCTCTAATGGGGGCCTTGGGAAAGCAAGATCTCTGCCAAACCCTGGAATCAGCAACACAGCCAGCCATGAGAGGAAGCGAGATAATCCGAGAAGACAACTCTGCTCCAAACAAGCGGGTCACCGAAGGAATATGCCAGGAGAGGGGGTTTAAGGAAATCAAATCCTTAACCCGGAGATTGGGGGGGACATCCATACTAATATAGGTGGGCCAACGCATGAGAGGGCTCAGAAATCCAGGCATCCTTGACAACATCAATCAAAGAACCATCACCAATCAGCCACGAAATGTTCATGATGGCCTGGCTATGAGTATTTGGGGATCCCTATTACCGGTAGACGGGCCCGTTGTTCTGACTATGCTGAGATAGAGAGACGGATCCGCCAGCGTACTGATGGATGGCCAGTTACTAGCCTTTCTATGATGGCCAGGGTCACCATCATTCGCTCTATCCTCTCTTCTATTCCAGTTTACCTCCTATCAAATACTGTCATGCCGATCACCTGCCTGAGAAGGATTGATAGATGCTTCAGAGATTTCCTTTGGGCTTCGATGCAGGAGGGTCATGGTATTCACCTATTATCTTGGGATAGGGTTTGTATGCCTATCTATGAAGGTGGTTTGGGGATTCAGCCTTTGATTGCTAGAAGGGAAGCTCTTCTTGCTCGGCACGCTTCACGATTCCTCCTGGAGCCTCAGTGTTTATGGAGTTCTGTGATGCATGCGAGATACGGAGACTGGGCTCCTGGCTCGACCATTATGCCGCCCCGGGCTCTTCGTCCTTTTGGAAGCAGATCTGTAATCATTTGTCCTTTGCTGCAGCAGCGTCGTCTTAGGGTTATCAAGAGACCACGTCTTAGACATGGGAAAGAGCAGCCAATTAGGTCCCATGTCAAAGCCTCTTTAGGCTGTTAATTAAGGCACAGGCTTAATTAAGACTAGAACGAAAGGTGATGGAGTTGATGTCCAAAAATCAGAAGATGAATGTCTGCATTATATTATTGGACTCAAAAGCTTCCTGTTTAGAAGGCTCCAATTCAGGATCCCATCTAAACAAAGTAAGCCATAAGGTATTATTTGAGCTTCTTAATTCTATATATGTATTCAGAATCTTTTGAACATAACAGATATGAGATTAAATATATACTCATTAGTATTAGCTTTATATGTTTTCTTTATGTTTAAATTCATTTTTGTTTAGTTAAATTTAATCATAAATAGACACAAAGAACCTATCTCCCGTGTCTTTTATTTCACATTAGTTATGAACATAATATATCAATATAAGCATTTAACATATGAATTAATAAGCTAGTTGGGACAATCACTGGCAGCCTTAATGGAGACGCTATACAGGGTCGGTCAAGGTAGTTTAAGAAAGTTTAAGAATAATTGAGTGATGGTTTATGACTAAACTAAAAGAAACAATCATTCTAGAAGAGTAGGTGGTGGAGACTTCTTTATTCCAAGAGTAACAAGCTCTTTAGCATTGATATTCAACTCATCAGAATCGATTCAAGATTAGCTTTCTCAGGAAGCATAATAAAATGCAGCTTAAAGTCATCAACTGCCTTAAGCTCAAGCAGACCAGCACCTATGACCAGTATACCTGCCCGCTTCCACCATTTCCTTCGGACTGTAGACCACGTCTACTTTGATTCGTAGTATTTTATATTGTTTTCCCTCTTTGCACGCAACCTTAGTTGTATCGAGTTTAAATTCTATACGTAGTGCAGCAAATAGACCAACTCAGGCCATCAGTTGATCAGATGGTAGCAACGTCTAAGTTGGCAATGATGGCAAATCCTATATACTTTGTTGGGTTATGGGCTCCATCGGCCCAACCAAACCTTAAAAAGTAGGGAAAAGTCTTCTAGCATCGCGCATGGTGCAGGAGCGCATACTGATTAGCCATGCACATATACAGCTGCACGTATCATATGAAAAAGAATATTTTTGTCCTTAGACATACGCGACTAATCATCGCGCACGATGTACAAAAAGCTTTCTGAAAAATTACGCCACCATATAGCCTCGCATATCCTAATTATTAGCCCAATATAATTTAGATTTGGACCACAATTTACCCGGCTGGGCCAACCTAGTCTTATGTCCAAACTAGTCTGCAATGTGCCACATTTGTTAGGCGCTAATGAACTAGGTCAAACCATTGACATTATCAGCCAACTTCACTGAAATCAATTGACATGTTGTGATCTTACGTTCAGCTAAAAACTAGACAGCCATTTTGTTAAGCTCGAGTTTCTAATTGAAAGGAAATGCTTGACATCAATTGCTCCTTCATTTGTGTGCCGTCTTCTATCAATTTTTATACTCTTTTCTTTGGTAAAATCGGTGATGTAGTTATATAGTTGTTGTCTATATCCACTTTCAGTGCCTTTCTTCGCTCCAGTTTGTATATTGGGAGTGGCTCCATTGCTTAGGGTTAGTCTACCATCATAAATTTCTCTAGTTGCAATTTGATAACTCCAATATATTGTAAACTTAAGGTAGTATTTGATACCTTAAAAGCTATCTCTGGGTAAATGTATAGGATAACATTTATCCAGGGGATAGCTGAGGGAATAAGCATCTTTTTAAAATTACAAGTTTGCCATCAAGGGATAACTTTAGTTATTCCTGGATTCCTTAGGGAATAAGTTCAGGGGATAATCCATGTTTAAACTTTTTAGAGCCATCCCCTCTAGCTATAGTATTTAGGGATAAGGGGATATCTCCTGGATATCCCTCTTTATTCTTCATATCAAACACTACCTAAATTTCTCCTAAAGTGAGCATTAAGGTAGTGTTTGAAATAGGGGATAAGAGTGGATATCCAGGGGATATCCTCTCTTATTCTCAAAAGCCATAACTATAAGGGATAGCTGGGAATAAAGTTAACCAAAGGGATAATCCATGGTTAACCATGGTTAACCATGGAATATCCCCTCAATTTATTCCCTAGAGAATGTAGGAATAGCTGGTTATCCCTCCAAATAAAAGTAAAAAAAAAGTTATCTTATGAATTTATCTTTTTGCATTTGATATGATCAATGGGATAGTCAAGGGATATCCCTAGAAATAGTCAGGGAACAAACTCTATCCCATACACTTATTCATGGATAATATTTTTTTCTATCAAACATTACCTAAATATCTTATGCACACTCAACAGCTGGGCCATTACTCAATTGGCTCTCTTGAATAGATGACAAATAGATAAGTTTTTACTCTAACTGACTCATGGTCAAATTTAAGGCTTTGTTAGGTTACGAAATTGTTTTTTGCTCAATTTTAATGCAATATATTTTTATTCCACCTTAACTTATATATATATATAGACTTGAGACAATTTTTTTTTTCCCCTAAAAACATCTAGGCTACGCGACGAACTTGTCAGACGTTCTAGAACATCCAAAAGAGAATAAACTAATCGCTCCCACACAGCACAATTAAGGCATCTTCTCGCGCGAAGTGCATATAATCCTATTAATTTAATTCATGGGAAAGGGTGTTTCTCCATGGGATCTCTACTTTATTCACCTTCGGCAATACAATCCAAGAAAGCAAACATAAAAATAAGAGAATCAGAAATAAATAATTATATAATATTTTCCACATGCGCATGTAGATCAAATTATTATTATTTTTTTTTTTCTAAGGCATCAAATTTACTGCGTGCAGTGCTTTTGGAACACATTGCTTCAGTCCATGTTTGAGTTTTAAGCATCCATGGCCATGCCGAATCATAAATGGATAAAGGTGGCGTAGCATGGATACGATGCCCAAGAGAACTCACGTTCACAAGGCACGTACCAGCACGCTACTTTTTTTCCATGGTTCTTTAGGAAAGTTGTAGGAAGGGCTGTGCCCAAGTCAACCTATGGTTTTATCACAGCTCAAAATTGAGGCTTATTTTAATTTTGAATCGAACTCAGATAGAAGATTGGCTTAATTTGGGCTCGATCTAGACTCGAGCTCGTTCCAGACCCCGTTAATGGAGCTCGTTCCAACCCAATCCAGCAGTCCGATAAACTTAACACGACTGAAATCCAAAGTCCATGCTCTTCTCAACTTTTCAAAATTATATCTTTGGAGTGGTTCCTCCTCTTCAACTCTTCACAATAATTTCTCTTTCGAGCACTAGCTAATGTTGGGCTCCTCCGATTTAGCCCCTCTTTTCTAACCTTTTGTTAGTTGCTTAGGGCCTTGTAAACTCTAACACTGTGTTCTCTAAGTTGAGTCATGCCATTAGGGTTTTGATTGCAAAATCTTTTTCTTTTATTTTTTTAAGACATAGTATTGATATTTTTTACTGAAATAATTGTATTTAGAAGAAATCGCTAACATATTAAGTTATCTTTTGATTCATTTGGCTGCTTCTTTGTTGTAGAAATTCTTTGTGTCGTTCTATATTTCTAATAGGATATTGTTATATTATTAGTAGATTATCATTTTTTATAGTTGTTGATGGAGCCAGTTGACCTTATGGAGAATAAAAAAAATTTTTGGACGGCCCCAAAAGCCGACGGCTCTAAAACCGACGACCCCAAAGGTCGACACCTCCAAAACCGATGGCCCCAAAGGCCGACACCTCCAAGACCGATGGCTCCAATGACCGACGGCTCCAAAGACCGACGGCCCCAAAAGCCGACACCTTCAAGACCGACGGCCTCAATGGCCGACGGCTCCAAAGGCCGACGGCCCCAAAGGCCGATAACTCCAAGACCGATGGCCCCCTACGTCTCCAAGCTAGCCGGCTTCGGTACTTCCCAGGCGGCTCCGGCACTTCCCAGGCGGCCCCGACACCTTCCTGGCAGCCCCAGCGGTTCAAGAAACTGCCTCTATGACGCACGCCGCCCGACAGCGCCAGATCCGATAACTCAACAGCCCCGCCGGCTGATGGGACAAAACCTACCTATCCAACAACTGATGGGACGTAACCCACCAACCAGCTTAGATTCACGCAAGGGCTCAGCAGACAATCTAACTTCACACAATCCCATGTGATCATGCCAGGGTCAACCCTTATAAAAAGGTGAATCCACCCAGTAAACAGGTATGCGCGATAACCCCCAAATCGCTATCTCAACTCTCAGAAGGGAACTCCTTCTCTCTGAGATCCCTCTTTCTACACTAAAAAGAGCTTATTCGAGCTCCTCTTTAGCTGTGACCTTAGTCACTAACTTGACCATCGAAGGGTCCCACCGGAGACCCCCTCCGGTCCCAGGACTTTTCTGCAGGTAATCTAACGAAGAAGAGCCGAAGAAGCACTTCGTTTCCAACGTTCATAAGAGGTGATTGAGTGTCATCAGTTGTTTTACTGATTCCTACATATTTTTAGCATTTCTTCAATAAATAGATAGATCTGATCTATCAAACAAAGCCACTCTCACGCGATAGGCTGAGAAGATTTTGGATATAACATTATTTTGTTGAGAAGAAAAAGTCGGATAGATCTACAACTATTTGTAAATATTATAAAAAATTATTAAGTAGTAGTACTAAAGATGCAATTAGTCACCTCAAACATCATCATAAAATGATTTGTAAGAAGTATCAAAAAAATCCTACCAATGAAATGCTCATAGTAGCTAAATTCAAAAGATCCAGACATGTCTTTCAAATCTAACTAAGAGAGTAGAAAGATTCTTGCCAAATTTATCATATGTACTGAGTTACTTTTTTATATTAATTATTGAACATCCTATTTTTATGGAATTAATTATTATTTTTTAATTTAAAAGAAAGTGAAAAGTGATTGTATGCCACTTTATCTAAAAAAAAAAAGGAAAAAATTATCTGAGGTATTGGAGAAAATAAGTTCTAATGTTAATTTCACTTAAATTAGAACAAACATAATCACTGAAATAATTAAATAGCATCCAATTAAAACATTAGCCTACATAATTTTCAAGAGGTTACAAAAGTGGATATAGAGGTGTAATAAGAACAAAACTCTTGTTTGCAAAAATTCTAATAGAAACCCCATTCTAAATCCTACACCTTACTCCATTGTAATCGAATATTTGGCTTTTAAGCTATAAAGGTGAAAAAAGGCAAATTTTATGTTGTTTTTGACTGTTTATGAGTGGTATCGTAGATAATAGCCACTCCAAAGGTGATATTATATAAGAATATAAAGGCATGGTAGAATTGAACGATTAACGTTGGAGCTCTTTTTTCCAAAAAGGTAAAAAAAAAACATGGTACGTAGCTGAACTTGTAAAAACTTCTAATCATGATTTCATTATAACAAGCAGTTTTTGGAGCCTAACATGTACAAGTAGCTCTATTTAGCAAAATAGATCCACTAGAATTATAAAATGACACAGATTTCCTAAAATTAAAGAAGCAACCAAATGGATCAAAAAATAATTTCTATATTAACAATTTCTTCCCCAAAAAAGATAACATTTTCAATACAAAATATCAGCAATATATCATAAAAAAGATTTTGCAATCAAAATCCTAGTGGCACAATTCACTTAGGAGTTTGCCCCTAAGGAACTAATGGAAAACCAGAAGAGAGAGCTAGTCTGGAAGAGCCTAACGATCACAATGTTAGGATTTTGTCATTCTGAAGAGCCAAAGAGGAGGAATGCAGCACTCCAAGGAGAAGTTATTCTAAAGAGGAATCAATGGATCAAAGAGAAATTGTTTGAAGAGTCGAGAAAAGTCTGGACTTTGGACTTCAATCATATTAAGTTTATTGAGCTATCGAGTTGGGTTGGATAAGAAACCAATGTTCAAGCCCTGCAACAGGCCTGAATCAGGCTTATTTATTGAGCCTAATTTGAGCTCAAGTTCATGCTGGGGCCGAACAAAATCAATCCTCCACTTGAGGCTTGTTAAATAATCAAATAGGCTTTAATTTGAGCCCAAGCCTGACATGAAGATAAGAAAACCTAGGCCATAGCCTGACTCGAAGCTAGTTCAGTTTATGCTCACTTCTAATCTCAACATTTGATAAATACTAATGCTTTTGAAATATAATGTAACGAGAAGCTAAGAAGCCTCCAAGCTTCTTACTGTGTCAGTGTGGTTGGAATATACTCAAAATAGAATAAACCAAAACTGGGCCAATTCAGGCCGACCCACCATTTTAGCCTAAATTAGCTCATTCGGGTCGACCCAATGAGCTCCAAGTCAAGCTCAGTCGTAGGTTTTGTAACAATTTTCAAGCCTCAGCCTGGTCCAAAACCCAAAATTCAAGCTAGGCTTGGGCATGGGTGTGGCCCAACCTAATTCTCGTCTTAATCATAACAATAAACCTAAGCTTTACTTTTATCCTCTTTAAGACTAATGGTGGCAACATCTTAGAATTTAGATAACGTCTATGGAACCTATAATTCTATCTATGTGAGGGAATCATGCTAGTCTTCCTCTAAGAACTTATGATACTTTCATAGTAGGAGAAATTTTTAAATAGACCTAATCTACCATTTGATGTAAACCAAGCCAATTAGTGAGTGTTATGTTCTCCACTGCAGTTTTTGGATGATATAGCTTAGAGAAATCTTACTACTTCTCATTTGGTTCCAAGAGGAATAAGAGGAAAAACTTTTCTCTTCCCTAATCATTTTTTCTTCCTTATTTTTTTATATTTAATTGGAGGAGGAAGAAAGTTATGCATGGAGCCACAAAATTTCCTCTTTTCTGTAAGAAAATAGATAAAGAAAGATGATATTTATTTTCAAATCTTTTTTTTTAAAAAATCCTTCTCGGTTTTTTTTCAAAAAATAATTTTTAGAAAATAATAAAGGCCTTTCAGGGAGCTTAGCTTGGTCTTCCCAACTACTTGTCGGCCGCCATGGGCCCGTGGCGATGGCAGGGTCCTTCCCAACCCCTCCACACCGATCTATCCGGTAGAACTACTAAAAAGACCACAATACGCCTCTCCGCCCTATCGCCACGCGTAGATCTTAAAGCTTCGTACCGCTGAAGGAAGGGCAGTCTCGTCTTTTCAACCAGCTACCCTCGGGCCATGGCATGGAGGTCAGCTTCCACACGCCGCTCGGCGGCGGCGGAGGAAGGCCGGCGCCCCGCTCCGCCTCTGGTGTTCGTCCGCGGGAGCTTCCACGCGGCCTGGTGCTGGGCCGAGCACTGACCGGCTCCCGCGCTGGCTTCGACTGCTACGCCCTTCGCCTCTTGGACCAGGTCTAAACCCCATTCGATCCCTTGTTTGTTTGTCAGTTTTTCTGTTATGTACATACAATTAGGATGCAAACATTATACTATTTGGATGGTTTTTGTCAAAAATTGCCGTTAAGATGTTCGAGGAATTTACTGCTTGTCTGAGAAGACAAAAGTGGCGATGCTAGGTAGGCTGACAATGTAGAATGCCGGGCAGGGTCAAGTTGGATAATTTGTTTGTCAGAGTTATGTAGTTGTGGTTCCTCTAATATTTTGTTATATAAGACAAAATTTGTTATTAATTTGGTGCGGATGATGTTCTGGGCATTGGTGTTGAGAAACGGGAGTCAGATCATCATATGGTTTTGTGATTTACCTGTCAGAAATATGGGGGAAGTGCAAGAATTTGATGTGGGCTTTATTAATTGAAATTAACTGAATTAGTTTGGTCTAATAAAGTATGATATATGGGTTCTTAATAAGTCTAATATGGGCTAGCTAGTGTGTGGCCGAGTACCTATGAGTTGAGAGGGCCCATGGTCAAACTCTATCGCGTCAAGTCCCTCCCCTATCCTAATGATGCACATTTGACTCACATACGGATCTAGAGAGAACTTTCTTCTTGTGAGTGGCAATCTCATTAGGCCAATGTTCTAACGAAGGAGATAGGGAGAAGATCTTGAGTTCGTGTTCGAAAATCGTCACCAATTTCGCGTTAAGTTCTATGGATTCCAAACCAGGTACGCGTATCGATAATTTTCTCCATAATCGTGTTTCGATCTCTAACTATGGTAATCTGGACATGCCATTTTCATGACTCACATTTGGTATCAGAGCCAGCCATAGATTAGAACCGAAACATGCGGATAGAACCATTTTCGTTTTGTCCGAGAGGTATTTGCCCAGTTTCAAAATTTTTTACCAGATTAAAGTTAAATTTTATTACATATTTGGAATCTACTCGTCGAGACGAGAAAAATGGTGGGCGGCACGTTGCCGGACGAGGCCGGACGCGCCGTCATGCGCGGCCGTGCCGAACCGGCGCGTCCTTCCGTCGGTAACCGAACGCTGACGTCAGCGAGGGCGCGGATCCAGTTGACCCGGATCCTGACCCGACCCAACCCGACCGGTCAACCGGTCGGACCGGTCCGTTGATCGGTCAACCGGTCGGACCGGCTGTTCAGACCGGTTCGACCGGCTGAACACGCGCGCACGCGCCGCACCTTCCGGCGGCGCGTGAGGGCACGTCCGACGTCCGTTTTGGATGATCTTGGTATCGACGCGCTTGTATCGAGATGCTCTACATTGTGGTGTATTTATTTTACATGTTTGAAGCTTTTAAAGATGTAAAAATACGTATAGAACCCTATGTACGCGTATTTTTAGGGTATTTTTGCGTATTTTCTTGTATTTCTCTATGGTTTCAGAAATACATATGGTAGCTCACATGTATATCACATAAGGACTATGTAGAGTATAATTCATTGTCTATCAATGAAAGGAACATATAATTAGCATGATATGTAATTTCAAAGACATACGCCCCTGTTTTTACGTCTAGCATTACATATATATATATATATAGTGAATGTGATACATAAAGTATATATCCTTGGTATGAGAGATTTTCAAGGATAAGGTTGAGTAGTGACCGCCAAAGTGGCACACTTGACTGGGTTTGAGAAATATCGGTCTCATATTGTAGTGGGATGTCTCCTGTTCTGCTGCATGATCATGCTCCCAAAGGAGGTGATCTTGTATTGGTTCATGTATAGCATGTGCTTGAGAAATGACTGATCTTAGTGGTTCATACACCCAAAGGTGGTGATTTCACGAAAGATTAGAATATGTTCTCATGACCGCTGTCATGTGGAGAGTGTACAACTGCATGTCATGTTTTCTACCCAAAGGTGATTATATGATGATGTATGTGCTGATTGTATTGTTTATTTGTTTTTCCAGTCACCTTTTCTGTAAATGGCAATTCCATTTCCATTGAGGTCCTTACCGGGTTGAACTTTAAGAAATGGAAAGAGGATTTTCTATTTGGAATGGAGCTGGCGGATGTTCACATTGCTCTTACAAAAGATAAGCCGGCAGATATCACGACCACCAGTAATGAAGTTGAGAAAACGGACTATGCTGCCTAGGAAAAGAGCAATAGGATTTGCTTATTGACAATGAAGAAATCCATTCAAGAACACTTGAAAAGTGGTTTGCCAGCTGACTGTACTGCTAAGGAAATGATGGCAGCCTTAGAGGCTAGAAACCGCATTTCAACTAATGCTGAGGTTGGTACACTTCTTCAAAAGCTCTTCAATATGAAGTATGATGGTACTGCTGGGGTTAGAGATTATGTCCTTAGGATGGTAGACCTAAAGACAAAGCTTCAAGCTCTTAATGTTTCCATTCCTGATGCTTGCATTGTGCATCAAGCCCTAAACACCCTTCCACCTGATTTTGGGATTATAAAAACAAATTACAATTCCCAAGATGAGACTTGGTCAGTTAATGACTTGATAGCAAGGGTGGTGGCAGAAGAAAGAAACTTAAGAAGGAAAAAGGGCATCTAGCTTTATTTGTTTCTAGTTCCCACAAAAGAAAGAATAAGATGTCCAGAAATCGTACTCATAAAGGTACTCATGACACTACCGGTCAATCTAACAATATGGGTCCAAAGAAGGCATCCTTCAAAAGGGATGGTGATCACTGCTTCTTTTGTAAGAAGAAAGGTCACATAAAGAAGGATTGTGCAAAGTTTAAAGCTTGGTTGTCCAAACGTGAGCCTACAGGTAATGATTTTTTGGCACTTGTTTGTGAATCTAACCTATCAGAAGCACCATCCAGTTCTTGGTGGCTCGATAGCGGTGCAACTAATCATGTTGCATTTACCATACAGGGATTCATAAACCGGAGGAAGCCAAATCAGGATGAATCAAGACTCACTATGGGAAACAACGAGAAAGCTGATGTTGTGTTTGTGGGAGATGTAATCTTGATTCTAGACTCTGGTTTTAGATTAATGTTGAAAGACATTTTGTATGTACCTTCATTTAGATGGAACTTAGTTTCCGTATCGTGTTTGGACATGTATGGCTACTCTTTTGAAATCAAGAACAAAGTTATTTCTTTGTTTCTTAATTCAAATAAGGTTGGGTGCTGTTATATGTCCAACGGATTGTACAGATTGTGTTTGTCTCCCAATGACATATACGTCGCTTATACGGCTGAAAAGGTTGTTTCTAAGAGACCATTATCTAAGGAACAGTCATATGCATTGTGGCATAAACGGCTTGGCCATATCTCTAAGAATAGAGTAGAAAGGCTGATAAAGACTAACATCCTGCCTGCTCTCAAAAATGACTTAGAGACATGCTTAGACTATTGTAGAGGTAAAATGACCAAGATAAGGAAGAAAACTGCAGTCCGAAGCTCTGACTTATTGGAGGTCATTCACACCGATATAAGTGGACCCTATACGGCAACCTTGTGTAGAAATTTTTATTTCATCACATTTATTGATAACTATTCTTGATATGGTTATCTGTACTTGATTAAAGAAAAGTATGAATCTCTTGATAAATTCAAGATTTTTCAGACTGAAGTCAAGAAACAGTTGGGAAAAGTCATAAAGGTTGTTAGATCTGACCGAGGTGGAGAGTATTATGGCAAGCATGGTGATGTCGGACAGCTTAAAGGGCCATTTGCCAAATACTTAGAGGATTCTGGGATAGTGGCTCACTTTACTATGCCTAGGAGTCCTGAGCAAAATGGTGTAGCCGAAAGGCGCAATCGCACTCTTATGGAAATGGTGAGGAGTATGATTAGTAGGACAAATTTACCTGGTTTTCTGTGGGGTGAAGCTTTGAAAATAGCTTTGTATATTCTGAATCGTGTACCTACAAAAGCTGTTCCATTGACTCCTTTTGAGTTATGGACTGGACGTAAGCCTAGCTTAAACCATCTTAAGGTTTGGGGATGTCCTACGAAGTGAAGTTGTATAATCCAACATTAAGTAAGTTGGACTCCAGAACCACTCGATGTTACTTTGTATCTTACCCAGAACATTCGAAGGGATATCGGTTCTATAATCCCAATGGAGGCACAAGAATTGTGGAATCACAGACAGCTAAGTTTCTGGAGTTTGATGTAGCCGAAGAAAATAGCTGCTCACAGACTATTGAGGATAATAGTACGGTGGGTAATATGGTATCTTTTTCTCCTCCCATATAGATAATTATGGAAATTCCCACACCACAGACTGAACCTGTTGATACTCGGGATCCTGTTGTCGAGACAGCTCCTAATGAAGTTCATCAAGGCTCTCAGGTGCAGGATGTGGCTATTGCTGCTCCAGTAAGGAGATCCATTAGGGAGAGACGATCAGCCATACCACCAGACTATTTAGTCTATATAGGAGAGCAAGACTACGATATCGGTTCTACGGCTGATCCAATGACTTATGCGGAAGCTGTTTCTTGTCCTCAGTCGGAACTATGGTTGGATGCAATGAGAGATGAAATACAATCTATGAAACATAATGGAGTTTGGGAACATGTTGACTTACCTGAAGGTCATAGACCTATTGACTGCAAATGGGTGTATAAGACTAAAAGGGACCCTAAAGGAAAGATTGAGAAGTTTAAAGCCAGACTGGTAGCCAAGGGTTTCACTCAGAGAGAAGGGGTAGACTATGAAGCAACTTTTTCTCCAGTCTCTTCTAAAGATTCTTTCAGAGTGATCATGGCATTAGTAGCTCATTTCGATATGGAGTTACACCAGATGGATGTTAAAACTGCCTTTCTCAATGGAGACCTTAATGAAGAAGTCTATATGAGTCAACCCGAAGGTTTTGCGGCAAGTGATTCAGGTATGCTTGTATGTAGACTCAAAAGGTCTATTTATGGTCTCAAGCAAGCTTCTAGACAATGGTACTTGAAGTTTCATAGTGTTGTTGCTTCATATGGTTTTGTTGAGAACAAAGTAGATCAGTGTATATACTGCAAGGTCAGTGGGAGGAAATTTATTTTCCTTATACTCTATGTGGATGATATCCTGCTTGCAAGCAGTGACCTTGGTTTACTGCATGAAACAAAGCGGATGTTATCAAAGAACTTTGATATGAAGGACCTTGGTGAGGCGTCTTTTGTCCTTGGCATTGAGATTCATAGGAATCGTTCTTGCCGACTATTGGGTTTATCTTAGAGGGCATATGTTGATTGTATTTTAGAAAGATTCAACATGCAGCAATGTAAGCCAGGAATTGCTCCTGTCAGTAAAGGTGATAAGTTAAGTCTATCACAATGTCCTCATTCAGATTTTGAGAAAGCCCAAATGAAGAATGTACCTTATGCTAGTGCACTTGGGAGTATTATGTATGCTCAAGTATGTACTAGGCCAGATATTGCTTTTGCAACAGGACTTCTAGGCAGATATCAGTCAAATCCAGGACACGATCATTGGGTTGCTGCCAAGAAGGTTTTGAGGTACTTAAAAAGGACAAAAGACTATATGCTGATTTACAAACATGTTCAGGACCTACAACTAGTTGGGTATTCGGATTCAGACTTTGCTGGCTGTCAGGATGAAAAGAAGTCGACAAAGGTTACATATTTAAGTTAGCAGGAGGTGCAGTATCATGGAAAAGTGAGAAACATAAATTAATGACATCCTCTACCATGCAAGCGGAGTTTGTAGCATGCTTTTCGGCCGCTACTCAGGCAATTTGGCTCCGAAACCTCATTAAGGAGTTGACCGTATTTGATTTTGTGGATAGGCCCATACAGTTGTATTGTGACAATAACTCTGCAGTGTTGTTTGTTAACAACAACAGAGGTCTCAAGGGGTCTAAGCATATGGAGGTCAAGTACCTGACTATAAAGGAAAAAGTTCAGACTGGTGACATTGCAGTAGAGCACATTTCAACAGATGATATGATTGCAGATCCGCTAACTAAAGGCCTTCGCCCTTGTGTATTTGATCGACATGTCATTAACATGGGCTTAGGGGTATCATGGGATACTGTCAATTAGTGGGAGATGTTTAGTTTTATGTTGCTCTTATAAAGTTTGTATCTGATTTCGTTACTTTTTTGTAATATTTCAATATGTATCAACTCTTTTGCATTCAATGAGGTATTTGTGAATGTAAATTTATCAAGTTGAGTACATATATTTGATGAAAATCTCGAGGCATTGTGTAAACCTTGAGTACAGGCTATGGGGCATTCTTGGTATTAGCCTTAATAATGTCTTGTTACACATAAAGTACAGTTAACTATCAAGGTAAGACATATGAAGGTTCGTTGGAACCATGAGGAATATTCTCTGGTGGCACACTAGGTTTTGTGACACTTAAGGAGAGAGAATTTGGACTAACAAAATGGATAACACATGAAGTATCACTCATTATGAGGTATTGTCCATTTGACACACTACCATATTGAATCCATATCAGCAAAGTTGAAAGCACTCGTGACCATGGAAGGCTCTGCGTGAGTACATGCAGTTACCGCCATGATTCGGTGTTCGAGACTTTATGGGATTGGATTGACTATTAAGAATAATCTCTAGACCAATATGAGGGTGCGCACACAGTTCTGTTTCAATTAATATCGCCCAAGTGGGAGAATGTAAGAATTTCCTAATGTGGGCTTTATTAATTGAAATTAACTGAATTAGTTTGGTCTAATAAAGGTATGATATATGGGTTCTTAATAAGTCTAATATGGGGCTGGCTGGTGTAGGCCGAGTACGGCCCGGCCCGTAATGAGAGGGCCCATGGTCGAAAACTCTATAAATAGCGCTCAAGTCCCTCCCCTATCCTGATGATGCACATTTTGACTCACATACGGATCTAGAGAGAACTTTCTTCTCGTGAGTGGCAATCTCATTAGGCCAGTGTTCTAACGAAGGAGATAGGGGAGAAGATCTTGAGTTCGTGTTCGGAAATCGTCACCAATTCCGCGTTAAGTTCTATGGATTCCAAACCAGGTACGCGAATTGATAATTTTCTCCATAATCGTGTTTCGATCTCTAACTATGGTAATCCTGGACATGCCATTTTGTGACTCACAGGAAGAATTTGGCTGATTTGATGGAGTTTTGTGCTATATAGAGTAGAGGAGAATAGTTGCATGAGTAGATTGTTGGCATAAGCTGATTGGTGTGTTACGTGTGTGGCTAAACATATTATATCACTATGAGTTAAGAGGGAATAATGAGACATGAATGTAGTCATTGTCATGTCAAATTCCATGTGTGATCAATGTAACATCGAGCAAAGAAAATGAAAAAATAGCAAATCAAACACGAGACAGCAAGATTTATGTGGTTTGGCTGTCTCAGCCTACATTCATGGGTGAAGAGGAGGAGAAAATTCCAACATAAATGCAAAAGGAAAATATATTGGTGTATAGAAATGGCTCTTACAAACGCTAATATCCAACGCACCCCAATTTTCTCTTTGAGATTTTTCTGATATGTGTGCGCGCGCGCGCGGGCATCTATATGTGTGCATGGGGTGCGGCATGTGCATGCGTGCATGTGTGTGTGAAAATGGGTCGGCCCATGCCCTTGCTTCCACTACAGACCTCGAAAATAGTTTTCAATTATTTTTTCTCCAAATTATTGAGCTGAATCATGAGCAGGATGAATTGAGGAACTCAAGACATGTTTAACAGTTAGCACGTCGCATAGATAAGAAAATATTGTGCATTTAACTTTATGATGTTATTAGATTGTGAATTACTTTTTGATCCAAATATAGATCCCTACAATGTATTTTCTCCATTTATTCAGGGGGATCTGGGCTCAAATCCAACCAGTAGAATGATAATTTAAACATGCATGTACGCAAACACATACACATCCACTTTCTAGAATTCCACCAAGAGGAGGTTTTAAAGTGACCATTGGTTTTAAAGTTTTTCTTTGATCCCTTGGACTTTTTTAAGCATATAATTGCTTGTGTTCTATGTTGTCAGTCTTGTTCTGTTGTAACGAGATACTGTTTTGTCTACTTCTCAAACACCATACATTTGTAGACTTTGTAATGATCTACTGTGGTGCTTCAGTATTGTCCAGGTCGCATTGAGCAGTCTCTGGTTGTATATGTAAATGCCTAGTTTCTATTGCTAATTTACCATGGCTTTGCTACATTTGTCGGGGTGAAAGTGATGTCCCTACTGGAGCAGCAGCAGGTACTCTTGAGGTATCAGCAGGTTTTTTGTTTATAAGAGGAACTCCTACCATGCTTTGGCTGGAAGGTATCTGCATCACCTTTCTATTCAGAATATTGTAGGTGCTTTATTTGGTGCTACAATCTTATCAGTCTAAACCTCTGCAGTAGATGCAGGCGAGTGATGTAGCTGATTTCATCCAAAAATAGGTCAGCATGCCACCTGACTGGACATTCATTTGGAGGATATTGTTCAGTCTTGCATCTTGAACATGATGGATCAATATTCCCCCAGTCAAACATCTTCTGATGGTTGGTGCACAGTCCACACCAGGCTACATTTCTCTTTTATTGTCTTTAAGTTTCATTTTTGATTATCTGACCTGTCGTTTCAAACTTTTATTCTGTGAACTAAATTTACGGAAACTACTGGTTCAGTAGGATATACTTCAACTTACTTTAATGCTTTCTTTTTCATCATTAGGGTGCTTGAAGCATATTAAAAGCTATATTTCCTGACTGCAGTGAGAGATGCTTGTCATCCACTTCTTGTAGAAGCTGTGCTTATATGTTCTGTTCCTCCTTCTAGGAGTAGGTGAATGAACATGCAGAAAAAGGGTGATCATTATATTGTTCATGTAACTATTCCTTCTATTTTCCAATTCTAATGGAATGATGACTCATATAACTCAAATCATATTATTTAACTGCAGTGGTCTAGTGTGGCGGTGTCTCATGACCAAGCTGATTGCGGCTGGCTATTAAGGTAAATAGTGTCACATTTTTTTCTCTGGTGTTCTACATGATCCGGAGATGTATTTATTTGTAGGCAGTTTATCATGCAATGATTTATACTTTATAGTAGATGTTTCAACTTTCTGGTGTAATTTGTCCTTTTTCCCTGCTGACAATGGCAATAACCTTCACAGTGAAAATTTATGCATTTGCATTTTACCATGGTATGGTTCCATGTTTCAGTTGAATCCTTATATATATATAAAAAAAATTTCTTCAGAAAGTTCATATCGTCTGCAGTGACTGATGTTTACATAAAAATTGCTAGGCCTTGTCATTGACGTTGTAAAATATGTTTATTCATAAAACCTTCTTTATACCAATTGTCAAATTATATATCACTTTTGTGAGCTCTGTATTGTTTGATTTGGCTTATGTGCACACTGTTTGCACTAGTGCACTGACTCGAACACACATTTGATTGCTAGTTTTAATTTTTGAGAGCATCATGAAGTTTTATGTAAGAAGATCCTTTTTTTTCGGTTGATAACAAAGAAGAAGGTCCAAGACCCTATAAAAACAATCCCTCATGCATCAGCAGAGGCAAACTGTTTGAGAAGATCTAGTTTGAGGAAGAAGATGGAACCATTCAGTTAATGGTGGCCCAACTTTTGCACACTGTCATCCATGCGTAATATTTGGTGATTGAGTCTTTTCATCATCTGGATTTTAGATGAGTATGATAATATCCATTTAATATTATGTTTAACTTGGCTGCAAAAGCTTTTGCAAGTGCACTGCTCCACTGTATATTATTAATGCACAAAACTCTTATCAAATGAGCAACCCTTTTTTTTTTTTCGGAAAGAACAACAAAACCCACCGCTTCTTCATTCCTTTTGACCTTTTTCTTGATCAAGAATATTAGATGTTAGTGTTCAAAGAGCTTACTAGCTTAATAAGCATGAATTTGGCCCAGATCTGTTTTGCTAGTACCTAGAGATTAATCTTCAAATGCATACTTAACTCAGATTAACATTAAAAAAAAACAGCTCTGATTAGTCAACTTTTTATGGATTGCTTTATTAAATGTGAGCCATCCACAAAAAAATGTATAAATTAGGTCTTCATTTTAATGAACAGAAAGAAACAAGCATAAAGATCATCTAATTACTTAATTGCTAGAGTTTCCTATTGAAGCCCAAATTAGATGGCAGGATGTTCCTCCAGTAGTCTTATTACTTCAATCCACAAGTCATAATGGCTAGAAGTAAATAACATAATTTTTTTTGGGAATTCTAATTTTTCTTAATCCCTTACCTTAAGTATTGAGGATTTTTTACAACTCCTTAAGATGGGTGCAGGTGATGACTTCATAGCTGTGAGTAATTTTATTTTCCTATCATTTCATATTTCTTTGATATTGTGTTATTGTGTGTATTTATGGCAGGAAATGTCAGAAGGATGTACACAAAATTCACTTGTCATGTGCCATGATGATTTGTAGAATACGATTAATGTATAAAAAAGGGAAAGCAAATGATCAGTTGTATGCCTTGAGGCATGAGACTTGAGTATCACAAGTATTCCTTGAGCAGGTTTAGGTCTGAAGTCATAGGGCAGGGTTAAGGTTTAAGAATGGACCCCTTCTATCAACTTTTCTGTTCTTTCATCGAAAAGTTTAAGCCAGTAGATTTTATCCCGTTGATAATTTTCTGGTAACCTTAGGAAAAGACTTAAATGAGATGTTCTTGTTCTGAACGTCAGTGCTCCAAAGGTTTATTTAAGCTTCAAGGGGAGAACTGAGGACATAAGTCTGCAATTTATATTTTTGTATCTCTGTGTGTTTGTTTTTCTGACGTGTGTTCACATGCTCATGCACACGTGCACAGATGCATGCGCACACATGCATAAGTATGCATGTGTCCATGCATAAATGTGAGTGCATGATTATTTATTATGGAACAATTAAAAGACTATAGGTGCCTTTTGCATCATCTACAATATCTCTCTCTTTCTTTATCTGCACAACATACATTGATGGTATCATTTTTATGGTACCTTAATAATGTTCCTTATAAAATACCTCTTTTATATTTTCTTCTCAGCGTGTGCTTATCATTTCTTAAAAATCATGCTTTTGTGACTTTTAAAGCAAAAAAAGCACTTTCTAAAAAAAGGTATTGGTGGCATTATATAAAAGGTGCTTCTACGAGAAGAAAACCCGAAAAAAGAAAACTTCAGTATTGTTTCCTCTTCTGTTTGTTAAATGCTTGCTGTAGAAAATTTAGAACCATCTTCTGGACCCAAGTACTGCCAAGCAATAAAGAAGAGCTTTTCTAGCTTCTAGTTTCTCCTTTTCTTTCCTCTTCTGCTTTCTAATTGCTTGCTGAAGATAATTTAAAGCCATCTTCTGGACCCATGACTTCCATGCAATAAAAGGGCATCTTTGTGGCTTCTCATGCTGTATTATGCCTTAAAATATGATTATTCTCTCGTCTGTAAAATTTATGAAATTGCAGCATGCAGAAGGGTTCAGAAATAATATGGGTGGTGGATCCTCCATGGGAGAAAGGTTCAGAAATAATCATGTTGTGGCTGTAAGAATTTTTGTGATGATAAGATTCTTTTTGACCAGATCTTCTAGAGCTTGGCCTGTCCTCTCACTTTGATTTAGTGCCATAATTTTAATTGTGCATGCAATTTGTTTGAAATTCCAGACTGATGTGCACTGCTAGCAAGGCCAGAGGCGCGTGCCAACCTTAGAATGGGGAAAAAAGATTTATTCTTTTCTTGTTATTTGTGAATTTTTTTTTTTTTTTTAAACTCTTTCATGATGCTGCCAGCAGTTGCTGCATGATTAATGAATGTCTTATATTACACCATCATAAGCGAAGCCTGCAAACTTTGTTTTCCTGAACCAGCTCATGTGGCAATCATTCTGTTTTCATTCTCATGTGGTTGGCGGTGTAAACGAGCGGGCATGTAGGGTCCTGGACGATTTATTATTATTATTATCATTTAAAAAAATTAATTTTTATAAAAAAAAATAAAATAAAATGCAGAATATTTTTTAAAATTAGCTATTTATAAATGTTAGAGGGGGTAAAAATGTAAAAATATACAAAGAGATCACAAGCGGCCTATCTTGTGCCGATCTGGGTCGCGTACCGGCCGGGTCCATACCAGACTGGAGGCGACCGGAGTCGTGCCTGACCGACACCGTCTGAAGCCATGCCATGCCTGGCATGGCCTACATTATGTTCGGTGAGGGCCAGGCTGCTGCTCGTTTTACATCTCAGGTGTTGTTGGGAATGAACTGTTGCATTGGTCCTTTGTTTGTAATGAACTGTTGCATTGGTCCTTGTTTGTAATGAACTGTTGCATTGGTCCTTGTCCACGTAACATCGGATGTGGAGCTATATGCGCTCGTTTTTGTTCTTTTTTTCATTGCGAGTTTCTTCATTGACCCTTTTTATATAGTACACGCACGCATAAGATGATGCCATGCTGATTGTGTGTGTGTGTGCGTGCGTGTGTTTATATATATAAGCTGTCTTAATGAGAAAATAGCATACATATATTTGAACGCTTCATAGCCATTTCGAAAATTAGGACTTCCAAAATTTTGAAAATGAAAGGAAAAAGAAAAACCTGATCATCAGTGAGAAGTCCGGCCGGTTGGATTTGAGCTCCATTAAATCATTGCCATACTACTTGGATGCCAGGAAAGAATTCTCGAGAATACAATGCTGGAATCTTCTTTTCAAAAAGCAAGAATGGTGCAAATGTTCACACAGATACTTTTCAGTTGTTTAGATCTTCGAATGTACGTTCTTCGTGGAGCATGTCTATCTCTTTCTCAAAAATAAATAAATATAATAGCAATAATAATAAAACTTTTATCCTAAATTAATAAGAATTGGCTGCATAAAGCATTTTGCTTCATGCTATTCGGTTTAGGCTTTATAAGATGTAAATATATCAAAATTTTCTTTATTACTTCATTTCATGTAGTTTTTGATTTATCTCTTTCTTTTTATTTTTACATATTATAAATATCTAAATCATCTGAGTTATCTTTCACTCAATCAGTCTTCAATTAGTATTATCTCTATTTTTTTTATGAATCCTTTTATTTTTTATCTTAACTTTTCTTGTATTACTATACATTCATCTCAACTTTCTTATTTCAGCTACACTAATCTCGTACACATGTAATTTTATAATCATTCAATATTTTATATCATAAAGTATTATCAGCCTTATAATTGTCTCATAAAATTTTTCTTTAACTTGGTGTATATTTTATGCTCTCATAATATTCTCATCGCACTAATTCATTTTATCTAACTTATTTTAATCTCATGAACAAAATAATTCTCAATCTTGCCTTTTGTTAGAAATAATCAATTTAGATATCGAAAATGTTTACTTTTAGAAACTTTTTATTCTTTAATTTTTATTTACATTTATCTCTATTTCTCATCAAAATTAAATTTAATGCATTCTGTCTTTATTCTATTTAACAAAAATCCTTTAAATTTTAATACATTTTCAATAATTCTAACTTATAATTAATTCTATTTTTAGTTTTATTTATTAGTACTATATTACGTGCAAATAATATGCATCATACAATATCATATTGAATATGTCTAATAAGCTCATCAATTGCTAACCCAAAATGATAAGGATTAATAGATCCATAGTATAAAGTTATTATAATTTATATATTTATCGGTATTATTGCTAGTAGTTCTTATATTAGTATCCATTTCATTATACATATCATTTATTATGTTAATATATCATTACTTTTATATCATTATCAACCTAATTACCTCTATATCATTTATTAACCAAGTTACTTCTATATCATTTAAAAATTTTCAAATTTTAATAAAAAAATTATTAGGTTTCATTGTTTTTTCTATTCTTTTTCATCTCAAATATCTCAATTTTATCAGTATAAATGATATTTTTACTCTCAATAAAATTAGTAAGGTATCTTACATTATCTGCATAATTTTTATTTAATAATTTATTAAAATAACTTCTCATATTTCATTATTTTTTCTCTTAAAAATAGATAAATAAATAAACAAAATTCTAATATATATATATATATATATATATATATATATATATATATATATATATATGGGTGATTATTGATGCATGGATATACAAATTCAAGGGTTTTTGTTGGGATGCCAAAATTAAAAATCTTTTTGTTATATCAATGTGAGGATTTTTATCAAAAATTCTTAAATAAGTTAATTCCTATTTTTGGCTTTGATCACTTGAGATAACAATGCTATAGTTATGATCGATGATTCAAAGTTTATTTTAGGTCTTGTAATATCTGTGAGGATAATACTCTCCTAATAAGTGAAAGAAAGTTTGCCTCCCTTAGATAATGTTTTTCCTAGAAATTCACTAACTAGAAGTCACCATTGCATTTTAAATTGGTGAACTTGATAGGTCCTAGACAGCATGCATAAAAATATCCACTCTCTGAATTTTTATGACCCAATGTACTTTCCCCACAACAAATGAATACTTTTCCCTCTTTGTTCCATGAAGTCCATAATTTATGGAGTTTCTTTGTTCCATCAAGTTCCCATCCTCCTATGTCTGTCAACCTTTAACAATTAATGAAAATCCTTGAATCTAGAGAATTCATTTGAACCTAAGGTCTATGTGTGGTTGAATAAAGAAAAGGGAACTGATAGTCTTCAGAGTTTTTAGGTCCACCAAACTATAGCCATGGAGACTATATTTTGATGGAATAGTTATAGAAGATGCCTCAAGAAGTCTGCATCAGTTCATTGCTTCAGCCTCCATAGAGTGGCTGCTTGGTTTCCATTCATTTCTTTACTCTACCAGTGTTACCACTCGGCCTCAACACTTTCGAGAAGTCTCTCTTTGAATTGGTTCAATTTAATTGGTCATGTGGCATATAGTGAGCTTGAGGTTGATGGCATCCTCTTTTTCCAAAGTTGGGTCTGTGTTAAAAATTTTACAAAGTGGTCAATTGAAAAGTCTAATCTAGCTGTCAATTCGTTTGGTTCCAATACTTATCAAGTGATTTTTTTCAACATAAATATTATTATTTGTGGTTGAAGGCTGCCAAACTCAATTGCTAGTTGTGGGTGGATAACCAGAAAGTGATTGGTATGCTGTGCTTTGTATAATGCATGGTTTCATCCATGTAGTCAACTTCTCTTAATGCTCATGGCATTTAATGACTTCATCTCTAAGACCTTTTGAGGCATAGCTTTCAGAGAAGGTGAAGAACAATGTTTTGAGCCTTTTGAGTTCAGCTAATTACGCAGTTAGGCAGGCAGTCTCATCATCTTGAAGACAGCTGTCATACTAGTAACTCCTTTCTTAGGAGAGGAGTTTTACTCTCAAAGCAATAGTGTCCTCTGTATTGCTGTATTTCTTAAATATTTTTTATATATTTTCCCCTTCACCAATGTTGGGTCATTAAAATAAGCAAGTGCTGCTCATTTTTTTCAAGAGTTTTCGACTTGTTCAGTAATTCTTTCATATGATATGACTAATTACTTCCCAATTAGTAGTGGTGATATTTGTTGTCAGCAGTTTGCCAAGAGTCAAAATTTGCTCCAGGATATAAAAGCCCCAAGGATTTTATGGATCAATCCAAAGATACAAAGGGATCCATCAACATATATTGCCTTCACCAAACTTAAATTGCCTGCCGCATTAGAATGCGGGTTACCCTCTTGATTTGAAAAGAAAGCACCTAGAATCATCATATCTTATTTTAGATTCTCTGGTGTTACTTACTTTGATATACTGCCTACAATTGGAAACTGGTTTTATATATACACATGTATGAAAGGAAGGAAAGGTGAATGGTTCTTCAGGAAAGATTTGCTCCACAAGGCTTGCCCTTTTAACTATTTACTCCTCAATGGAAATGTCAAAGTAAAGCCAAAAGGTTTGAATGCAGTGGGAAAACTTCAATTCATATTGATTACTCTTACCATGATTCGCCTTCTTGGAATTTAGGCCCAAGTCATCAAGCCATAAAGGAGCCAAATTTTGGCATGTGCCAATTGCCCACCGTCGCTCATGCATTAATAAGAAAATTTATGTGGAAAATTCCAGCAAGGGGCATGGAAAGCATCCAATTACCTAGCTCACTGACATGGAACCCTTGACACACCTAGAAGGCTAAAAAGTTCTACCACTATAGTTCAAAAGACAATCCCCCATAGGGCCATTGATCTTATGTACTTTTATCATGTCTGCAGTAGATGCTTCATTTTACACCAAATGTGCGCATAAACGAGTTTAATTTACCATGGTGAAACTTATGAGTGGCCATGATTTCTTTTTCTTTTTTTTTTTTGAGCAGTTAGTTCGACATTATGTTTGGATGTATGACCTTATCTCATGTGAACTAGGAGGTCATACTCATGGAACTATGCCTAACCTGACCAACTTCTTACTATTTTCATTTAACGAAATTTAGGTCTTAATTCCAAGTTAGTTGATCCGGCTGCATGAATCCTTTTCTTCCAACCACTTTTTACTATTTTCCTTGGATTCTGGCTATACTTTTAGACTCCTGGCTGAACTTTAAATAGTGTTCCACCTTAGCAATATTGGTAGATGAAAGGAAAAAGGCCAACATCAGTAAGCCAACATCAGTGAGATTAATAACTTCTTAAGTTTTCTAAAGAGAAAAAAATCTTAGATATGGAAAGCAATCCAAAACAAGTTGACCTGTGCAAGCGTGCTCTAGTAAAAACCCTCCTATCAAGCCTGTAATAAGTGCTCTTGGACTTTTATGCTAGTATGGTGATTGGCCTTATAGCAGAACCAAAATCCTTATGCTACTACCATTTTTATGAATTTTTTTTTAAAAAATTCTTAATGGAGCTATTCTAATTTGTGATGCACTGTTATGCCTTAATTTTTATTTTCTGCTTCTCAAGAACTTGTTTCATGAAGAAAGCATTGATAACCTCCACTTCGTGGTGTGGAAAGAGATTCTGTCTACCAGGTTTCTTACTCCTGACCATCAATCTCTCAAATTTACAGTTGCTTTCAGCCTGTAAGAAAATACGAAGAAGTCATTTCTTCTTTGTTGCACCTCTGTAAAATATTTCATCTCAGGCTTTTGGGCAATCAGAGATTAAGAAATATATCCCAAAAAAAAAAAAGGCCTACGAATTTCTTTTCCATGAGGTTTCGGTGAGCCAGCCTTTCAAAACAAATCTTAATTCCCATTATATTTTTTGTAGGCCCAGCAAGAACCCTTTCCCTCTTATATGAAAGAAATCTTATGTAAATGAGAATAACTAATATATTTAGTATGATCTTTCCTCTACATTTAACCAGATTTCTTTTCACAGCAGGGTGAACCAACAAGATACATGTCATAGTCTTTGGATCCAACTCATGGTTATTTTCCTTCTAACGTTGCTGAGATTACAATTAAGCTAAATTAAAGCAGCATTACAAGAAAGTGTAGTGGCTAAAGAGGAAACCAAATGTTCTATTCAATAATTCTAGCAAACTACACTACTATTATTTGCAATATAAAATGATATCCCAATCTAAGAAGTACAAATCTAGATTTTTTTTTGACAAGAAAAGATATTGCTTTTAGATTGAACCAGGCTGAATACCTATATCATTTAGAGAAATGCCATTCAAGGCCAGATATTCATAGCATTATTAAGATTGAGCTCATCTTTATTTCAATATCAAGTCCCCCGGTCATCTCAAAAGGTAATCTAGGAAAAACAATATTGTCTCCTGTATTTCATGTACTTTCAAATATTACTGGTGGTCAGAAATTGCAAGGACCTTTTAAGGATAACTTTAAGAGTAAAAGAATTTGAGTTTGAGATTTGATTAGCATAAATGAGACTTCATACATACATACATGTGTGTATTTAGCTTGACTTGACGTACTCGAGAGAATCTTTACTTAAATTTGATACAGACTAAATTTAGATGATGAAGGTTTCATATCGATGATTCAAGCAACTAGATGTTTTTGTGTGTGGATAAGATAGATATATCATATAACTCTCATACAAATACATTCAGATAAATCAAAAGATAAGAATTTAGAGCATAAAGGGGACATCAGCATCAGATTCCATACCTATCTAGTTGACTGTTGAAAGAACGGAAGCAAAGGAACATACCACTCTATGGACAGTAGCGGAAGCAAAAGCTCGTCGGCCGTCGAGGGCTACTAGAGTCCTCAATGCGTCCATACCCCTAAACCGCGGTGCCGAAAGAAAGAGGAGGAAGAGCCTTTCGGTTACCTCTGTGTCCTTCTCTCAGAAGACCTCAACTAAAAGACACCTTCATTCTTTTTATAAGAAGGAGAGCAACAGATAAGCCAGAGGTTTATTTAGGACTCTTCGGATACCGAGTGGACGTATTAATTAGCACCCAGGCCAACAATACGTATTATCAGATACCGAGTGGACGTATTAATTAGCACTCAGGCCAACAACTGTCATATTCAACATGCTTAACCTTAATAGCATATAAGATATTTAGCAACTATCTAACATCACTAAATAAAGGAGAGGCTTTTTTTCTACATGATTTTTTATGTGCAGAAGCCAAGAAATCGTTATCCTAGAATCTTCTTCTAAAATAAACTTAGTAGCTCTTAGCTTTTTAACCATAGAAAATGCCCTTCCAACTAGCCCACAGCTGGGCCATTGAAATAGTAACATCAAATATAGGGATGCCCCTAGCTGCTACTAAAGTGTTGCCATAGTTTTGGATAATAAATTCATTCCACCACAAGTTTGATTGTCTAGCATACTACCATTGAAATAAACTTATAAGAAGTAGAGGGATGGTGGCTCTCACACTACCATCGAAATTAACCTTTAGGAAGCAGAGGGATCCTACCTCTCACATGAAATGGATAGTTTAGGAGTTGCAAAATCTGCTTTACTAAAAATCATATAATTAAAAGACCCTAGCTTATGCATCATGTAGTTTGAGAAATATAAATTATTTTATATTATTTAAATTATATAATTTTTTGATCATTTATCATATAGGTTAGGAATCTTCGTATCATATAAATTTTAGAATTTAAGTATTTTTAAGATAATAAGCCAAATCAAACAACTTAAATCATCGATATAAGATTTATATCATTCAAATTTATATTCGACTGTATTTAAAAAAATCTATTCAAATATACATACATGGTCAAGAAAGAGCTTTATAGGGTCCTCAATCTTATCATTTTCCGCAAAAAGAATCTAAGAAAGCCCTTGCTTTTCTCACCTAACAAGAACAGTGCAATCATCAGCACACTGCACTGTAGCATCCCAAGTAATCAATGTTCCCATTACTATTAAATCTTACTGTTATAGATTTTTCAGCATAAATCCGATGAGTTGTTGGTGTACTCTGTGAGACTGACCAACAAGTTAAACCCAACCGCACAATCCAGACGTGCCACGTGCCCACCCTCTTCTTCCGTGGCTCTATTAGAAACTTAAACTCATTCCCCTGTCCTTGCAACGACCCAGAGGCACCTCCCGGTCAAAACTAATTGAAGGCTTCCTCCAGAAACTCCCTTCTCCTCCACTTATTGATGGCAGAGTTTGTGGAGAATTTCAACTGCCTTAAGCCCTCTCTCCCTTTCATGGAGATGGAACCAAGCTTGGAGCTGATGGGCCAGTTTGCAGAGCTTAATGGCACTGCCGTGGAGAATTCCAGCGTGGGACTGATGAGCTTCTCCAGTGAGAATTATTTGTCTCACCAGCCTGAGCTCTCGATGCCATTCGCTGATAACTTATCAAGCCTTTTCCCTCTGGAGTGCGTGAAACCAATTGCCATGAGCCAGCCTGTGGCTTCTAGCAGGGAGCGGAGTCCTGGAGACAGGAAAAGAAAGGCGAAGGCAGCACCAGAGACCAGCTCTACTAACTCCACCGAACCACCTACAGGGAGTTGTCCAAGAGATGATAAGTCTAAGAAGAAGAATGTATGTGTTTACTTTGCCCTTGTAGTTCAACTCTTCGTTTATATAATCATTCTTTGCGGGCGAGATGGGTACCATAAATTTTTCCTCTCAGGGTTCAGGGAATGTGAAGAGAGGGAGGAGCAATTCAAAGGAAGAGGAGAAGCCAAAGGAGGTGGTTCATGTGAGGGCAAGAAGAGGCCAAGCTACTGATAGCCACAGTCTCGCTGAGAGGGTAAGCTTGCAATTTCACCACGTAGGCCCCCAACTTTCCGTAGTTTTCTTTTCTAATTTCCTTCGGTTGCCTCCACTTGTTAGAACATCGATTGGGCCACAGCGATAATGTCTGATTTCAGTTGCTGCATGCAATGTATCTGGAAATTTTGTCCTGTCAAGGGTGCAGTACTTCTGCCACCTTCTAATATTAATAAATCTTTGTTCTACTCTTCAGGTAAGAAGGGAGAAGATTAACGAAAGAATGAGATGTTTACAAGACCTTGTTCCTGGATGTTACAAGGTACTGTCTAAAAGTAAACCCTTGCCCCATGATTTAGTATATCAACTATAATATTATTGTATCCTTTTAAATGTCCTGAAGAGTGCCCCATGGATTTGTAGGCCATGGGCATGGCCGGAATGCTCGATGAGATAATTAACTACGTGCAGTCACTGCAGAACCAAGTTGAGGTGAGCCATTTCTGGTTGTTTTTTAAGATATAGAAGTTTCTTCTGTTCTTCTTCACAGTTTCCTAATCTCTATTTCTATGTCCATAAACAGTTTCTTTCAATGAAACTTTCGGCGGCAAGCTCTTTCTACGACTACAGCTTGGACTGGGAAGCCATGGCAACACCACAGGTGCACTTTGAATTCACCAACGACCTGTTCATGTGCAGTAGTCCTATTGATGGGGAGAGGCAGATAATTAAGCAGTGAAATGTGATCTAAAAGACTGCTCTGCTTTAGGAAATGATAAGAAAAAATAATATCTTGCTTGGAAGGTTGAAGAGGACAAGATTCCAAAGTCTTGTCAGCTTTCAACTGTGTCAAAGAAGTTTACCAACCCTTGAATTCCTGTGGAGATGAAGTTATAAAGGTTTTGCCATTCAAATGATCGATCATATGAAGTTAAAAACAGCAATGATATATCTCTCTCTTTTATGGAGATAGCGCAAGCGTCAAGCTTGAGCAAGTGAAAATTATGCATACCTGATAAGAACTTAGACATTTGCCTTAACATGTGGACCCCTGTGATCATAGGGTTATCAATCACCTCAGATATGTGCCCTTTTCTTTTTCTTTTTTTCTCCTCTCACATTAAATTACCAAGATATTTTAGAGCTCACCATATTAATTTTTTTGAGTCAAACTCAAAAAGATGGTGTTCCTTCCCTTGCTCTCCATATAATATATATATAGATAGAGGGAAAATAATTTGATAAGTATACTAAAATTAACTTGATTCAGAGAATGGTTCAAATGCCTTCAAACTATTACGATGCACAAACAGGAAGAATCATGCCCTGCTAGTCCTTACCAAAGAGGTTGTTTATTTTAGCTTTATTTCTTTTATTAACAAGATATTTTAGAGATTTATTTAACTATGTGGCTGTCCACCTGTGAAGTGACGTGTTTATATGGGACTAATAATGGAAGGGCCTTGCCTGTCTGCAGGTAGGTAATGCGTTTGAGGGCCAAGATGTGGGTAGGGTAGTGAGGGAAGGACTTGGAGGGTGCACTGCCTTCAACTCACCGATGCCCCTTTGACTCTCCTTTTGTCTCTCGGCTCTGCCATGTTTATGTTAGCATTTCCTCCTCCCAGCCCACTTCAAGAAGCCTACCCTACTCATACCTTGCATTTCAGACATGCGCATGAACCATGTACTTCACCATACACATGTAGAGCAGCACATAAAGTATCCCTTTGTCATGTATTTTTCTTATATATGTTTATTTACCATGAAAGGAGAAAAAATAATCTTCTTATATGACACTTCTTTACTGTGCCGTGACCTTGTCTTTCAGATGATTATAAAAAGGTATCCAAATAGTTTTTTCAAGTTACGAAGTTTCAAATCAATAGCCTAGCAGTAATGCACCTTGCATTTTGATTCTTTGGTGAATATTCCTTGAGGCTAGCTATATACAGTTTGGTCGTGATGAGAATTTAACACCACATGCTATAGCTATTGAGAAGACCTTCCAGTTTCTTAAAAATCAAAATGATCAAAGTTAAAGCATCATCCTACCATTCACTGCTGATTTTACACCTTGTACAAGGTTAAAAGCTCCGAAATTTATATTATATATTGCATGAAAAAAAATAGTGCTAGTGTATGTCACAATTTCAATTGCAAATTATAACCCATCTAGCTTGTGTTCTCTTATCATTTAACTAGCTATAACTTAAATATGGCAATAACAACAACAATAACAATAATAAAGCCTTAATTTCAATTTAGTTGAACTAAAAAAATGAATTCTTTTTCTTCATTATACTTAATTTAGGTTTATACTTTTTGTAAGATTCAAAAATATCAAACTTTTTTTATTACTTTTTTCATCTAATTTTAATTTATATGTACTTTGCATCGATACATTTTTAAGTTTATATTGTAAATAAATAAACTATTTAAATTATCCTTCTTTTAGTTTATTCATAATATTAATTATAATTATAATATAACGATTATATACTAATTATTAATTTATAACATAAATATGAATTAATGATTATAAGCATATGTCTTTGCTGTTTGCTTTACCACCTAGATAAGAAGGGAAAAAAAATTAATGAAAGAATTATATATTTACAGGACCTTGCTCTCTAGTGCTATAAGGTGTTATTTTAGTATCTACCATAATACTCTATTATTCCCAATATGTAAAAAAGGTACCTATGGATTTGTTGGCCACATTAATTGTATTATTCTGATTATAGTAATAAATTAGTAAAGTTTGTACTAGATTATCATTATAATTATAGCAATAGAATAGCTGGTATTGCACTAATGTTGCTATTATATAATTTTTATAAATATCAAATAGTTATGATATAAAATATCACATTAATTACTTAAATATTAAAATAAGAATAGTAATACTTTATAATCATTGTAAATATCAATAAATTTATATAAGTATAATATTAATATGTATTATATTATATCCTTAAAAAAGGTCATTAATTTGCTCTCTCTTATAGAAATGTGATAAATATACACCGTTCACTATCAATAGAGTGCCTTACCTAGTTGTTTGTAAGATTTTTATATCATACCACCAAACAACTATAAAACACATTTATAGTTGTCACTCACATCCATCCAAATAGAGAGAATTTTTTTCATCTGTAATTTCAAATACAATACAATTGAAATTACAAGCAATTAAATAACTCCTAAATTTACCCGACATCTATCTTTTATATAGATTCTATCATGACCTGAGTTAGTGGCATTAACATTAGAAAGAAGAGTCCACCTGGATGATTAAAAATACATTTTCGTTAGGGGAGAGAGAGGGTGCATTTCTCTTCTCATTTTTTTATATTTAGTTGAAAAAAAAAAGAATTTTATTAAAAAAATTATCAAAAAAAAAAAAATTCAAATGAGCACTAAAAGCTTTGCCTTGTTGAGGGATATTTTACATCCGTCTCTTCTTCTTCTTCATTGATGCTCTCTTCATCCAAAATCCCTTATCCTTTATGAAAGAGTATTCCATTACATCTTAATGGTAGATGCGTAGCATTAAGATGTTAAGGACGAAAATGTAGCTCCACTGCACAACGACAGATGCTAGATGTACACAACCATCCAGACGACGAGAGCTACATGGGCCTGAAAGCAACGCATGTCTCTATCATCCGGCTCCATTCCATAAGAACATATCACCTACGCTCCCAGCTTCAACTCGTGGGCCTCAAACTAGTCCCGGATAACGTCTACATATTCTTTTAGGAAAAAGGTTTTATGCAAAGGGATCCGTTACACAAAGCACGTATTAGGCACGCATATTATGATGCTCCTCCCAATAATTTCATATTAAAAATTGAAAGTTGGTTGTGTGGTTTAAAACCAGTTAAAGAAGATGGACAAGCACCGATTGGATCCCTTTTAGACTGTGATGGCCCAAGTTGGTATGGACCTTATCCGTCTTGCTATGAGCCTAGGGCCCGGGTCGTTAATATGGTACCAAAGCTATGCATCAGCCGAAAGTGGGTTGTGACCCCTGGCGACGTGATGCCCCTCCTAATAGTTTCACATCGGGAAGTTGGGAGCTGGTTGTGTGGTTTTGGGTTATGATGGTCCAAGTTGATGTTGACTTTATCCGTCTTAAAGAAACAGGCTCGTGGGTGTTATGGACCCAGAGCCCGGGTCGTTACACATTGATTCCGTGTTCATGCGAACGCGTATGTAATATGCACTGCGGCCCAATGAGCAAGATCAATGCCCCATATGTGCATTTTGTGCACCAGACTTCAATGCACAAAAACTTTTTTATTCATTCAGATCTCGTTTATTCTTACCAAAGTCAGATGTACAAAGATATTTTTATTCGTTCAGATCTCGCTTATTCTTGCCAACAAACACATCTCTCATAAACTATTCCCTTGTTCAAATCTCTTGTTGCTAGATATACAGCTGTGTCTTATCATGCGCAAGTGCATGTTATCAGGCATTGATGCAAGCTTCTACAAGCTTTTCATTTAGCGCATGCCGAAAGCCACCATGGTTCTCTTTCCCCAGCTGTTCCTCCAACTGCGAGAATGACGCAGAGAAATGGCTGACGCTGAATATTTAATGCTACATATCCCCTGAAAGGCTCAATTCAAAGGGTGAATGATTGACAACTGGGAAGCTTTCAACGGATACGGGGGAGTAGATCTCATCCTTGGCATCCGGTGGAAGAGGGTGTCAGTGATACGGCAGATGTTAGATTTTTTTTTTTCATTATAAATAAATATCAGATTAATAATTTTTTTTTTACATCACCTTTGATACAGAATGATTTATATCAGGCATAATAATTTATATACACATAAGCCTATACCGAAGGATCCATTCGTGGGTCTCGCACTACAAACGTGTGGACCCATGCATAGGTGAATCATCGCTCTCAGTGCATACCATCATGTACCGAAGGCGATAGGCAATGTACAAAGACTTTTTCTATATTGTGCTATTTGATACATTTTATTGAATAAGAATCTTGATGTGGGATAAAATTGTACGGTGAAAAGGTCAGGATCATTTTCGATTTCTGACTCGCTAACTGCCATATTCGGAAAAAAGACAAACCGCCATACATCGATCTAAACCTGGCTACTCTCATGCCTCGGCTAGGTTGAACTACCTGTCCCTATGCATCGGCGAGACCGAGCTATCTCATGCCTCGGTCAAGCCAAGTTATCTTCATGCATCGGCAAAATCGAGCCATCTCATGCCTCGGTAGGTCCAAGCTATCGTGATGTCTCAGCTGGCCCAGCCATCTCTATACTTCAGGGGCGTTAAAGTATTCATCTTTTTTCAAACATAAGAGCTAAACATGACCTTTCGACCACTATCAATGAAAATTCAAATCCCTAATCGTTTGGCAGGATCCTGATTGCATCAGATCTCGGTTATCCCAATAAGAAGATAGACCAGATCTTAAAGTACCAATTAGCTCCCTTGGCCGTCGATTATTGTGACTAACTAGATTCGAATCATATCGATCCCGTAACTAATCAAATTCAGATTATACCTATTTTCAACTTCCCAAGATACACCTAAGAAGTCCCCATCGGCCTATAAATATATTTTATAAAGCCTCTTCAGGTATGCTCAATCTCAACTTAAGAAAGCTAAAGCAGAACTATATTGCAAGTTCATTAGACGGAAGATCGCCATCTAGATTTAGAGGCGAACCACACCCAAGTCGAAGAACAAAATTCCATAGCAACAAATCTTATGAATATGCGATTGTTGATTGCAATAGAAAGAAAAGACTTCTTATAAATATGAAATAGTATCGGTGGCTACAAAGGTGATATTTTTTATAGTAAAATTGATTGTTACAAAGAAAAAAGTTTTTTTTTTTTTAAATATTATGATTAATTCATTGAACCGTGATACTTTCTTATCCACGAGAAAGAGGGATATCTTCTCTTCCAATATACAAGTCTTGAAGAAAAGAAGAGCCAACGATTTCATAACAAATTTAGATATGATTTATTATATATATATATATATATATATGATATTAAGATTAGTAATTATATTTTAAAAAATTATAAAAAACTAAATTTTCTGTCAGCAGATGCATTGAACCTAAGAGAAGGATGGCAACCTTTGGGAGAAAAGGACCGGTTGATGGGCCCTATACAAGCGATGGGAGTATGTTATATATATGATGGATTCTCCAAGCTAATGCAGTGGCCATTGTGAATAGACCCCATTCAGCCTTTTGGTACTGTCTTTTTGAGCCGCTTCCGTCGCACTAGCATGAATGGACGGGAAAAGGGAAGGCCTTTGGCACTCAATGGGCAACGTGGGTTGAGTTTGAGTTGGATTTGGCTTTGGGAAGTAGAAATCCTGCGGGCAAGCTCAGAAGCACCACTACATCGGCGCGGGCTTGGTGGTTGGCAGTGAGCTATCAATCCTTTGGCATTTGAATTCGGGTCAAAGGGAAAAACGTCGAGAAAGTGAGAGCTCAGCGATTTCGTCGAATCTTTTTGCAAGATCGTCCGGTACCACCCAACCACGTCGTTATCCACGCGACGCATATAAATTTTTTTTTTTAAAAAAATAAATTAAAAGGGTCTGCTTTAACTAAACTTTTTTAAAATATAATCTTTGCCATCGAATGACATGAGATAATTCGGTTTTGTATTCGAATTTTGATTTTATACACGGGCCTAATCTATTATCGAATGAGTTATTTGAATCTATTCTAATCCAACCTAGAATATTACATTTAACTCAAGCATTTAACTATTTATTAATTATTATAAAATTCAATAATTAATAATTAATATAAATTCATAAAAAAATTAAAATGAGATTAAAAAGAATTTGATTTGAAATTTAGATTGGACCTAATTTTTAAATCCATTTTAATATATGATACCCTAAATACGAATCGAGTTGAATCTAATTAATTGGATCAAACTTGGCAACCTTATTTGCAAATGATGTTGCACAAGATTCAAATGCTCAACACTTAGAACTCGGCTATAGGTAGATTGGATAGCATGGGCTGTAGAATACGGTGCTTCTTGCAGCAAATTAACCAAGCCCCATGCAATTCATTCACGCATGATGATCTAATTAATAAGATGGTTTACCAAGCTAGATTGAGCGTATGGGGGTTATATGATGGACCTGGCAAGTTAATATTTGTTTTTTGTTAGGGGTGAGTTCTCGATCGGCCACAGTTGATTTCAGTGGATTCCAGCTCGGTTGCCTCTGGTGCCTGAATGTAACCTAAAATGAGAGTCGGGGTGGGTCGCACCGCACCACAGGCTCAAACACCAATACTCATTAGTGCGAAAGCACCAAACTGCGAAGAATCATTCTGCATTCCATGTGAAGGATTTGTCTTCTTCGTTGTGGCCAGGATTCCTGCTAAGGTAGTACTGGGGCTTGTCAATTAAACAAGGCCCCACGCCCAAGTTGTGGGAATAGAGAAAAAATCCATGGGCATCATCAACTCTGCTCGCAACTTGGATCTCTTTGACCCCACCGCTTAACGTGTTTCATGTGGCACCGTCGTACCTTCACCCTCTTGGCGCTCTGAGTTGTCGCTAAAGCTGCTGCAAGTGCCATCCGCTCCCCTCCCCGGCCCTGGCTGATTCGTCCAACGCATGAACTAGAACTAAGAGAGAGGCACTTTGTACGAACGCCAGAATTTTTATTTATTTATTTATTATTTATCATCGTCATCATCAAACTTTGAATCCCTTACAGTAAAGGTGGGTATACATCTAGTCTATCCTTCGGAGGGTCCATAAAGTTTACATACGTCATATCTATCATGAAGCTAATTTTGTAGCCGATTGGATGGCGACCTCTATGGCTCATCATGTTAAATTTTAGCACTAAATTTAGAGCGATCCCTGTCCCCTTGTTCTTAGTCAAATCTTGTATTTTGATCTATCTGGGTTAACTCGCACTAGATTAGTACGATCACCCGTCTGTATCAAAAAAAAAAAAAGTGGGCATGGACTCATCCAGATTAGGCTTTGATTTAAAATGTTAGCCCAAGGTATCGAGCCAAACCTAAAGGCGGTCAAGCTCGAGTTTAGCCCGATACAAATTTTTCGGATCTCAATTGGATCAAATTATATATATATATATATAATATTTATATCTCAACTCAACTCAATTCATCTAAGCTTTTTTTTTTTCAACTACATGGGATCGGCTACATGAATCTGCTTCCTCCACTTTGCTCTATTTAGGACTAAGTTGACATTTAAATTATAAATAGTTATATTTTTTTAAATTATTTTTATCCATGTTAGTTTAGTTTTATCTCTACCTCTATCCTTACTATGTATTATTAAAAGATTACTCTTTCTATCTAGAGCATTTAAAGGTCTTCGTTGTGTAAGGCCCATGAAAATACCAATCTCACTAAACGCGTGCACATGAAATCAAGGGAAATCCCATTAAACACGTGGAATACACGTGAAAACAGGGGAGGGAATCCCTCCTCCCTTGCGCCAGCCTGGTAACATAAAAATAAAAGGGGACGAGCGGCTTAGGGTTTTCATAGCGCCGCCAAGAAAAAAGAGAGAGAGAGAGAGAAGGAGAAGAAGAAGAAGAGGAGGAGGAAAAAGTGAAGAAGCAAAGCCCTCCATCGTCAGGATATCGTTGGACGCTAGAAAGAGAGGTAAGTTCTTAGCGGATCATTAAAGATGGAAAGAAATTAGGTACAAGTAATAAACGCGATGAGGGGATTATAATATATACATATATAAAGGAAAGGAGAAGGGTGAGTGCTCGGATTGCGGCACAGACCCAATGATGAGTTCTAAAAGAAAATTTAATTTTTATTTTATTTTATTTTATTTTTATTTTTATCAATTAAATAAAATATATGAATTATGTCAGCTGAAGGGGACAACCAGCGTGACAGGGAGAAGTTAAATTCGAGTCGTCCGTGGGGGGTTGTTAGCCGAATTGTGAAGTAAGAATTCTCCTACATAATTTTTATTGCTATTATATAAATAATAATTATTGGTTTTTGTTGATTTACGTTGGGTGAATTATGGATTTCGTGCTATTTTTGATTCTTGGTATGGTTTGGTTGATGAATATTGCTTAATTGTGACTTATGAAACTTTTATTATTTTAAAATTAGGCAATATGCAAATTAGTTGATTATTTTGAAATACTTGTATGATATAATCATAAACTGATGAATATTTTATTTGATTGCATCGTTGTGTTGTCAGACATGGTTAAGTTGCAGTGCATTGATATGTATGCCATGTGTTGCTTGTGATGCATGAGTGCATGATGGTTGATGCTCTAGGCTGACCATGTAAGAGCCTTGCCATAGGCTAGAAATGTGGTAGTGTTGCCAGTCACAGGCTGAAGTATGACAATGTGGGCCCCACCATAGGCTGAAAATATGGTAGTATTGCCCGTCACAGGCTGGAGTGTGACAGTTGCCCTACCACGGGCTGGAACGTGGTTATGGTAGTCTAGAGCTGAAAACCAGATGAATTTGGATCCAATGTATGACTGGTTGACTCTGTAGTTATTAGATGTGTATTACATGATTGCATGATGGCATCTACATTTATTGGTTTGATGGTTTGGATTTTCTTAATCATGTATTTATACCATAAAGGTTATCTATTTAATTGCTATGTAAGAAGATAAATTTTATGTAGGGGATTCTTACGGGGCTGTTGAGCTTATATCTTTTAAATTTTTTTTATAGGTTGAGGTGATTAATTTGATAAATGGGATGGAGCGACGTTGCAGTTATTGAAATTAGTTAGATAGATATAAATTTATTTTAGTAAATTTTTCTAAAGATTATAGAAAAAAATAATGAACTTATGTTTATGACACTAGTGGATGTTTACCCAGTTTACTTTTAAATTATGATAATTGCTATTTCTTTAAATGATAAAACTTTTGTAGAATATAGTGTGGATTGTTTATACTAGGCCTTGCATGGTCTCTTGGGCTTGCCTTAGGGTTCATACGGCCGTGTCACGTAGCCGGATCAAATGGTGGATTTGGGGCATGACAGAAGTGGTACCAGAGCCAGGTTTGTGATCTTTAGGGATAAAAAAATTGAAAAATTGACTGAAGTGGCATAAAAACATGGTTTAGGATTCTAGGATTTAGGAACAAAGTGAGAGTGGGTGGGGGAAAATTTTTAAATCTTATTTGAATTGAAAGTTTTGAAATGTGAATTAATTTTGATTGATATATGGATATTAAATTAAAAACTAAACCTTGTTATATAGAAGTTGATATGGCTCAAAGTAAAGGACGTGGTCGACCTAGAAGGTTAACCCGATTCGTTGATGGCACAACTGCGTGGGAGCCCTCGCAATCACAAGGAAGTGATACATCCTCAACAGTGCGGGGTTTGTGCCAGGAGGAGCCCCTATGGTCCCCACCACTGAAGTTCCTAATGCCCCTAGAGTGGGAACCATAGAAGCAGGGACATCAGGAGCACGAAATATGGAGGAACCTAGGGTACAACCCAGTGAGCTATAATTACTAGATTCTGCTGCAACAACAAGCTGCATCAAGGCTAGATATGATGAAGATGATGAAGCTGCAACAACAATAACAACAGCAATTCTTGCAGCAACAATTGCGCAGCAACAACTACAACAATAACTATGGGATCCCAGAACTCAACCCGAGCATCGAGTTAACCTGACTGAGTTCAAGAAGTACGCACCATCGACTTTTAAGGGCACTACTGACCCTATGAAGGCTGAGAGTTGGTTGAAAGAGATTGAGAAGGTCTTCTAGGCCTTGAAATGTCCAGAGGAGGAAAAGGTCAACTTTGCGACCTTCATATTGCTTAGTGAGGTAGCTGATTGGTGGGAGACAGAGAAAGGAAAACATGGCCCTAATGATGCACCGCACACCTGGGGGAATTCAAAAAGGTTTTCTATGAAAAATATTTCCTTAGAGTGTTAGATTCCAAAAGTTTCGAGAGTTTGATCGTCTTGACCAAGGCAATATGACGGTGGCACAATATACTACCAAGTTTGAAGAATTATCGAGGTATGCACCACAGTAGTGGCAGGGAAATTATTCGGGCTCATAAGTATGAAAATGGACTTAGGGACCCGATTCGACAATGAGTGGCTGCTTTTGAGTTGACCACCTATAAGGAGATGGTGAACAAGGCGTTGGTGATAGAAAAGGGCTTTAATGATACACAAGCTGCAAGGGAGAGGACTATGAAGAAAAGAGGTAGGTTTGAAAATTTTCAAGGCCAAGACAAGAGAAACCCTAATACAAAGAGGCATAACAATGCATCCCCAGGTGATGGGACATCAAATAAAGGTAAAGTCAAGTGTTTTGGTTGTGGAGGACCACATTTCCTAAGAGATTGCGGGCTATCACAGAAGAGGTGCTACACATGTGGGCAGCCAGGTCACATAGCAGCAAAGTGTCCCAAGGAAAAAGAACTACAAGGAAAACTAGAGTCTCCAGTAGCACCACAATCGGGGGAGGTACCGCAAAAACCTCGAGCTCAAGGGCGTATCTATGCACTCTCAGAGCCAGATGCTAATGCCTCAAATGCTACGGTGACAGTATGATTAAGTTATTATCCATACAATGTATGCATTGTTTGATCCGGTGCTACACATTCCTTTATATCTTCTTATTTTGTTAAAAGTAGCAAGTTAACACCTATACCATTAGAAGTTGGGATATGTGTCTCTACACCAAGTGGAGATATTATGTTAGTGGAGTCAATGTGTAAGGATTGCATATTAACCATTAGGGATATGGAGATGAAGGCAGATTTGTTAATTTTAGAAATAAAGGATTTCGATTTAATTCTTGGGATGGATTGGCTGGCAGCTTATCATGTTACAATTGACTGTTTTGAGAAGACAGTAAAATTTTAAATTCCTGGGCAAGCTGAGTTTAGCTATATGGGTGGCAAGTCATCTACCCAACTAAAAATGATATCGGCACTACAGGCCAAGCAGCTTCTCAGGAAAGGTTATGAAGGGTATTTAGCTACAGTTGTATACCCAACAAAAAGAGCTTCATACAGAGGACATTCCTGTTGTGAACGAGTTTCCTGATATTTTTTCAGATGAGTTACCAGGGTTACCTCCAGATAGGGAGATTGATTTTTCTATTGATCTGATTCCTGGTACTGGT
>UESW01004447.1:131373-184032 GCA_900491605.1 Calamus simplicifolius | reverse complement strand
AAAAAAAAAAAAAAAGTGGGCATGGACTCATCCAGATTAGGCTTTGATAGCGCCGCCAAGAAAAAGAGAGAGAGAGAGAGAGAGGAAGAGAAGAAGAAGAAGAAGAGGTGGAAAAAGTGGAGAAGCAAAGCCCTCCATCGTCAGGATATCGTTGGACGCTAGGAAAGAGAGGTAAGTTCTTAGCGGATCATTAAAGATGGAAAGAAATTAGGCACAAGTAATAAACGCGGTGAGGGAATTATAATATATATATATATAAAGGAGAGGAGAAGGGTGAGTGCTCGGATTGCGGTACTGACCCAATGATGAGTTCTAAAAGAAAATTTAATTTTTATTTTATTTTATTTTATTAAAATTTATTTCTGTTAATTAAATAAAATATATGAATTATGTCAGCTGAAGGGGACAACCAGCGTGACAGGGAGAAGTTAAATTCGAGTCGTCCGTGGGGGGTTGTTAACCGAATTGTGAAGTAAGAATTCTCCTACATAATTTTTATCGCTATTATATAAATAATAATTATTGGTTTTTGTTGATTTACATTGGGTGAATTATGGATTTCGTGCTATTTTCTGATTCTTGGTATGGTTTGGTTGATGAATATTGCTTAATTGTGACTTATGAAACTTTTATTATTTTAAAATTAGGCAATATGCAAATTAGTTGATTATTTTGAAATACTTGTGTGATATGATCATAAACTGATGAATATTTTATTTGATTGCATCGTTGTGTTGTCAGACATGGTTGAGTTGCAGTGCATTGATATGCATGCCATGTGTTGCTTATGATGCATGAGTGCATGATGGTTGATGCTCTAGGCTGACCATGTAAGAGCCTTGCCATAGGCTAGAAATATAGTAGTATTGCCAGTCACAGGCTGAAGTGTGATAATGTGGGCCCCGCCATAGGCTGGAAATATGTTAGTATTGCCCGTCACAGGCTGGAGTGTGACAGTTGCCCTGCCACGGGTTGGAACGTGGTTATGGTAGTCTAGAGCTGAAAACCAGGTGAATTTGGATCCAATGTATGACTGGTTGACTCTGCAGTTATTAGATGTGTATTACATGGTTGCATGATGGCATCTACATTTATTGGTTTGATGGTTTGAATTTTCTTAATCATGTATTTATACCATAAAGGTTATCTATTTAATTGCTATGTAAGAAGATAAATTTTATGTAGGGGATTCTTACGGAGCTGTTGAGCTTATTATATCTGTTGAAATTTTTTTTACAGGTTGAGGTGATTAATTTGATAAGATGGGATGGAGCGACGTTGTAGTTATTGAAATTAGTTAGATAGATATAAATTCTATTTTAGTAAATTTTTCTAAAGATTATAGAAAAAAAATAATGAACTTATGTTTATGACACTAGTGGATGTTTACCCAGTTTACTTTTAAATTATGATAATTGCTATTTCTTTAAATGATAAAAATTTTGTAGAATATAGTGTGGATTGTTTATACCAGGCCTTGCATGGTCTCTAGGGCTTGCCTTAGGGTTCATGCGGCCGTGTCACATATCCGGATCAAATGGTGGATTTGGGGCATGACAGAAGTGGTACCAGAACCAGGTTTGTGATCTTTAGGGATAAAAAAATTGAAAAATTGACTGAAGTGGCATAAAAACATGATTTAGGATTCTAGGATTTAGGAACGAAGTGAGAGTGGGTGGGGGAAAATTTTTAAATCTTATTTGAATTGAAAGTTTTGAAATGTGAATTAATTTTGATTGATATATGGATATTAAATTGAAAACTAAACCTTGTTATATAGAAGTTGATATGGCTCAAAGTAAAGGACGTGGTCGACCTAGAAGGTTAACCCGATTCACTGATGGCACAACTGCGTGGGAGCCCTTGCAATCACAAGGAAGTGATACATCCTCAACAGTGTGGGGTTTGTGCCAGGAGGAGCCCCCTATGGTCCCCACCACTGAAGTTCCTAATGCCCCTAGAGTGGGAACCATAGAAGCAGGGACATCAGGAGCACGAAATATGGAGGAACCTAGGGTACAATCCAGTGAGCATGTAACTACTGCCCAATTACTAGATATTCTGCTGCAACAACAAGCTACATCAAGGCCAGATATGATGAAGATGATGAAGCTACAACAACAACAACAACATCGATTCTTGCAGCAACAATTGCGCAGCAACAACTACAACAACAACTATGGGATCCCAGAACTCAACCCGAGCATCGAGTTAACCTGACTGAGTTCAAGAAGTACGCACCATCGACTTTTAAGGGCACTACTGACCCTATGAAGGCTGAGAGTTGGTTGAAAGAGATTGAGAAGGTCTTCTAGGCCTTGAAATGTCCAGAGGAGGAAAAGGTCAACTTTGCGACCTTCATATTGCTTAGTGAGGTAGCTGATTGGTGGGAGACAGAGAAAGGAAAACATGGCCCTAATGATGCACCGCACACCTGGGGGAATTCAAAAAGGTTTTCTATGAAAAATATTTCCTCAGAGTGTTAGATTCCAAAGTTTCGAGAGTTTGATCGTCTTGACCAAGGCAATATGACGGTGGCACAATATACTACCAAGTTTGAAGAATTATCGAGGTATGCACCCACAGTAGTGGCAGAGGAAATTATTCGGGCTCATAAGTATGAAAATGGACTTAGGGACCCGATTCGACAATGAGTGGCTGCTTTTGAGTTGACCACCTATAAGGAGATGGTGAACAAGGCGTTGGTGATAGAAAAGGGCTTTAATGATACACAAGCTGCAAGGAGAGGACTATGAAGAAAAGAGGTAGGTTTGAAAATTTTCAAGGCCAAGACAAGAGAAACCCTAATACAAAGAGGCATAACAATGCATCCCCAGGTGATGGGACATCAAATAAAGGTAAAGTCAAGTGTTTTGGTTATGGAGGACCACATTTCCTAAGAGATTGCGGGCTATCACAGAAGAGGTGCTATACATGTGGGCAGCCAGGTCACATAGCAGCAAAGTGTCCCAAGGAAAAAGAACTACAAGGAAAACTAGGGTCTCCAATAGCACCACAATCGGGGGAGGTACCGCAAAAACCTCGAGCTCAAGGGCGTATCTATGCACTCTCAGAGCCAGATGCTAATGCCTCAAATGCTACGGTGACAGATATGATTAAGTTATTATCTCATACAATGTATGCATTGTTTGATCCGGTGCTACACATTCCTTTATATCTTCTTATTTTGTTAAAAGTAGCAAGTTAACACCTATACCATTAGAAGTTGGGATATGTGTCTCTACACCAAGTGGAGATATTATGTTAGTGGAGTCAATGTGTAAGGATTGTATATTAACCATTAGGGATATGGAGATGAAGGCATATTTGTTAATTTTAGAAATAAAGGATTTCGATTTAATTCTTGGGATAGATTGGCTGGCAGCTTATCATGTTACAATTGACTGTTTTGAGAAGACAGTAAAATTTAAATTCCTGGGCAAGCTGAGTTTAGCTATATGGGTGGCAAGTCATCTACCCAACTAAAAATGATATCGGCACTACAGGCCAAGCAGTTTCTCAGGAAAGGTTATGAAGGGTATTTAGCTACAGTGTTGTATACCCAACAAAAAGAGCTTCATACAGAGGACATTCCTGTTGTGAACGAGTTTCCTGATATTTTTTCAGATGAGTTACCAGGGTTACCTCCAGATAGGGAGATTGATTTTTCTATTGATCTGATTCCTGGTACTGGTCCGATTTCAAAGACTCCATATAGGATGGCTCCAACATAATTAAGAGAGTTGAAGAAATAGTTGCAAGAGTTATTAGATAAGGGCTTTATCAACCAAGTGTGTCTCCTTGGATTGCTCCTGTACTATTTGTGAAGAAGAAAGATGGAAGTCTCCAGCTATGTATAGATTATCGGGAGCTGAATAAGATGATTGTACGAAATAAATATCTCTTACCAAGAATTGAAGATTTGCTTGATCAATTGCAAGGAGCACAAATATTCTTGAAAGTTGATCTCCGATCAGGGTACCATCAATTAAAGATAAAAGCCGAAGATATACCAAAGGAAGCTTTTAGGACGAGATATGGGCATTATGAGTTTTTGGTTATGCCTTTTGGATTAACAATGCACCAGCTGCATTTATGGATCTTATGAATCGAGTATTCAAATCTTACTTGGATCGATTTGTGGTAGTATTCATAGATGATATTCTGATATATTCAAAAGGCTCACAAGAACATAGAGAACATTTGAGGATAGTACTACAGACTCTTCGAGAGGAGAAACTCTATGCAAAGTTATCTAAATGTGAATTCTGGTTGGATAGTGTTGCTTTTCTTGGACATGTAGTCTCTAAGGAAGGTATTTCAGTAGATCCGAAGCAAGTGGAAGCTGTGGTTGCATGGAACAAGCCTTCTAATGTATCTGAGGTACGTAGTTTCTTGGGGTTGGCAGGTTACTATCGAAGGTTTGTTGAAGGATTCTCTCGTATTACCATACCTCTAACTCACTTGACTCAAAAGCGAGTGAAGTTTGAATGGACAGAGGATTGTGAGAAGAGCTTCCAAGAGTTGAAAAGACGATTAGTGATGGCCCCAGTGTTGACTATTCCAACTGGAACTGAAGGGTTTACCACAAGGTTATCAATTTTGTTTCGGATTATGTTTCGGTTTAGCTTATGAAACGAAATATTTCGGTATCGGATCGTTTCGGTGCTTCATTTCGGATATATATATATATATAATAAAAAATTTATTCATAATTCATATTCTTTATAAATAATAATAACAACATAAAATAAAGAGTTTAAGTTTTTAAGAGTTTGAATATATATATATATATAATAAAAATATTATTCATAATTCATATTCTTCATAAATAATAATAACAATATAAAAATAAAGAGTTTGAGTTTTTAAGAGATGCGACCTTGGGGATAGGTAACTAGAATTTTTTTTGTTATTATATATATATATTTTAAAATGAGGATAGGGTAACTAGGATTTTTTTGATATTATATATATATATTAAAATGATTCTGAAAGTAATAATTCATAAATTGGTCTCCAAAACATATTTTACCGAAACGTCGAAAACGGCCGAAATACATCGAAACGCAGAAACGGCCAAAAAATCTTCTGAAACGAAACTAGTATTTATCTTTTCAGATAAGCTACCCAAATGAAACGTCTCGACCAAACGGCCAAACGAAACGAAATTGACAACTTTGGTTACCATCTATATGAGGCATCACGTAAAGGACTTGGATGTGTATTAATGCAAAATGGAAAGGTGATTGCTTATGCCTCTAGACAATTAAAATCATATGAGCAAAACTACCCAACTCATGACTTAGAATTGGCAGCGGTAGTGTTTGTATTAAAAATATGGAGACATTACTTGTACGAAGAACAGTGTGATGTCTTTACTGATCACAAGAGCTTAAAGTACATCTTTACTCAAAAGAATTGAATATGAGGCAGAGAAGATGGTTAGAATTGTTAAAGGATTATGATTTGACCATTAACTATCATCCAGGAAGGCTAGTGTAGTAGCTGATACTTTAAGCATAAAATCTTCAGGTGAATTGGCAGCTCTGATAACTAATCAAAGACATATTTTATTGGATTTAGATAGAGCTGATATTGGGGTCCGGATATATGACCCCAAGGTTCAACTTACTGCACTTACAGTACAGCCTACCCTAATAGAGAGAATTAAGATGTCTCAGAAGGAGGACCCAGAGTTACAAAAGATTATCAAAATGGTGGAGACCGGTGTTCAAACAGAGTTTCGAATTCATGAGGATGGTTCACTGAGATTTGGAACAGACTTTGTATACCAAATAATAAAGTCTGAAAGAAGAGATTTTGGGCGAAGCACATAATTCGGCCTATACTATGCATCCTGGAGGTACCAAGATGTACTGTGACCTAAAGAAAAAGTTTTGGTGGACTGGTATGAAACGGAACATAGCTCTTCATGTTGCTCAGTGCTTAGTATGTCAGCAGGTGAAAGCTGATCATCAAAGACCCGCTGGACCATTACAGTCTCTTGATATTCCTCAGTGGAAATGGGAGCATATCACTATGGATTTTGTAACTGGCTTGCCGAGAACCCCTCGGGTAGTAATGCTGTATGGGTGATTGTGGATCGGTTGACCAAATCAGCTCATTCTTACCATTTAGGGTTGGATTCTCTTTGAGAGGTTGGCAGGCATGTACATAGAACAAATTGTGAGGCTGCATGGGATTCCAGTGACTATTGTATCTAATCGGGATAGTAGGTTTGTATCCCAGTTTTGGAAAGGTCTTCATAAAGCACTTAGCACCAAGTTAAGCTTTAGTACTGCTTTTCACCCACAAACGGATGGACAATCAGAGCGGACTATACAGATCTTGGAGGATATGCTAAGAGCCTGTGTTATAGATTTGGGTGGTGCATGAGATAGTCATCTGGCCTTGATTGAGTTTGCTTATAATAATAGTTATCAAGCAAGTATCCAAATGGCTCCTTATGAAGCACTATATGGAAGAAAATGTTGGTCTCCAATTTGTTGGGATGATGTTGGTGAGCAAAAATTTTTGGGACCCGAGTTAGTACAACAAGCTATGGAGAAAATACAAGAAATTCGAGAACGTCTTCGTACAGCTCAGAGCAGACAGAAGAGTTATGCTGACAACAGAAGAAGTAAGCTAGAATTTCAAATCGGTGATCATGTGTTCTTGAAGGTTTCTCCTAGCAAGGGTGTGATGAGATTTGGACTTTGGGGTAAACTGAGTCCCAGATACATTGGTCCATTTGAGATTTTAGACAGAGTTGGAGAGGTAGCATATCGACTAGCATTACCACCAACTTTGTAAAATGTGCACAATGTCTTTCATGTGTCAATGTTGAAGAAATATGTTCCAGATCTAAATTATGTGGTAGAGCATGAGCCATTGCATCTTCAAGAGGACTTGACTTATAATGAATATCCAGTGCGGATTGTGGACAGAAAGGATCAGATTTTACATTGTCGTACTATACCTTATATGAAGATACAATGGAGCAATCACTCAGAGAGAGAGGCCACTTGGGAATTGGAGTCAGAAGTAAAAGACAAGCATCCCCAACTCTTTGATGTATCTGGTAAGAAAAATTTTGAGGACGAAATTTATTTTAAGGGGAGGGGGGGGGGGGGGGAGAATGTAAGGCCCATGGAAATACCAATCTCACTAAACGCGTGGGTTACGCGTGAAATCAGGGGAAATCCCATTAAACGTGTGGAATACGCGTACAACAGGGGAGGGAATCCCTCCTCCCCTGCGCCAGCCTGGTAACATGAAAAATAAAAGGGGACAGGCGGCTTAGGGTTTTCATAGCGCCGCCAAGAAAAAGAGAGAGAGAGAGAAGAAGAAGGAGGAGGAAAAAGTGGAGAAGCAAAACCCTCCATCGTCCCTAGCGGATCATTAAAGATGAAAGAAATTAGGCACAGGTGATAAACACGGTGAGGGGATATATATATATATATATAAAGAAGAGGAGAAGGGTGAGTGCTCGGATTGCGGCATAGACCCAATGATGGGTTCTAAAAGAAAAATTAATTTTTATTTTATTTTATTTTATTAAAGTTTATTTTTATCAATTAAACAAAATATATAAATTGTGTAAGCTGAAGGGGACAACCAGCATGACAGGGAGGAGTTAAATTCGAGTCTCCAGTAAGGGGTTATTAAACGAATTGTGAAGTAAGAATTTCCTACATAATTTTTATCGCTATTATATAAATAATAATTATTGATTTTTTTGATTTACGTTGGGTGAATTATGGATTTCATGCTATTTTCTGATTCTTGGTATGGTTTGGTTGATGAATATTGCTTAATTGTGACTTATGAAACTTTTATTATTTTAAAATTAGGCAATATGTAAATTAGTTGATTATTTTGAAATATTTGTATGATATGATTATAAACTGATGAATACTTTATTTGATTGCATCGTTGTTTTGTTAGACATGGTTGAGTTGCGGTGCATTGATATGCATGCCATGTGTTGCTTGTGATGCATGAGTGCATGATGGTTGATGCTCTAAGCTGACCATGTAAGAGCCTTGTCATAGGCTAAAAATATGGTAGTGTTGCCAGTCACAAGCTGAAGTATGATAATGTGGGCCCCGCTACAGGCTGAAAATATGATAGTGTTGCCCGTCACAGGTTGGAGTGTGACAGTTGCCCCGCCACGGCTGGAACGTGTAGTTTAGAGCTGAAAATCAGGTGAATTAGATCCAATGTATGACTGGTTGAGTCTACAATTATTAGATGTGTATTACATAATGTTTTGAAAACCGGACCGGACTAGCTGGTCCAACCGGTCCAACCAGGAATCGGTCATCAGTCCGGTCTGGTTTTATTATTAAAGTTGACTTTTATATGACCCGATAAAAATCGAAAAAAACCCATTGAATCGGTCGGGTTTCAACCGGTCCAACCCAGTTTTTAGATTTTTTAATTTTTTATTTAAATTATATTTATATTTTATATTATCAAATTAAAATTTAATTATAATATTATCCGGTTCGACTAAACGGTTCATCCGGTCCAACCGATTGATCCGCGACCTAAATATTAAGCCGATTCGTTGTCCGATCCAGTTTTCAAAACATTGGTATTACATGAATGCATGATGGCATCTACATTTATTGGTTTGATGGTTTAGATTTTCTTAATCATGTATTTATACCATAAAGGTTATCTATTTAATTACTATGTAAGAAGGTAAATTTTATATAGGGGATTCTTACGGGGCTATTGAGCTTATTATATCTGTTGAAATTTTTTTTACAGGTTGAGGTGATTAATTTGATAGGATAGGATGGAGTGATGTTGCAGTTATTAAAATTAGTTAGATAGATATAAATTTTATTTTAGTAAATTTTTTTAAAGATTATAGAAAAAACAATGAACTTATGTTTATGACACTAGTGGATGTTTACCCAGTTTACTTTTAAATTATGATAATTGTTATTTCTTTAGATGATAAAACTTTTGTAAAATATAGTGTGGATTGTTTCTATCAGGCCTTGCATGGTCTTTAGGGCTTGCCTTAGGGTTCATGCGGCCGTGTCACGTAGCCGAATCAGATGATGAATTTCGGGCGCGACACGTTGTATATATCCAAACCATCGTAATTAATTTTATTTTATTTTATTTTTAATTAAAGCTACTCCTATCATTTCTCTTATATATATATATATATATATATAAAACTATATCTATATTTATTTTAATATTTATATATTAAAAAAAATTAAGTTGGATTGGACTTAATTTTTTTTTAGTTTAGATTTGATTTAAAATTTGAATGAAATTGAAAGTTAATGCATCTCGACTTGGCTTGAGGGGTCAAAATTAAAATTTTCAGGCCAACCCATAGGCCATTTGGCCATGCCCACACTACTTTATACTAGCCAAATTACTCCAATGTTGAATGTGCTGCGGTTGGCACAATGTGCTGTGTTGACGTCAGACGATAGTAGGGGTATGCAAAAACAAAGAAAAAGAAAAAGGCTAAACTGTAAAAACAATTTCTAACCATGATGTTGATTTGATTTAAATTAAATTTTGTATTCTTCATTTAATCTGATTAAAAAAATTTTGAAATCACAAAAATTGATTCGATTTTAATTTTAATTTTTAAAAAAGTAATATAAATCGTGGCGAATTATATGTATATATATATTAACAATCATTTATACTATAATTAAAATTTAAGTTTCATAAAAATTGATAAATAATTGAATTATAATTTGATCATGTAAAGTTTATCATAAAAACTGATCTTATGACCATCTAAAATAAACTAGATAAATAGATAAACTGAATTAAAAATAATTAATTTTTTTAATTTGATTAATTTACTGAAATAATCAGTAGTTCAGCTTCAATTCAAGAAATCAATACAAATAGGCTTGATTATTTCAAACTAATCTCTAGAACAATCTAATTCGATCCGTACATACCCTTCGCTGTCAACGGGGCGCTGGAGTTGTGGCAGGTGCAAAGGTGGAAACAGGCTTCAAGCCAGTATGTATGAATGAAAAACTCTTGGTGCATTGGGTGCGTTGCGCCGGATGATTGGCACATAATGTATTGATGTATATATATATATATTAAAAATAAAAAAATAATTTTATTTTTAACACATGCGCATAAGCGTTGTATGCTATTCGTCGCATATGATGCATACGATCTGTATTGCATTCGATGCTTAAAGACTTTTTTTTATATGAATAATTTATCAAAGAAGAAAAGCATATACTTTTTTGGAAAAAGTCTTTGTACACCGCTTTGGTTTAGCATGATCTGCATCGGATGCGATAATTCACTCATGCACGAATCTACGCATATGCGATATGAGATTTACGTACGGATGAGCCTCTCAGTGCGGGCCTACATACAGATGAACCACGATGCCCGATATGGGCAATGTTGTATCAGGAGCGGTGTACAAAAGACTTTTCCAATCTTTTGAAGGCTTGCCAGCTGATCCAGGAAGGCCTCTTTCTTTTGCATAGAGGCCAAGAATCGTAAAAAGCCCAAGAGCGTCGCTCCTGCTTGCAATTAGTTGCCTTGCCTGAGAAGCGGCACAAATAGCAGCGGGATTAACAAACGAGGGAGCTATTCATGAGAAGTACTTGAGCTTCGTTTTAATATCTGACTCCGTAAATGCTAGCTTAGGTGGCAGTGATCAAAGTTTCTCCCGCTCGGTTCAATGAAGCTTGAATAATTTATACTCATACATTGGGCGCACAAACAACCTGAGCCAAGCTGATTAGTGACCCACCTAAGCTCGATACACTACACGAAAGGGGCACTTGGATTAGTTCCAAGCTCAAGCTAAGTTTGACGACACTTGGGTTAATCCAATTTAGGCTCGATTCATTGCAAACGGAGATGCTAAAGCCGTGCATTTGGGAGGGGAGGGGCTTTTGGATCTCCTAGCCGAGCTGGCTTGAGTAAGCCTGATATCAACCTAAAAGCAAGCTATTTATTTATAAATAAATTGATTCATTTGTGAACCTCCACAAACGTTAGGGAGAGATGAGCATCAACTAAATAAAACAAAGTATGTATTATTGTCTATACTATTTCAGCAATTACTGCATCAGTAATGCAACTAATGCAAACTGATGATCAGTTCTGACATTAAGGAAATCAGTCTCTAGATGTGAAATATGAGAGAATGAACATATATATAATGTCCCGTGCGACGGTAACACTGCCTTATAAGCAATGACTGATTGGATTGAAAGATATTCGATTGGAAACTTGCCAGTATGCTAACACCTCAAATGAGATAAGATTTCAGAAATAAAGAATGGCACCAGGAAGGAACTGGTGGCATTTTAATGACAACGAATTTTTGTTGTTTTAGCTCAACTCCAAAATCCATCTTCACGTGGATGGGAGCCGAAATATTTTATTTTAAGCACTCAGCGTGTATGCAGTAGAAGCCACCTCCTCTAAGAACTTGGTGGTTGGTTGCTTACACCAACAATTTGAATTGGAATTGATTTTGGAGTTGTAATGAACTGAGTCAATAGAAGATACCATAATCAACACCTGCATATCCGTACCATATCAGTTAAATTTTAGACAAACCGAGAAACTTGGGTAGCTATGGGTGGAATGGAACCTAATTTAGTTCTATGGTGTCAAAAAGAAAGTTGATCACTGCCTTAAAAATGTAAATAATTGATGTTTAAGTGCCCAACATGAGCCATCCCATATATACACCATTGTTCCTCACTGATATGGATGTAAAAACTGGATAAAAAAATACGGGAGCCTGAAAAGAGTACCATTAATGGCTGTGCGTGCATGTCGGCCGGGCGTATGTTCATGCATGGCTATCTCTACATATATGTGCACATGCATATCTTATGTATGTGCATGTGTGTCTAGTGATATGCGAGTGCCCATATGCATGTGTTGGCATATCTTTGTGCCCATGCCACGCATACGTGTGAGTGCATGTGTTAGTCTACATGCAGGTATTGTTTTCATTATCTGCACATATGTATTTATGGGCGGATGTATGTTCATGTGCACGCATGTAAGCCCATCTCACAAATTTTCTGGCCTTCAAATTGGGCCTAAACTCAAATTTATTTTGAAAAAGTTTTGCTGCATAGCGGTGATTGGCGTGCGGCACATGCACGTGCGTATGCTAAAGATGAAAAAGACATTTCTGTTCTTTGCATGCATGCGCACGTAAGTGTGCATGTGCCATGCTAATCATTCCGTACGTTGCGCTTGTTCTGCATCACATGCTGTGCAGCAAGACTTTTCCATTTGTTTTAGATCTTTGGTCTAAGCAAAGCACATTGTCTGCACTAGTTGTGAGAAGTTTGTTACTTTGTATAAGCAAAAGAACCTTTGGAATTGACGAGCAAAACTGGTCTTCATGAGTTGTCTTGAGACCTCACACGAAACTTTTGGTGGCATTTTCGGTGAACTACCTGGCGATGGAGACGAACATTCTTGTGTTACAGCAGCGGCAAGCGCACACAATCAGTCCATGCACTCAATGCGCACTTGCTGCACCGCCCTTCGGTATAGCAAATGTTTCCTTCCAAGTCAATCGATGCACAGATTCAAATGGGGATCAATGACATCCAGCCATGATCAGGTGGACTGAGCTGCATCTGGATCGGGTCAACCATCGACCAAGCATAGCATGACATTTACTGGGCCCTATTTTAAGATCCGGTCCCAATATTCTAAAACAGGCCTATCTTGCCAAAGCTCGATCCAAGCAGAGTATCTTACCCTTAAGCTTAAGAAAAAGTATTGCTGCACTATGCGATGCAATAGGAGCTGCAGCACCTATGATTATTGGTGCGTAGTACGTGCATGCATGCGCTAAAGGCGAAAAAACATCCTGCTCTTGATATGCGCATGCATCGTGCGTCAATCATCGTATGCGGTCCACTTATTATGCACAGTGCGTAATGCAACAAGACTTTTCTTAAGCTTAAAATTTGGGCTATATTTGTGCAGAGAGTGCTCGATATGGATTATTTAAGGTTGTTGTAAGAGTCTTTGTATAGGCTTAGGGCCGGACCTTGCCTTGGACTTCAACATAAAAGCAATCAAATGAAAATTGAGTTTACGATTTTTTAATGCAAGTCTAGTCCAAGTTTAAAAAAATTCAAATTAGAGTTTTCTTTTTGGAAAATCACCATGAGAATGGGGAGGTATGTTTAAGAAAGGAAGAAAGAAAGGAAGAAAAAATGGTACAGGGTCATACCATGCCCTGCAACCCCGTAGCTCTTCCCTTCTTATTCTCCCTTCTCTATTGCCTCCTTATCTTGCAAGTCCTCTCCAATATAGGTTAGGTTAGGTTAGGTGAGGTATGAGCTACCCTGTGGACCAACAACTGTATCAAGTCCTAAGGTTCTCCCATGTGAATAGCATTAAATTTCATGTGAGGATTTAATGGATGGAGATGCGACTTAACGCTGAATGGTGAATGCTACTGACATGTAGGCTATAGATAGAGTGGTCCCTATTTTTTTTTATTTTTATTTTTTTAATTTTCGCATCCCTTTAATTGTGAGATAGTTTTATACGAGTCATGTGGCGCCTAACTTGATAGTTTACTTGTCACCAAACACTATTTGATTGGATGGTGGCGTCAAACTTCTCGCCCTACACCGAAAGAAATGCATGGGGAGAGAGATCTCCTCATCTCCTGGCCCTCATCCCACTCCACCTCCAGCAGAAAATATTGAAGAGAAGTCTCCCTGCCGTCGACCATCTCGTTCAAATCCACAAAAAAGATGTTAATATCCACTTGGAATTAAACCTCCGCATCGCTGCGATACCAAGGGATATGCTCCGTGAGGAATCCAACCTCCTTGCACGCGAGTCTTTGTCGAGTATTTTTTTTTTTAATCCAAGGAACTTCAAACACATCGCTTTCCCTCCTTTCTAAATCGTAATGTCCTTTGCTTGCAAAGACCCGATTAGATGATTGAGCTAAACAAGCAACAAGAGTAAACTACGATTCCTTGAGATGGTAAAGGTCCTACTTTTTGGATCTGGTAGAAGGCATAACTTATTGTCCTTCTGTTGGGAAACAAGGTTATATTTTAAGGAATAAAATTTTTTAACGCATATTTTCAAAAAAGTATTTGAAGTATAACCAGGCTTCCGTGGCATTGACACGGACTTCATATATATCCATCACAATAAAAGAGCTTTGTATATGAAACCTTGTCAGTCTGAAATCATACCATGACAATAGGCCGGAGAAAGTGGTGCAGAATATTGTAGCCAGAGTTATTGGTTGGCATCGTAATAAGAGCTCGATCCAAAGTAACATACCTACGTCTTACATATCCTAGCGAGATTACTGTTCGGCTCACGCAATTCTTTTAATACTCCAACTCGGGCTGGGATCCCCATTTGAGGTTTAGAAGTGCACATTTACGCGTCAAAGTTGTACAAGTAGCTAGCGTTTAATATATTTTACCTGAGTTTCGAAACAGGTTCAGGGCAACATGTTTATTATCAAGATTTTAAATTTGCAATCAAAAATTCATGTCTATCTTCAAGCTTCCTAAATGAATTTGTATTAGAATTGATCAACTTAGAAGAGTTTTTCTTTGATAAAGAAAAGAAGCATTAATAGTTTCAATTACGTTGTAAATTGGAAAGTGGTATGCAAATCAAAAGAGAAAGATGTCTTGCTATTAAAAACCTGAACTCTTTCGACTAAGCTTTATTGGCAAAACTGGTTTAGAAAAACCTCATTAATGAAGACTACTACTTTACAAAGAAGTTTAAAGTTAGAAAAAAGAAGCTTGCCCCTCTCGTTTTCCTAGATTGAAAGGGTATCTTAGTAGGTTTTAAAATAACATCTCTTTTTGTCTGAAAGATGGATCGGATATCAGATTTCAGAAGGATCCACAGATTGAAGAATTGCTTGGTTGTAGTACGTACCAAACAATTTTAGAATTGTTTGGTTGTAGCACCAAGATTAATTAATGATTCGGCCTTTTCTTTTTGAAACAAAAAGAAAGGAAGGTGGTCCATCAGATAATTGTGTCTTTTTTGAGTACACAACATTCTCAGATTTGTAAACTTAAAGAGATACTGAAGTTTATTTGACCTTTAGGAAGAACCGGTTATCTTATGTGAAAGCCTTCAAAAATAGAATCTTATTCAGTAAATTCCTTGAAAAAAAGGAGTTTATTTGTTTTCCTTTTTTTTTTAAAAAGGAGTTTATTTGTGAACTTATTTTTTTTTTTGAAAAATAAACCTTCAATTTTACCCCATTCAAATGCCTTTAACCTTTATACCACCCTTTATGCTCTTAAACTTACCTTTATAGAATTTGCCTATTTTAATGGGTCATGACTGAAATATTAATTACTAAGGTGATGCCTTAATATATAATGATCTCATGGCTGAAATACAAATGTGATGCAAATTTTCTTTAGTGCAAAAGGGCTTGCCAATGGACTGTTAAACAACTGTAATTCTATAATATCTAAATGCTGAAAAGTAAAATATTAATTAGCTTTAGGTATTGATAAGCCCATTTTTCCTTGCATACTTCCATAATTTTTCAATCCTTTCCTCTTACACGCTAACATTGGCATTTAGATGTAAAGATGTTTGTTTCAAGAATATGGTGATTTAAACTGTGAATTTTCACTATATTATTTTTATTGAATCTTTGCATTAATTTGCATCAATGCATTCTCTAATGTTACAACTGATAAGCTTATTAATATGCTTATCTCTCTTCTTCTTCTTCCTCCTCTTCTTTTTTACTAAATGCTTACTGACATGTTCATACCAATGTACGTACTGTAGCTGACTCTGCATGCAGGGCACGAGGGTCAAATGAGTCCTTCCTGAGTATATGCTGTAAAATCGAAATTTCCTAAAAAAATTGTTGTAAAATCGAACAAGATAGATAATAGAAGTCAGAAAACTATGGACTTCCAGACTAAATCCAACGTCTGAAATAGGAGTTCTAGGTCTTGTTAGTGGAAGTGAACTTCTAAGCCATGTTTTCCAAAATCGACTTCTAAATTGCTCGAGGTACTTCAAACTGGAGTATATGCAGCGATGTGACGCATAATGCTGATGTCTAGACTGGAAAATCATGCCGCAGTCAGTATACAACAAAATCTCAGGCTTGCTACGTCAAATTAAGCTGCGTGAAGATGGATCGAGATGATCATGTGTCAAATGATATGTCTAGCTCCTGTTAATTATAAATTAAACCACCATTAGAGAAATAGATTATTTCAAAACGTGATGACACGTAATGTCTATCGCCATATGTATCTTTAAAAATGAACTTCTCTTGTTCTGTCGTATCATCAATTCATTGACTTTGCTTGCTTCCCTTGCATGATAGTGATAGGAAGGTTAAACAAAGGAACAAAAAAAGGATAAGCGCTTTTCTTGAACTTCGCAGTGTGAACGCTGGCTTCAAATCAAATGGACCCGCCATGATAAATAGAAGCAGCACGACAAGTTATGAAACAAAAACAAAGAAGCATCGACAAGAGAAGAAAGATGGCGAGGGTCACGGGTTTGCCATTCTTCCTTCCTCTCTTTCTTCTTTCTGTGATGGCAAGGGCTCCGTGCACCGGTGCATGGGGCAAAGAGGGACATTACATGGTGTGCAAGATTGCCGAGGTTGGATATGGATCTATTAATTTCTAGCTGTTGCATTCATTTCATGTTATCTCTCTTTGTTGATTGATGAAGTAGTTCGGAACTATACAGCAATATCTCACGAAGAGAGCTTCCAAAGCTGTGTTGGATCTTCTTCCACCGGTGGCAGAAGGAGAGTTGGCGTCGGTGTGTTCGTGGGCTGACCAGGTCCGGTTCCGGTACCGCTGGGCCAGCCCTCTCCATTATGCCAACACTCCGGGAGTTTGCAACTTTAAGTATTCAAGTGAGCTAAGTTATCATCTTGCTTATTTCTGCACTCTGGGCTTCTCAGTGTCTTCTTCTTCTTTTTTTTCCTCCCCTTTTCTTTTCTTTCATTTTAGCCGAATTCCATGACTATTTTAAAGACCAGTTACTACGTCCTTGTGATAGTTTCTATGGCTCTGAAACAAGCTAGGGAGGGGAGACAGTAATGAAAGAATTAATCTATGGGCAGATCCATGCATGATCCTGCAACATTCAGAGCTTAGGACACAAAAATCGTCTTTTAACTGATCATATAATAAATTTGGGAGATTAAAGTAGGCATCTTAACTCTTCACTTCTCCTTTCCTCCACCTTAGCTAATTCCATTCAGATGAAATATACCATGAAAATATGGTAGCCGGGCATTACATAGAGCCTTTAGTTTAAGTGTTTCACATCTATAGCTTCAAAACTCTCTCTTGTTTTCAGAGAAAATTAATATATAGTTTCATCGTTCGAAAGAAGGTGATAAATTTCCCAAATATGTTCCGAAGGACGTATGAGCACCAGAAGAACATTTCCAAGAGTTTTGGATGGAGTTGCCTGTACGTCTCGATCCTTAGCAATCAACGATACGGCCCCCATCTTCTGCTTCAATAAGATAGGTGGCTAAGGGAGCACCAACTCTCTTCAACCTTCATTTAGATCCAAAGGGAAAAAAAAAAAAAAAAGAGAACCTCTTTGGATGGAGGAGAAATGGTCACGCATGTGCATGTTGCTTGCAAAATAAACTACGTAGCAGTTGGCAATTCTGGCGGGTGGTTGGTTGCCTACCACTGCCTCTTCTACCGAAGGGGATTGGTCGGTTATAGTCAACGGCCACCTTTGAAATCGCCTAGAGAAATAATATAGGACCCAAACGTTCTGTCCAAAAGAACCTCCGCCATATGGCATACATTGATTGGGTAGCAAGGGGTTCTAGGGTTTGGCGATGGCCACACGGACCGGGTACCAAAATTCCAAGAGAACACTTTATTTCAATGCCGGAGCTATATCCAGCATAAGTAGAAGTAAGATTTTTGCCCGTCGTGGCAACTAACAATTTCAAACGCCTCTGACTTGTTCTATATGCATGCATCATCATGGACTTTGTCTTTACTGCTATCATTTATCCATCATCCAATCATATAATAGCTGATATATAATTAAAGTAACAGTTCATATATTTTAATTATGGATTTTTTTCTTTCAAAGAGTTAGACTAAGTCTATATGTCTTTTATTAAAATAATAAATTATTTATTTATTTTTTTGATACATACGAATGATCACATCAATTTATGATAAATTAAATCGATATATTAGAATATAATATTTAGGTAAGGATAAGAAGGTATGGGTCATCCTGCTTCTAACTTCAAAAATCAGGATAAAAGACCATCCTAGCGACAATCCAATCAGCCGCTAAATTGACTTCTCGTATCGATAAAAAATAGACTTTAACAACTCCATGACAATAGATAGATAAATGAAGTAGCAAATTTTTAATTTAAATTTTATGCCCTTTTTTTATTAGGAAAAAGGCTGGCCAGCTGAACATGATTCTTGGCGAATAATTTATGATATTTTGCTATTCCTTATTTTTATAGCTAAGGATGACTGTTAGGCTAGATATATTTATTTAAATAAAATCTAGTTAAATCTTAGGCAGGTATATCATAGTTGTAATTGCTATTATAATAGTGCATAGAAGAATATTTGCATCACTGAAATCTTGCTTTGAAGCCTTAAGGAAGTTATTCTTTCTTTTATTTTCTTCATCTTTTTCTGGTAAGAAGGTTTTGGCTAATCTACTATAAAATATAATTTCAATTGTAACAAAGGTCTTTAAAAAGTCAGTCTTACTTTTATGAGCTTCATCCACAAAAGAATAGGAGAAAAAAGTAATACCTGATGATTTTTTTTTTTTTTTTCTTCTCATGAATACCTATAAGAAAATCGCTCAGAATGTTTAAGTTTCATAAGTGAAATTCCAAGATTTTTATATTTCATTGCTTCTTGTTGTTCTGAGAAAATTTTTATTTTTTTTGTCAATTGTCATTTAGGGGATTGTCACAATTCCAAAGACGTGCCAGATATGTGTGTGGTTGGAGCAATTAACAATTACACTTCACAACTACTAGATTACGGAGATTCATCAAACGGATGTAAGAACTTCATTTTTGCCCCCAGATTATTATATCTCCAAGGCCTCGCGCGTCTACTAATTATAATCTTTGTCATTCTTGCATACGTACAAGATAACCTGACTGAAAGCCTGATGTTCCTTGCCCACTTTATGGGAGATGTACACCAACCTTTGCATGTATCATTCGAGGCTGACGAAGGTGGTAACACCATAATTGTCCATTGGTATCGAAGGAAGACCAACCTCCACCATGTAATACTTGAAGTGTCCCTCCTACAAATTGTTCAACATTGGTATGAATAAAATTTTGGCTTTCTTGCCTTGCCAAGGAATTGACATGAACTTTGCTTTATGGCAAGGTGTGGGATGTGAACATGATAGAGACTGCCATGCGTGACTTCTTCGATGAGGATCTTAATGTCATGATAAAATCCATTCAGCAGAACATCACTGTAAGTTCTTTCTTTCACCAGCTGGCCCATTATTGTTATTATTGATTTTAATTTTCATTGCTTTCTGTGAGTGTTAGGATTGGTTAATCTCATATATATATACCACTTTCTTAAATATGAGAAATGTGATCAGATCTATTTCTTGTTATTAATTAGATAAATGCAAATGAGTCAAGAATGATCGGCTGGTCCTATAGTCTATCCTCCATACATACTTTCCTTTCAGATCCAATTGGAAAAGTAATTTTTCAGAATGATTGTTTATTATTCTTTATGTAGAATGAATGGTCGGATGAAGTTGGTCAGTGGAAGGCTTGTGGTGGAGATTCAATGACCTGTGCTGACAAGTAAGAGTTAGGATTGAGAAATCTATCCTTCTAAATCATATCGCTGTTCCTTGGCTTCGATCCCTTAGCACTGGAAATTAAGCAAATCATGCCAAGTTATAATTAAGTTATTCTTATCCTGATAGTTTTGGAAACTAAAGAGGATACTTCTTTCAGGTATGCCTCAGAAAGCATACGCCTAGCCTGCGATTACGGATACAAAGATGTTGAAGAAGATTCCACTTTAGAAGGTAAAGATTGGTAATTCAATTTGAAACAGTATTCCATGTTTGATTACTAAATGATTAGATCCTAATATTACTAATATGCATTGCAGATGATTATTTCTTATCTCGGCTTCCTGTGGTGGAAAGAGAATAGCACAAGGTGGTGTGAGATTAGCTGCATTGCTCAACCGTATTTTCAGTAAAAAAATTGGAGAAGAAAACCTGAAGTTCGCCACATGAATCAAAAAGATCGAAAAGATTTACCCAATTAAATTTCCACTTTGATTGCGACCGTACTCCTGTGCAAACGACCATTCTGTCGATAGCTTCTTCAGAGACTTCATTCTGTACTAATGCATTCTTGTTAGATCTCCCTTCTGAATTGCTATGCTCCTACGTAAATAATTCTGGATTCATAAAAAGAGGAGGATAACCACCGCTTCTTTGGAAAGGAAAATATCTATTACAATCAAATATTATTTCTGTTCAAATCTTTCACGCCAACAAGGTTACTGAAATTCATAAATGCGTGCATAGGAAATTTAAGGATACAAATATGAAATTTAGAATACCAAATAAAATTAAAATTTATTGCTTTTTTTTTTTTTTTTTTTGCAAACTCTAATTTATACATGATAATGCACTAAGAGGCACTCATCAAGAATACTATGGTTTAAATCTTTCTCTTCTTTTCCTTCCAGCAGGCAGTATTCTTAATGAAAGAAATTGATTGCAATTATGAGAAAAGAAGATGAAATTTAGCCTATTTATAATGAAACCCCAATATGCTCTTTTATGATAGGTCAATATTGGGCTTTAGGTTCACATAAACCACTAACTACATACTCAATATGAGGTGCACATAAATCCAAATATATGGATCATATATATCATTAGTGGCTCATTCTTTATGTATCATAGGATTAAGGAAAAGTCTTTGTACACCGCTCCCGGTGCAGCAAGTCCTACGTGGACTGCACCGCCTCTTCTGATTGATCCACGTGGATCCTATGTGGCTGACGATGCCGGACGGTATGGCTCTGCTACGATGTTACGTTATGATCGTGACGGCCATGAAAAGCGCTTTGCCTTTTTTTTAAATTAGTGTGCAGACAAAAATGCCCTTTCCCTTCAGCCTACTTTTACCGTCATTTTTTCTTGGATTTCATCTGTGCAAGAAAAACTCTTTCTTCCCCCTCGCTCTGGCTTTCGGATGCTAAGGAATCAGTCCAAGGTTTGAGCAAGATCCTGAGCCCTCGCTCTGAGGAGTCTGATCGAAAGAAAATATTTCAGCTTCGAGGCTGGAATACCTGGCTACTAAAGTCTTTGTACAAAAACTTCTAGAGGAAATGTCATCCGCAGCACGAAGTAAAAAATCCTTGTTCCCACTTCTTTGTAAAGCTCCTTTATTACACCAATTGTTTTTTCTCGTTAGAGGTAGTTAATGTATAACCAAACCGTTTAATGCGCGGGTAACTTTCTTAGAACAAAATAGTTATGATATTCTGGGAGTCATAACTGTTTAGAGCTTAGTATTTGTAGCACGAATGTCATACTCTTTTAACTAGGATGTTATACCTTATGAACTTGGGTGTCGTCAGAGTGTTTCGGCCTATATTCTCCGTTATTTCCTGTCCATATAGCTCTAGTGTTGTCATTTGACAACTCGGGTGTACTACGATTGGGGCGTGACATAGCTTAACGGTTGCATCCGGGGTGTCGTTATATAAGAACTGGAGTGTCGAAGGTTTATAACTGCACTGTCGTAATGTTTTCCTTGGTTATCGTAAGGATGGGGTGTCGTGCTATCCCTGGGGTGTCATAACAGTCTTTCCTGGGCATCGTAAGATGTTTTCTAGGGTGTCATAGGTTATTTTCTCGGGTATCATAGGTTGTTTTAATCAGGAGTGTCCGTTTGTTGCTATCTGGGGGTGTCGTAGCGTTTCATTCATCATAAAAGCTACGACACCCCAGATTTACTATTAAGACACCGTAGTTGCAAGCCTACGACACCCGTGCTCCAACGAATACTGGAGAAAAGCCTCGCGACATTGTAGGAGAAAATCGGAAGTATTGCGACATCCAAGTTAAAGAAATAAGATACCTCTGTTAAACAAATACGATACTCCTGTTATGCTTGGCCGAAAATCCTTCGCGACACCGCAGTTCAAACATCACGATACCCTAGCAACAACGCTACGACACCCATGCTTATAACCTTATGACACCCAAGGAGGAATTCGACCAAAAATCAATCATGACACTGCAGTTGAAACGTTATGACACCCTAGCGGTAACGCTACGGCACCCATGCTTATAACCTTTGCGATCTTCGTATGTTGCTTTCCGGGATGTCGTAGCTTGTTCTATGGGGTGTCTTTAACTGCTAAAGGTGTGTCGTGCTTATAACTGACGCTGGAGAGAAGGCCCGTGACACCCAAGTTATGTTCACCCAAAAAAAGATCATGATGCCGCAGTTGAAACATTAAGACACCCAAGCGTCAACGCTACGACACCCTATGCTCATAAGTGACCATGAAAAAAATCCCCGTGATACCCCAGGAGCAATTTGGCCGAAAATCCTTTGCGACACCCCAGTTGAGACCTTACGATACCCTAGCGACAACGTTATGACACCCATGCTTATAGCTTTAAGGCGACGACACCCCGCTTTAACAGTCCCCTCATGGTTGTTGTCGCCTTAAAGCTAGGGTATCGTCAGATGCGAACTGGGGTATCGATAACAGCCTGAGTCGGGGATGTCGTCGGTCCTCGCCTTAACAGTCCCGCATGGGTATCATCGCCTTAAAGCTAGGATGTCGTCAGATGCGAGCTGGGGTGTCATTAACAGCCTTAGTTGGGGATGTCGTCAGTCCCCCCAAACAGTCTCCGCATGGGTGTCGTCACCTTAAGGCTAGGGTGTCATCAGATAAGAACTGGGGTGTCATTAACAGCCTGAGTTGGGGATGTTGTCGGTCCCCCCTAACAGTCCCCGCACAGGTATCGTCGCCTTAAAGCTAAGGTGTCATCAGATGAGAGCTGGGGTATCAAAAGTTTTTTCATGCGGTATCGTTCGCGACACCCCAGTTAAAACCTTACAACACCATAGCACCAATTCTACAACACCCGTGCTTATAACTGACCATGGAGAGAATCCCCGCGACACCCCAGGAGGAATTCGGTCGAAAATCCTTCGCGACACTCCAGTTGAAAACTCACGACACCCTAGCACCAATGCTACGACACCCGTGCTTATAACTGACCACGGAAAGAATCTCCGCGACATCCAAGGAGGAATTCGGCCAAAAATCCTTCGCGACACCCCAGTTGAAACTTCACGATACCCTAGCACCAATGCTACAACACCCGTGCTTATAACTGACCATGAAGAGAATCCCCGCGATACCCCAGAAGGAATTCGGCCGAAAATACATCACGACACCCTAGTTGAAACCTCACGACACCCTAGCACCAATGCTACGACACCCGTGCTTATAACTGACCACGGAGAGAATCTTCGCCTTAACAGTCCCCACACGGGTGTCATCGCACTAAAGCTAGGGTGTCGTCGGATGAGAGCTGGGTGTTGTAACAGCCTAATTTAGGGATGTCATAAGTCCCTGCCTTAACAGCCCCTGCATGGGTGTCGTCGCACTAAAGCTAGGGTGTTGTCGGATGAGAGCTGGGGTGTCGTAACAGCCTAAGTCAGGGATATCGTAGGTCCCCACCTTAATAGTCCCCGCATGGGTATCGTTGCGCTAAAGCTAGGGTGTCGTCGGATGAGAGCTGGGGTGTCGTAACAGCTCAAGTCAAGAATGTCGTAGGTCTCTACCTTAACAGTCCCCGCACGGGTATCGTCGCGCTAAAGCTAGGGTGTCGTAACAGCCTAATTTGGGGATATCGTCGATCCCCGCCTTAACAGTCCCGGAACGGTGTCGTCGCCTTAAATCTAGGGTTGTCATTGCGCTAAAGCTAGGGTGTCCTAAGAGCCTAAGTCGGGAATGTCGTCGGTCCCCGCCTTAACAGTCCCCGCACGGGTGTCATCGCGCTAAAGATAGGGTGTCGTCGGATGAGAGCTGGGGTGTCGCAACAGCCTAATTCGGGGATGTCGTAGGTCCTCGCCTTAACAGTCCCCACACGGGTGTCGTCGTGCTAAAGTTAGGGTGTCGTCGGATGAGAGCTGGGGTATCGTAACAGCCTAATTTGGGGATGTCATAGGTCCCCGCCTTAACAGTTACCGTACGGATGTCATCGCATAAAAGCTAGGGTATCGTCGGATGAGAGCTGGGGTATCGTAACAGCCTAATTCGGGGATGTCATAGGTCCCCGCCTTAACAGTCCCTGTACGGGTGTCATCGCGCTAAAGTTAGGGTATCGTCGGATGAGAGATGGGGTGTCGTAAGTTGTTTCATGGGGTTTCGTTCGCGACACCCCAGTTGAAACGTTACGACACCCTTAGTATAAACTTATGACACCACTACGATAAATTTGAACTAGGCAAGAATTTTGATGTCACCCTAGTTGTAATTCGACGACACCCTAGTAACTTAGCTATGCTATCTTTTCGAGAAAAGTTGCATAACATGGCCGGTTCCTATGGGTTTGCGTATCAGCGATATGATCATGGCACTCATGGTGTCCTTTCATATTCCTTTGAGGTCGGCATAAAAAAATTTCTGAACCCTAAAAGTCCTTCGTTTTTTGCTCGAGAAGCCACTGGTGTTCTAAATTTTTTCCATAGTTCTTTCTTCCATCTACTTCATTCATGGAGATGAGTACTTTCATTTGTGGACGAAGACCGCGAACAAAGAAGAACCAGAAGGAGAAAATGGCGGAACAGAGCAAGGACATCGTTCTTCATTCGAATGAGGATGCGTCTCCTTTAGGTATGTTTATCCCTTTGTTAAGATATTATGACATCCTCTCTTAAAATGTCATGACACCCTAGTTCATACATAATGGCACCCAGCTGACTAGTATGTCTTACCCCCTGTTTCAGATGACATGAAAATTATTCCAGTCCCCCGAGTGAAGGCTTCCCAGCTGTTTAAGAATAGTTGCAGGCCGGCCGTATACGTTCAGAAGGTTTGGAAGATGGGGTTTACTAGACAGCATACAAAACTTATTCGAAGGACCCCATTTGGTGGCTTCGTCGACATGCAGACATTCACAGTCGATGGGCGACTGCTAGCAGACATCATAAGATGTCACAATGGAGGCGACGAGTTTATTTTCTGTGGCAAGCCGGTTCTATTCAGTGCCAACGAAGTCGCCCTTATTCTTGGCCTTCCAGCTCATGGGAAGAAGATCGACACGTCCAGCTAATTATTCAACGGAAGGTTGTTCAGACGATTGTCCAAGGTTTAGATCTTCGTCAAGAAGGTTTGGAGAAGTTAATTTTCCAACTCCGATCATCTAAGGTATAGGAAGATGTCAAGGGCACCGTCAGACTTTGGATCGCCTACATGTTTGCCATGTTTTAGGCTCCAAAGTCTAATCAGAGATGTCTACGGTATCTCATCCGGCACTTGAATGACTTAAGTCAGCTAGATAGGATCGACTGGGCTTCAGCATTCAAGGAGCTGATTGTTCTAGCTCTCCCAGAAGTAGCTGCTTGCTTACGTTCCGAGGAGCTGGTCCACTCAAAGAGAGCACAAAAGGTTAGGAGGCAGCCTACCCTATTCGGATGCTCGGCAGCGCTGGTGGTAAGGATTATTGAGATACAGAAATAGTGTTTTTAGTATAATTTCTTTGTTAATATTATATTTTTTTATATCCAAAAATTATCATGTTCAGACGTGGTTCCTCAAGCATACATCAATGAGAGCACTAGCATATCTCGATAAACAGCCCCGGCTGTTGAAGTGCTATGACAACCAAATGAAGATCCAGTCGGTTCGGGTTGCCAACATGCAGCCTCACGACTTGGTAAGCTAATACATTGCTTCATTGCTCTGACCATATTTTTTAACTTAATGTGTTAATATTTCACTTAATATTAATTTGTTTATCGTCTTGCTTTGCAGTTGGAAGGAGCTACTGTACCACTGTCAGAGGAGCGTTGGCTTCTTAGTCAACAGACAGTAGCATCGCCTGAACCAACAGAGCGCTACGAAAGCTGTGCCGAGTTGAGGATTGAATTGGCCTGCGTTAAGGATCAACTCGATGAGCTCAGGCATAGGCTGTCCATTGCTGAGTGCCTCCTTAATTCCATGCTCAGAAAGGAAAGCAATGCAATAAATGAGGAGGACAAGAGAGACGAGAAGACAAAGGAGGGGCATTCCCTGGAGTGTCTTCTCGAGCTTGTTAAAGGAAATACTGATGAGAATAAGATGGAGGAGGAGAATAAGATGGAGGAGGACCAAGAGGAGAAGAGATTGGAGGGGGAATCCCTAGACGATAAAACGAGCATGGGATTGAAAATAAAAAGGAGGAGAAGAGCGGGGAGGGGCATTCTATGGAGGGCCAAGAGGAGTCCAAATCTGATAAGAAACTTGGCACCCCTACTGCAAAGGGTGATGATGTTGACATAGAAATCGTTGGAATGCCTTTTCTTGTTAGGAGGGTTAAAAAAGAGCCGAGGAAGCGAAAGGCATCCAAGGTCAGAGGAGATTCTTATGATACAACCCGTCCTAGAAAGTTATCGAAGACAGTGGGCACATCAAAGCCCAGCACAATGATTGAAGATGACCAAATTATTATAAATTTTTTTTGAGCGAACGACTAACCGACGAGACCGTGTATACCAATAAGTTAGGTGGCGTTGTAATAAGGAAAGGTCTTCGGGATCTCATTAACAATGATATGATAATAGATGATGTAAGTATCTCAAGAAACGTTTTCTAGTTATTGATTCTATAATTATATTAATCTGTTTACATTCCATTGGCAAATAATTAATGTCGGCCAGGAGTTTTTGATGTGCAACTGGACAGAGCATCCGGACCGATACCATAAGTGCATCTTTGCATCAGTTTTCGTAGCCGCTTTGTGTCTGACTTCTCCATTAACTCCTCATAAACTCGCTGCAATATTAGGGGCTTCGATATTATCCGATGAAGATAAGGCCCAATTCCGGTTTCTATTCACCATAATAAACTTCGATAACTCGTACTGGCATCTTGTTGCTGTCGACATGGAAAGAAAGGTGTTCATGCACCTGAATTCATTAAAACACAACGCCAGGTACAAGGCCAATGCGAAGAAATGACATACAATTCTTGGCCACATATTCCATATACTACGATAAGGAGGATGTGATGACTTGGCCGATGGAAGAGATTTCGGATTGCCTAAGTCAACCGGCCAGATTGCTGGATTGCAGCCTATACTGTCTGAGATACATGGAATGTCTTGCTCGACGGGACAATCCTGATATGAAGATGGATTTTACGGTGGAGGAAGTAAGAGAATACCGATGACAATTAGCTGCGATGATATTGAGAGAGGGCCTCAACCAAAAGATCAATGACCTTGTCGCAAACTATTCTTAATTTTTTCATTCTTCTTTCATTAAAAATTTAATGTAATTTATTCATATTAACACTATTTTATATTGAATGCAAATGCAAATATTTATATTGAGAATAGGGGTGCCCTCGATTTATTCATATTTATGCCTTTTCTACTTCATAATTTCTTGAGTTTTCATATATGATGTCGTAAATTGAAAACTAGAATGTCGTAAATTGAGAACAGGGGTGTCGTAGGATTTTTGCCTTTCGGGTGTCGTCGAGCTAAAGCTAGGGTATCGTTAGCCCAGAGCTGGGGGGTCTCGCGCTAAAAGCATTGGTGTCCTTTCGTGAGAATAGGGGTATCATAGGATTTTTTCCTTTTGAGTGTCGTTGAGCTAAAGTTAGGGTATCATTAGCCCAGAGCTGGGGGGTCGTCGTGCTAAAAGCATTGGTGTCCTTTTGTGAGAACAAGGGTGTCGTAGGATTTTGCCTTTCGGATGTCGTCGAGCTAAAGCTAGGGTATCGTTAGCCCAGAGCTGGAGGGTCATCGCGCTAAAAGCATTGATATCCTTTCGTGAGAACAGGGGTGTCATAGGATTTTGCCTTTCAGGTGTCGTCGAGCTAAAGCTAGGGTGTCGTTAGCCCAGAGCTGGGGGGTCATCGCGCAGCATTGATGTCCTTTCGTGAGAATAAGGGTATCATCGCTTTAAAGTGAGGGTATCGTTAGGCGAGAGCTAGGGTGTCGTAATAGTGCAAGCGTATTCGTAAAATATCAAATCCTCTTGGCAGACGAGATGAGCACTTCATTTGGCTGAAAAAGACACCCTAGTTACAAAGCACTTCATTTGCGACCAAGACACCCTAGTTACAAAGTTACGATACCCGTGTTTTATATGTGCTACTGTGTTAGTTGACTCAATACATAAGCATCAAACTCGTCCATCAAAGTTTTGGAAGGTGGTACAATTCTTTCCATATCCTCTCCGGTGTTAATTGACTGCATATAAGTCTGCCTGTTGCTTGAAGCAGCTCTTACTTCATTTTGCATTGGTGGAGCATCAACGGTTGCCTTGACCAGATTTTTCTTGATCTTTTTGACTTCTTCTCAACTCCACTCTTTAATTTGTTCTCTCTTGGGTGACCTTTCGTCCTAATTTGTTGAGGATCTTGAATTACAAGCTCTGTACTTGGCTTAGCTGCGCAGTTAGCATCCACGATAATTTTGAATATAGGTGTTAGACCATCCATCACTAAATTAAATGCATCTTCAGACATGGAGGCTATCTTTGCTAGCTTCATCATTCGATGACTCAGCAAACTATATCTACAATCAATAACATAATGTTATTGAAAACATATATTAAGACATTTCAAATAAAAAATTGTCACTGCGTACCGTAATTTTTGTACGTGTTCTTTTATCACAACCTTCAGTATTGCAGTCAAAATCGTTGAATTGGTATTTCATGTCCTTGCACGATCTCTTCAAGAAGTATTTATCTGGTAAACAAAATACGTCGCTTTGATGAAGAACCAACAAGGCATGCTTACACAGGTAACCCTTAAACTGAAAGGATCAACACTAGCATTGCACATCCTCAATATTTCTATCGTATGACATGATATAATCTTTGATCATCTCCTTGCCGATTCCATCGACTTCAATCCTTTCATACAACTTTACAGAATATACACAATAGTTATCAGCTTCCTTGATCAATTTAGTATTTGATGCAACCATTTCAAGGATCTCATTCTAAAATTTTTTGAACATGCGCCTTGTATACCTTCCTGCAGCTTGTCTCTCAAAAGGTGATGATGTCTTTAGGAAAGCAATTGTTTGCAATGTCCTATTATCTTCCTCATTTTTGGCCTCGTACCTTTTCTCCAAGGCATCTTCGTACTTACCTATGAACTCCGTTAGTGTAGTCTTTGAATTTATAAACCCATCGAAGAAGTGATTTATGCCCTCGCTCCTTTGTGAAGATGACATCCCTGTATATAATTTTGTCAAAAAAGAAGCGTTGAATGCGAACATGAGCCAAAGACAATGACATACAAACCTGTGAAGAATGTATCCTTTAGGTAAACTAGGACCCATTTATTCTGACATTCGTAAAGGACATTGAACCAATCTATAGCCTTGCATTCTTTATATTTCTCCATAACATGTGCCCACCTTTCCTCGAATGACTGTATGGTCAATGAATCATATATCGCCTCATCAAAATCAATCATAAATTTGAGATTTGCTGTGCAGATGTGGCCAATATTTTCAGGTATCTTCTTTAATATATGCCAAACACAAAATCGATGTCGTGTGTTAGGAAAAACTTCTTTAACAGCAGCCTTGATTGCCTTATCTTGGTCAGTTATTATGGCAATAGGTGCTTGACCACCATATGCATCCAGCCATGACTGAAAAACCCATTTATATGTCTTAGTATTCTCATCAGACAACAATACGCAACCAAGAAAGGTGGACTGTCCATGATGGTTGACCTCGATGAATGGATAAAAAGGCATTTGATATCTATTTTTCAAGTAGGTCGAGTCAAAGCTTAGAACATCATCGAAGTATGTGCATGCCAATCTTGATCTTAGATGAATCCAGAAGACAGACCTGAGATGACCATTATCATTGAGGTCTAAGGTATAGAAGAAATTGAGATTTCTAAGTTATATTTAGGTGAAATAGATTACCATTGACTGAGCATCTCCTTCTTTCAGCTTAGACTAACATTCGTGACAAATGAAATTACGAGCATCCTTCTCGGTGAAATCCAATTGTCTTCTACGCCCTTTTCTCCTTACTATGGTAGAGTATATCTGAGTTGTCGGAACATTCATGGCATGTAAATTGCTGATCTCTGCCTTTTCTGGTGTGCTGATCCTCCTATGCGACCGTAGATAACCAATTGATATTATGGACATCCCATGGTTATGTTCTAGAGAAACCTCAACCAATATCCACTTACCACTTGTAGCATTCAGTCTTGCTTTTATGGATGCCATGCAATCTACTTTCCCAGTATCCCTATGATTCATGCTCTTCTCTGTTTTTCTAGATTTTCCTTGCCTCCAACACACCAGGTGCTTGAAGCAAAGTTGTTTGTTGTTGTTGGCCCTACTACATACTGTTGTGATGCCAAAACCAACTCTTTTTGCGTATCCATTGTAGAAAGTATATACTTCATCTGCTAAATTGAATTTCATTACAGTTTGAGGAACTACAGTATCAACCCCTGCTTTTGGAGCGATGGGTGAAGGTGCATGGCCGGGAGTGCTCGATTTTTTTCTGATCTATAATTTCAGTATCGTCTGTGGAAATATAGGCACACAGTCATGAACAATAATATCCATAGATTTAGTTGTCAATATATCATGACAAAGCATTAGGACACCAAGGTTAAAAAAATACGACACCTTACTTGAAGAAATACGACATCCCCAAATTAGGCTGTTACGACACCCCAGCTCTCATCCGACGACACCCTAGCTTTAGCGCGACGATACCCGTACGAGGACTATTAAGGCGAGGACCTACGACATCCCTGACTTGGGCTGTTACGATACCCCAACTCTCATCCGATGACATCCTAGCTTTAGCGCAACGACACCCATGCGGGGACTGTTAAGGCGGGAACCTACGACATCCCTGACTTGGGCTGTTACAACACCACAGCTCTCATCCAACGACACCCTAGCTTTAGTGCGACGACACCCGTACGGGGACTATTAAGGTGGGGACCGATGACATTCCTGAATTAGGCTGTTACGACACCACAACTCTTATCCGACGATACCCTAGCTTTAGCGCGACGACACCAGTGCAGGGACTGTTAAGGCGGGGACCTACGACATCCCTGACTTGGGCTGTTACGACACCCCAGCTCTTATCCGACGATACCCTAGCTTTAGTGCGACGATACCCGTGTGGGGACTGTTAAGGCGGGGACCTACGACATCCTTGACTTGGGCTGTTACGACAACCCAGCTCTCATTCGATGACACCCTAGCTTTAGCGCGACGACACCCGTGCGGGGACTGTTAAGGCGGGGACCGACGACATCCCCGACTTAGGCTGTTACGACACCCCAGCTCTCATCCGACGATACCCTAGCTTTAGCGCGACGACACCCATGCGGGGACTGTTAAGGTAGGGACGGACGATATCCCCAACTTAGGCTCTTACGATACCCCAGCTTTAGCGTGACGATACCCCTAGCTTTAGCGTGACGACACCCGTGCGGGGACTGTTAAGGCGGGAACCGATGACATCCCTGAATTAGGCTGTTATAACACCCCAGCTTTTATCTGATGATACCCTAGCTTTAGCGCGACGATACCCATGTGGGGACTGTTAAGGCGAAGACCTACGACATTCTGACTTGGGTTGTTACGCCACCCTATCTCTCATCCGATGACACCCTAGCTTTAGCGCGACGACACCCGTGCAGGGACTGTTAAGGCAGGGACCGACGACATCCCTGACTTAAGCTCTTACGACATCCCAGTTTTAGCGCGACGACAACCTTACCTTTAAGGCGATGACATCCGTTTCGGGACTGTTAGAAGGCGGGATCGATGATATCCCCGAATTAGGCTCTTACGACATCCCAGCTCTCATCTGACGATACCCTAGCTTTAAGGCGATGACACCCGTTCCGGGACTGTTAAAAGGCGAGGACCGACGATATTCCCGAATTAAGCTCTTACGATACCCCAGCTCTCATCTGACGACACCCTAGCTTTAAGGTGACGACACCCGTTCCGGGACTCTTAAGGTTTAAACTAGGGAGTCGCTCCCCCCTCTTCTCCTCTTGGCCCTCCATAGAATGCCCCTTCCCCCTCTTCTCTTCTTCTTTATATCCATTTCCATGCTCTCTCCATGGTCAGTTATAAGCACGGGTGTCGTAGGCTTGTAACTACGATCTCTTAACAGAAAATCTGGGGTATCGTAGCTTTTATGACGATACCCCGGAGCACGGGTGTCGTAGGTTTGTAACTAGAGCTATATGGAAAGGAAATAACGGGGAATATAAGCTGCCAAAATACTCTGACGACACCCCTGTTCATAAGGTATACAGTATGATATTCGTGCTATAAAACAGTAAACTCTAAACAGTTATGACTTCCGAAATGTCATAACTGTTTTGGTCTGAGGAAGTTACCTATGCATTAAACAGTTTGGTCACACATTAACTTCCTCTAATGATAAAAACAGTTAGTGAAATAAAAGGAGCTTTACAAAGAAGTGAAAACAATGACTTTTTATTTCCTGCTACGGATGACATTTTCTCCAGAAGTTTTTGTACAAAGACTTCAGTGGCTATGCGTATTCCAGCCTCGAAGCTGAAATGTTTTCTTCCGACCGGACTCTCAAAGCGAGGGCTCAGGATCTTGCTCAAACCTTGGACTGATTCCTTGCATCTGAAAGCCCAGAGCGAGGGGGAAGAAAGAGTTTTTCTTGCACAGATGTAATCTAAGAAAAAATGGCGATAGAAGTAGGATGGAGAAAAAGGGCATTTTCGTCTGCACATCAATTTTAAAATAAAGGCGAAGCGCTTTTAATGGCCATCATGATCAGAACGTAACATCGTAGCAGAGCCATACCGTCCGGCATCGTCAGCCACGTAAGATCCACGTGGACCAATTAGGAGAGGCGGTGCAACCCACGTAGGACTTGCTGCACCGAGGGCGGTGTATAAAGACTTTTTCTAGGATTAAATTTGTTTAACTAGTTTTACAAATCCAAAATTACTAACAATTAATGGTAGTTCAGACATAGAAAATTTTCAACATACTTCTATTATTAATTATAGTTATTTAAGTTTTAAAAATATTTATTTATTTAAAAACAACACTCAGGTTGAATAATTAAAATTTTAATATGGCCATAATTTTAAAAACATTTGGTCATCTAACATCACACCTCAAAATAAAGTTCTTGTTTCATGAAAGCTACTAATACTGAATTATAATAGTCATTATGCTCTTTATGAACATAAATCCAATCCATAGTTATAAGTGCTAATAACCTATGTTAGCATGGATCATGGTGTAGTAGTATAACAAGAAAGTAACACTTCATGTGTGATCTCAAATTTGTTATTTTTCATTATGAGACCTCCAAATAATTTCTTATCAAATTATATGCTTTTGCAAGCAACTAAAGACATCTTAAATGGCACTCATAATATGCTTAGGGCTAAAAGTCGGTCGAGCCAGACTTTTACCCAAACCCAGCTTGAATTTGTTTCGGATATGGGCTTACCTAAGGTCCAAATTTTTTGCTAAATTTTGGCATGAGTCCAACTTGACCTAGGTGTGAGCTCATCCAAAATGCATCAAGCTAATGTAAAAATGGGCTAGCTCGATTTTAGCCCATATTCTACCTCACTAGCACCCAAAGAAAACCAAAGCAGAAAGAAGGAAGGAAAGAGAGAAAGGCAGAGAGAAAGGAGAGAGAGAGAGAGAGAGAGAGAGAGAGAGAGAGAGGCTCGGATCTTCACTGGAACATGAGCAGTTAGGTGGTGCTGCATCCAAAGTTGTCAATTTCATTTTGTTTTGGCCAAAAATGTTTCATTTTGGTAGCTTATCCAAAAAGATAAGCTCTACGTTTCGCTTCGGAATTTTTTTTGGCCATTTTGGTGCGTTTCGGCATGTTTTGGCCGTTTCGGCAAAATATATTTTTGGAACCAATTTATGAATTATTAAACCTTTCAGGACCATTATATATATATATATATATATATATATATATATATATATATATATATATATATATAATGTCAAAAAAAAACCCTAGTTACCCTACCCCTCTTCTTTCAATCGCACGACCGCACCTCTCAAAAACTCAAACTCTATTCTTGGGTGCAAGAGGCAAGACGATTTGAAAGGTGCCGTCAACTCCCCTCTCCCTAATTCTGCTCTACCAAGATCTACGACGTTAACTCCCCTCTCTTCCGCTCCTTCCTCAACCAGAAGGGTGCTGCACTGCTGCCTTCGATAAACGGTACAACTACATTCTCTCTCCCCCTCCCCCATCACAATCTTTGTTGTTTGAGAAAGGAAAAGAAGAAAGCTGGATTGGAAGTTTGAAACACGATTTCTCTACTATTTTTTGTTCCCAACTTTTAGAAGCGGCAAAATTTAGAGCGGAGATATTTCATTTTTGTCTCTAAATTTAATGATTTTCTTTTTTATCTCTTCCTCTTTTTCTTCTCTCAAATTTTTTTCCTCCCTTTTCCCTTCAATGTCCAAATTCTGAAAGAATAAAAAAAAGGAGGGTTCTGTATATAATAGCCACGATTTTGAGGAGGAGCCATTTCGCCTGGCCCACTAAGAGAGATCATATGATGGCAATTTTGTGAAAGAAACAAGGTGTGGCCTTTGCTAAGAACAACTTCTCTCTCCATCTATCCTATGAGCAAATATTAGGCGAGAATATAGATTACCTAGAAATCTTTTGTTACACTTCTCTCGCTCCGTTCTACATCTTTATTATTTAGGCGTTAAATTACTTCACATAAAACACCACGGATGGCACAATTGAAGGGGAGGAAATTGTGCCTTAAACCAATTTCTTTTGATTCTTTTGTTTTCTTTGTTGGATGTACAATTGAAGGGGAGAAAATTTTGGATTTGTGATGTAGATGATTGTATAGTATTTTCTTTTAATTGTTTTGACTCCCATTTTTTTTCAAATAAAGCCGTCTCACGGAATAAAATTGTTATTTGATAGCATTCAAGAAAAGCATCTAACAAGATTGAAGATTGAGGATCGGGCTCTTTTCTCTTTTTTTTCAAAAGATTTTTTGTTTTTTATTCTGATTTTTTTTGAATTTCATATAATAACTATCTTTTTATGTACTTTTGTTTATTTTTTGTTTTTGGCTTAACCAATTCTTATAATCAATTATTTGTAGAAAAAATTGATGATATGATGATAATTCATCAAGTGGTGCTACCTCTATAGCCTCTGCTCCTGCTAGATCAAGTGACCCTGCTTGGGCTTATGGACAAGTAGTAATGAGTTCAAGAAATAGTACTTTATACTTGTTTTGTAACAAGAGAATGAATGATGGAGGTGTCACTCATTTAAAGCAACATCTCACAGGAGTTTAAGGCCAAGTTGACCCTTGTAAAATGGTACCGATAGATGTGAGATGGCAAATGAAACAGTTGATTGAAGAATTGATGAAGGAACAAGAAAAAGGAAAAAAATTAAAAATTGAGATTGGAAGCCCTCCAAGTGATGCATCCACTAATGAAAACAATGATGAAAATTGTGAGATGATTTATCCTACAAGTAACATGGAAAAAACTAAAGGGAGAAAAAGGAATCTAGAAAAGCAAGATGGTCCATCAAAGCAATGTAATTTGAGTTATTTTGCATCACGAACTACTCCAGGTGCACAACCTAGCATTAGAAGTGCAATGCAAAGCAAAGATGGCTATTGCAAGATGATGGTATGATGCCAATATTCATTTAATGCGACAAAGTCAACTTATTATCAGCCTATGGTGAATGCTATAGCTTCAATTGGACCTGATTTCAAAGGGCCATCTTACCATGATTTCAGAGGTTGTCTTCTGAAAGATGTTGTACATAAAATTCAAGAGTACATTTCAGTGATAAAAAATGATTGAAAACCCTATGGATGCTCTATTATGGCTGATGGATGAACAAATCAAAGACAAGAGCCAATTATAAACTTTCTTGTTTATTGTTCAAGAAGAACTATGTTCTTAAAGTCAATTGATGCATCGGGACTTAGAAAAGATAAAGAGACATTACTTGGAATTTTTGATCAAGAAGTCAATGAAGTAGGTGTGAGGCATGTTGTCCAATTTGTCACCGATAATGATGCTAGTTACAAGGCTACTAGAAAGGCTTTGCAACAGAGGTATGGAACCTTCTTTTGGTCTTTTGTGCTGCTCATTGTATTGATTTGATGCTGAAAAATTTTTATGATGCTCGATATTTTTTTATAATTGATGATACTATTAAAAAGGAAGAAAGGTCACAAAATTTATTTATAATCATGCATGGGTCTTGTCGTTGATGAGGAAAGAGTTCACTAATGGTAAAGATTTGTATCGTCCTGCTGTTACTAGATTTGCAACTCATTTTTTAAGTCTCCAATGCTTGTTGAAATTTAAAAAAGAGTTGAAACAAATGTTCACTAGTGACAAATGGGTGGAGTCAAGCCATGGAAAGAGTAATGTTGGAAAGGGAATTGCTGGAATTATTTTACAAGATAATGACTTTTGGCTTCAATGTCAACATATAGTCAAGATTAGTGAACCTTTAGTCTGAGTTCTTCGATTAGTAGACAGTGAAGAAAAACCTGCCATGGGTTACTTGTATGAGACAATGAAAAGGCAAAGAAGCCATTATCACAATGATGAAAAAAAAAGTAACATTGTATGGGCCATATGTTAGAGTAATTGATGCTAGATGGGACAAACAACTTCATAGCCAGCTATATGCAGTGGGATGTTTTTTTAATCCGAGGATCTATTTTAGACCTCTTTTACCAAACAGAAGGAGGTCACCCGAGGATTACTCACAACATTAACTAGGTTGGTCCCCGACTTTGATATCCAAGACAAAATAAGTGGATAGCTTGAGGAATACAAAAAATCAACAGGTGATTTTGGCATGTCCTTAGCAATTCGCCAATGCGAGAAGCTAAATTCAGGTATTTTTTTAATCGTTTTCACTTTTATTGATTTTCATTTTCTTCTCTAAAGTTACTAATAAATAATCTCTTTCTAATTAGTTGCATGGTGGGAGCAATTTGAAAATGACACTCTAGAACTTCAAAAGTTTGCTATTAAAATCCTTAATTAATGTTGTAGTGCAACCGGATGTGAAAGAAACTGAAGTACATTTGAATTTATTCATTTCAAAAAACATAATAGGATTGAACATAAAAGACTAAATGATCTAGTCTTTATGAGATACAATCTCAAGCTCAAGAGAGGTAAAAAGATCTTGCTATTATGTGCATTATATGTTTCTCAAATTAATTTTATAACCTGTAATTTTTTTTCTTTTCTTGTATTTTTTATAGGAATTTGAAGAAGAGAAAAGACTCTTTGGATCCTATAAGTCTTGATAACATAGATTTATTAGATAAATTGATCTCTAAAGAGCCTGGACTTCTTGATGAGAAGATTTAAGTTGGGAGAATATTTGAAGCTCCATTAGCTGCTTTAACTTTAGATGATGAAAAAGATGTTGCATTTGATGATGAGGATGACACTAATTTGAATAGAGGAATTAGTGCTCATATGCAAGTAGAAGATGAAGATCTTATCTTTATGGTGTTGATGAAGAGAATGAATGTGTAGAAGTTTTTATTTTTTATCTTATTTGTATGTTGTTGTTGATGATGAAACTTCGTACGTTGTTGTTGATGATGAAACTTATGAATTATGAATAGAATTTTTATTTTTTATCTTTATTTTTATATTGTTATTATTATTTATGAAGAATATGAATATGAACATTATTATATATATATATATATATATTATATATATATATATATATATATATATATATCGAAACGAAGCACCAAAATAGTCTGATACCAAAATATTTCATTTCATAAGCTAAAACGAAAGATAATCCGAAACAAAATTAACAACTTTGGCTGCATCCTTCACTCATCGTAGCCACTATGGCATGGGTGGCCGAGTTTAGAGAGGGAGATCGAGAAGCCAAAGAGAGAGAGGGAGAGAAATCCCCAAATTTCATACAAGAACATGGAAAATTAAAGATGAAAACCCTCATTTACAAAGAAAAAATCAGAAAATTTAATTAAAAAAAAGCCCTAATCATGAGAGTAGGCGAAGCCACAAGAGAGAAAGGTTTGGAAAAATGGGAGGGGCGAGAGGACCAAGGAGGGAGGAGGGGTAGAGTTCAGCATGGGTGAGAAGGTCAGTTGTGCAAGTTTGGGTGGTGATCTATGACCCAAGCCATGATCTGGTGGGGATCTGGACTCGGGCTTTGGGCCCATAGTCTGGATCAGACTATTGGTTAGATTTGTATCCGCTCAAGCATCGACCCAAACATAGCAGAATATTTTTTAGGCTCCATTTTTAGATACAGTTTCAATCTAAACCAGCCTATCATGTCATATGCCTTAAGATGATCCGAACTTATTTCTAACCTTATCCTCAAGCATAAAATTTATGAGCATGGTAATTGTTTTCATGGTTATATTTGGGTTGAGAATGCTTTGATATGGATTATTTTTTATTCCTGTAAGAGCCCATAGTAGCAGTTTAATATATTGGGTTAGGTGTTGGGTCAAGTTGTTTAGGGCTTCAACATAAAGCATCATAGTAGCAGTTTAATATATTGGGTTAGGTGTTGGGTCAAGTTGTAAGGCTTCAACATAAAGCATCTCAATTTAAAATTGAGTTTACAATTTTTAATACAAGTCTAGTCTAACTTTAAAAAAAATCAAATTAGAGTCATTTTGGAAGAATTGCTAGGAGAATGGAGAGGGATACTTTTCCAAAAAGAAAAAAAAAATTTATTTAACACTAAATACTAGCTAACTTTGAAGCTATAGGGTGTTTCTTTGTTTTTGGTTTTTGTCTTTTTTTTTTTTTCTTTTGCATTCCTTTAAATTGTCTGCTAGTTTTATTGAGTCATTGGCATATGGGTGGGCATGAACCTAACTGGGCCAAATTGAGGGTCAAAATGATATATATATATATATATATATAGATAAATTGACTTAGCTACATTCAATATAGCCTAATTTAAATTTAGTCATCTCTTTCACTCTTAGATTCAAATAGTTCATAAATTTTAAAGTTAAAAAATATGAAAAAATGAATGACTTTGAGAATCATGTCGATTAAAGGGTGAGAAAGATGGCTGAATTCTAAACTTAGATCTATTTGAATATAGCAAAATTCAGTTATCTCTCTCTATATATATATATATAAGTAAACTTTGTTACATTTAAATATAGTCAAGTTTAGATTTAATTAGTTTCTTCGTCCTTGAATCCATATAGCTCATGAATTTAAAAGTAAAAATAAAATAAAATACCTATGATTCATTAAAAAAAATAATGAAATCCTAAACTTAGCACGAACCTTTGAATTATTTAAACTAAAGCGAGTGGTATAATTTCCTAAAGTACAATTTGATTGGATGTTACGGTCAGCCCTGTCATTCTACTTGAAGGAAAATGTGAAGAAAAAAAAAAAAAAGAGAAAGAAACAGGAAGAGATTTCTCCTAGCCCTCATCCCACTCCACCTGCAGCAGAAAAGAAAATTCGGAGAGAAGTCTCCATGCCGTGGCTACCTCGTTCGAATCCGCACAAAGATGCCAATATTCCGCCTAGAAACCTCTGTGTCGCTGGGATACCAACGGATATGCTCTGTCTGTGGAGGAATCCAACCTACTTGCACGCAAGTCTTTATCGAGTTCTTTTTGTTATCCAAGGCACTTAAGACATATCGTTTTCCTCCTTTCTAAATCACAATGTTCTTTTCTTGCATAGACTCGATTAGATGATCGAGATAAACAGGCAACTGAATTATATTACGGTTACTTGAGATAGTAAAGTTCCTAGTTTTTTGTACAAGTCATCCCTCGTTGTCCTTATGCTGGTGAGCAAGGTTTATTTTAAGCTGCAATTTTTTTGAACATATATTTAAAAAAGTATCTGATGACTGGCATTGAGATGGACTTCACACACACCAAAGAGAGAGATAGAGAGAGAGAAACTTTATATATGCCAGAGAAAGGGGCGTAGAATATTGCACCCAGAGTGGCGTTATTCGTTGGCATCCAAGACCAAGAGCTCCAGATGAACATACGTACGTCTTACTGTTATGGTCTCTTGTAAGCATAGATATGCTATCGTGTCCCGAAACCAATCCATGATGAACCTAGTGAGCTTCTTGTTCGGCTCACGCAATTCTTTTAGCATTCCAATTCGTCCTGGGATCACCAATGGAGGTTTATGAGTGTATATTTAGATATCAAAGTTGTACAAGTAAGGCCTAACATATTTTAAGTGGTTTCGATGCAGGTGCACGGCAGCATGCTCATTATCAGAATTATCAATTTGAAATTGAAAGATTTTGCATTTGATCGATGATCTGAGATGTCACTGACTGTGGACTTACTCAATGGAATGCAATTGTTTTTGAATCAAATGATCTTTTGTAATTCCTCTATATCATATTCTCTTTATTTTTTTCACTTGGTATAATGATATGCACCGGCAACCTAGCCAATCATCGTAGAAGTATTACTTGCTACAACATTTAAGATAATAATATATTTCAGAAAAGCATGGAGAACAATATTGATATTTGCTCAGAAAAAAATGAAAATAATATTAATGCAGCATAACAAAATGTTCGTTGTGATGAGGACATGCCATATCAAATCCCAATTACTAATTATTATTCTATGAAGCTAGATATTGTTTATTTAATGATAGTAAATATGTGTTAAGTGAAGAATTACCTAAGTTATATTTTTAAAAGATTACTAATTAGCCTTGTTAGTTAATTAAATGGTGTCCATCCCTCGACGTGCCGACTCTGGAGTGGGCTCTGTTCGCCATACTGCTCGGCTAGGTGGCTGCTTCAGGCATGTCGAATTAGATCACCTGAGGAGTTCATGCAGGAATTGCGGTGAGTAGGCTCTCGCCGTGAAGAGTTCGGCCCTCCACAGAGATATTCATTGAGGACAGGTCGGAGTTCGTTTCGGCATTTCTCGCCGTGGATGAATCGATTGTGCGGAAGTATGCAGACCTTGGAAGAGTGGGAGTTGTGGAGGATCATGCCTTAGAGTTCGGGGATGGCTTCCGTTGTTGGGGTTTAGTCCTCAATAAATAGCAATGGAATCAACCTCGTTGGAGAAGTATCATGAGCTTTCATCTTTTATTGCCAACAATCAATTGATGTAATGATAAAGCGTTTGCTCTTCTAGTCCCATGTTCCGATTCCCACGTGTACTCACGGAAGCATTGGAACTCCTCTCACCATGAATTCTTCTTCTCACCCAGTTCTGGCTCCGTGCGGCAGGGGGAGGCGGAAGAGAGAGCCCTAAAAACTAGAGTTTAAATTCATGACGAAGTAGGATTGGCTCAGACATTTCAAAAACTTTAATGAACTAACCCAATAAGATTAAACTAATTTCCAAACTCGTATACACCCAAACTTGATTAATCTCAAACCTTGAACTCATACTCAGTCCAATACATGTTAGCTCCCTTGGGCGTTGATGGCATCACACATATCCGCCTCCCTGAATCACAACAAGAGATGTCCTTCTTGTTCTGGCTCCCCGTTTTAGATGAGAACCAAAGCAAGTTGGGAGGAGGAACTCCTACCTGGTCCCATTTCTTACACTAGGAGATGCAGCATGTTAGGGTTTAGACCTTGATGAATAGCAATGGGATTCCCCGTTGAACAAGAACTAGAACTAAGGATTTCTAATCCTGTTAGGTTTAGACCTTGAAAAGGAGGAAGATGGGGAGGAGAAAGAAAGGGCTGCCGCCCTATGATGAGAGAAGGGAATTTTTGGGAGAAAAGAATCTATTTTCTATTCCATCCAAACCCTAGAGACTAGAGTTTAAATACATCCACGAAGTGGGCCAGGCCCAGACTCAACAAAAAACTCCCATGGACTAATTCAATGAGATTAAACTAATCCCCAAGCCCGTGTACACCCGTGACTTGATTTAATCTCAACCCTTGGACTCAAACCCAGCCCAATACAAGTTAGCCCACCTGGGCCTTGATAGCACCACACCAGGCCCAACAATCTCCACCTTGGTGCTTTCAAGGCCTCAGCACGTCCACTGTGTCCATCAGCTTTAACAACGAAATACACTTTTGAAAACTGTCCCGTGGAAGAACCTTAGTCAGTGCATCTGCTGGATTTTCTTTGGTGTATACCTTCACCAGCTCCACCTCACCATCTTCCACCAGCTCTCTGATCCTGTGGTATCTGAGGTCAATGTGCTTCGTCCTGGCATGATAGACTGCATTCTGCGCAAGCATCAGAGCACTCTGGCTGTCACTATGCACCTGGACAACCTTCTGATCAAGTCCCATCTCCAGCATCAAGCCCTTCAGCCAAAGAGCTTCCTTTGCTGCCTCTGTGATACCTATGTATTCTGCCTCCGTGGTAGATAAGGCTGTGATGGGCTGCAGACATGATCTCCACGATACTGGACCACCAAACAGGCTGAACACAAAGCCTATTGTGGATCTCCTAGTGTCCACATCTCCACCAAAGTCTGCATCCACATACCCATATAACTGCCCACGAGCCTCCTTGGATAAGTTGGATCTCTCAGCATCTTCTTGCTGTCCATAGCAAATACCAACCCCAACTGTACCTACCAAGTACCTGAAGATTCCCTTCAGTGCTCGCCAGTGCTCCCTACCAGGCTGCGCCATGAACCTGCTCACCTGGCTCACTGCATGGGCTATGTCTGGCCTACAACATACCATGGCATACATAAGGCTCCCAACACCAGAAGCATATGGTACCTTCTCCATCTCCTGAGCCTCCACCTCAGTCTGTGGTGACATGGTCTTCGATAAGGAAAAATGTGCTGCCAAAGGTAGTGCTGTCGGTTTGGCATCCTTCATCCCATATCGCTCCAGAATCTTTTTAATGTAGCCACCCTGACTCAGATGCAGCACACCTTTGGATCTATCTCTGATGATTTCCATCCCTAGGATCTTCCTGGCTGGCCCTAGATCCTTCATCTCAAACTCCCGAGACAAAGCTATCTTCAGTTCCTGTACAGCCTTCTCACTCTTGCATGCTATCAGCATGTCATCTACATACAAGAGTAAGTACATCCTAGACCCATCATCCAGAGATTTAACATACACACAAGAATCATACTCACACCTGGAAAGTCCAATGCTCCTAACATAAGTGTCAAATCTCTTGTACCACTGCCTCGGCGACTGCTTCAGCCCATACAGAGATTTCTTCAGCAAACAGACTTTCCCATCTGATCTTGGTTCTCTAAACCCTGGTGGCTGCTCCATGTAGATGCTCTCCTCAAATGACCATGGAGGAATGCTGTCTTCACATCCATCTGCTCCAGCTCCAAGTCCTGAGCTGCTACAATACTCAATAATAGTCTGATGGAAGTGTGCCTGACAACTGGAGAAAATATCTCACCATAATCGATGCCTTCTTTCTGAGAGTATCCTTTGGCCACTAGTCTTGCCTTATACCTGATACCCTCTTGTTCTGAAGCTCCTTCCTTGCGCTGATAAACCCATTTACAACCAATGGGTTTCTTTCCTTGTGGCAGCTGGACCACCTGCCACGTATTATTGCTGTGAAGAGACTGCATTTCCTCTGCCATAGCATGGATCCACCTATCTCTATCCTGACTTTCCATAGCCTCCTCATAGGTGAAAGGGTCTCCATTCGCTGTCACCAGGGCATATGACAACGAATCCTCAAAGCCGTATCGAACTGGTGGTCGCACGTTCCTCCTGGGCCTTTGCTGTGCGATCCCAGTATCAGTCCCCTGTCCAGCTGCATCCTGCTGAACTCCCTGGCTTCTACCCCCTCTGTCAGTCCTCTCCACCTGAATCTCAAATCCTCCTGGTCCACTAGCAAATGGCACAACTGTATAGGAGGTTGTCTGACTAGTGTTACCGTGTTCTACCTCCTGTAGTCCCTGCTGTGCATCCATGCCACTTCTGTTCTGGAGGATTGAGCTCTCATCAAAGGTTACATCTCTGCTGATGACAACCTTCTTCTCCAAGGGGTCCCATAGCCGATACCCCTTGACTCCTCGCGGGTAGCCTAGGAACACCATCTTCTTAGACCTGGCATCCAACTTACTCCGCTCCCCAGCTCCAACATGCACATATGCTGTGCATCCAAACACCCTTAGATGGTTTAGGCTTGTCTTCCTTCCAGACCATATCTCCTCTGGAATGTCTCCATCTAACCTGGTGTGTGGTGACCGATTGACCAAGTAGCTAGCTGCATCTACTGCGTCAACCCAGAACATCTTTGGAAGCCCTGCCTGCAGCCTTAAGCATCTTGCCTTTTCCAATAGTGTTCTGTTCATCCTCTCAGCCACCCCATTCTGTTGAGGAGTTCCCATCACCGAGAAGTGCCTTCTGATGCCCCACTCCTCACAAAAAATCTGGAACTCCCTGCTGGTGTATTCCCCGCCATTATCAGACCTCAGACACTTCACACTTTTACCCTGCTCCTTCTCCACCTCAGCCTTCCAGATTTTGAACTTGGTGAAGACCTCTGATTTCTCCTTCATAAAGTAGATCCACAGCTTCCTTGAGAAATCATCTATCAGGGTCATAAAGTATCTGGCCCCATTCCTTGCAGAAACTGGGGCTGGTCCCCAGACATCTGTGTGTACTAACTCCAGGGGTTCAGCACTCCTAGCTGTGCTGACTGAGAACTGTACTCTCCTCTGCTTTCCCATCTGACAAGGCTCACAGATCTCCATATCTCCGCTACTCAAGTCTGGAAGCAGACCTCTCTTGCTCAGTTCTTTCATCCCCTTGTCTCCCATGTGGCCCAGGCGGTAATGCCACATCCTGTACACATCCCGGGGATCTTGCTCCACAGCTGCCACCTCAGATTTCACAGTCATCACAGAGCCCTCCATCTTGTATAGATTATTTTCCAGCCTCCTCCCTCTCATCACCACCATGGCTCCATTGGAGATGTTCAGAACTCCACTCCTGGCACGACTGCTGAAGCTGTATCCAGTCCGCTCCAAGTACCCCAGTGATACCAGATTCTTCTTGAGTTCTGGAACATGCTTCACACTGGTAAGAGTGCGCACCATACCATCAAACATCCTCACCCTCACTGTGCCAATACCTGCCACCTTGCAAGGGTGATTATCTCCAAGAGTCACATTCCCCTCCTCAACCTCTGTGTAAGTACTGAACCACGACCGGTTGGGAGTGTAATGATGAGAACAGGCTGAATCCAAGGTCCACATCTCTGTGCTGTGCCTGTGATCATCTGATACAACCAAGAGATCATCCTCCACCTCCTGATCTGCAACTGTACTCACAGACTCAGATCCTCCTTTTTCTCCCTTCTGATTTTTCCACTTAGGACAATTCTTCTTAAAATGTCCTACCTCTCCACACTTATAGCACTTCAGCTCTCTCTTGCCTTTCCTGGACTTTGATCGTCCTCCAGACTTACTTCTGTCCCTGCCCCTACCTCTGCCTGTCCTTTCCCCAACTGATAGACCCTCCTGGGGAACAGCTTCCTTGGTCATCTTCTTCCTCTGCTCATTCGTCCGAAGCACCGAGACAATATCTTCATAAATTAATGTCTCCTTCCCATAGAGCAGTGTTGTGACCAATGAGTCATAAGACGTGGGCATTGAACATAAAAGCAGAAGTGCTTTATCTTCTTCCTCCATCTTGACCCCGACATTCAGAAGTTCATTGCTCATCTGGTCGAATATCTGGATGTGACCCAGCACATCTCCACCTTCTGACATCCGAAGGCTGTAGAGGCGCTTCTTCAACATCAACTTGTTGCACATATTCTTCCCCATATAGAGGGTGTGCAACTTCGTCCAGAGTCCCTTCGGGGTCTTCTCCTCCAGCACTGAATAGAGGACTGAATCCGCCAGACAGCCCCTGATCATTGAACATGTCTTCTTCTCCAATGAAATCCACTGCTTGTCTGTCATCCCATCTGGCCTTTCCTCCAAAGCCAAATCTAAACCCTGCTGCACAAGGAGGTCCTCTACCCGGACTTTCCACATGGAGAAACTTCCCTTCCCATCAAACTTCTCAACCTCTATTTTTATGCTACTCCCCATGGCCAATTTCAAAAATAGCACAAAAATAAATTTTATAAAATAGAGAAGTACCTTGACGAGATTCTGTTGAAATTATTTCAACTCCTTGAAGGCCTCCAGATTACTCCTTGAACCAGGCTCTGATACCACTTGTTAGGGTTTAGACCTTGATGAATAGCAATGGGATTCCCGTTGAACAAGAACTAGAACTAAGGATTTCTAATCATGTTAGGTTTAGACCTTGAAAAGGAGGAAGATGGGGAGGAGAAAGAAAGGGCTGCCGCCCTATGATGAGAGAAGGAAATTTTTGGGAGAAAAGAATCTGTTTTCTATTCCATCCAAACCCTAGAGACTAGAGTTTAAATACATCCACGAAGTGGGCCAGGCCCAGACTCAACAAAAAACTCCCATGGACTAATTCAATGAGATTAAACTAATCCCCAAGCCCGTGTACACCCGTGACTTGATTTAATCTCAACCCTTGGACTCAAACCCAGCCCAATACAAATTAGCCCACCTGGGCCTTGATAGCACCACACCAGGCCCAACACAGCATACCAGATAATTGTTCACATTAGGGAGGAGGCGCTAGCAGAGCAACCAACCAACGTCTTCGAAGTTGAAGCCTCAACCGAAGTGAGAGGACTGGTGCCCAAGAGGGCCTCTGTTTTTCCCATGTTTGGATGATCCCCAGGAAGCAGGCAGGGTGATATGGGGAGAAGTCGAATTGAGGCGTGCTGCTGCTGGAAGAATTGAGCAGCAGCTTCCGATCCTTTGGTGGGACTTCGAAATCTAGGAGAGTACTAAAATGAGTACATCCAAGAACTTAGCAAAGCAGCAGCAATGGGATGCCCGGCCTCAGTTCTCCTCTCCAGCTAGTATCAGCTAGTATGCAGGAGGTCACAGTTGGGATGGTAGACTCTTTCTCAGTCTCTTGACTCGGCAGAGTCAACCCCCTCAAGCCCTATAGCCACAGGATGTTCCGCTGATATGGTTATTCCAGATTCCCCTATTCCCGATTAGAGAAGTCAGAAATCTTTGGACCTGAAGAGAACCAATCATGTGAAAACCATATCTGCAGTGAAGGAAGTCATGGTGAAGCTAATCCCACCTAGGAGGAAGAAGAGGGAGTCGAGACAAACACCATTGGAGAATCCTACCTGTTGTCGCGGAAATCCGTTCTCTGACTCGGGTGCACGTCCGGCTCCTGATCCGGACGCCGATCTTGTCGCCTCGGGATGAAACCTACAAGACAGTCCGCACGCAGAGGGTACTGTAGGGGTTGCCCTCTGCGGGGGACCCTCAGACGCCCAAGTCAGTGGATAATCACAGCAAGCAGATGTGAAGAGAAGACTCTTCACAGAGAAAATGTTCCTCAGGACCCTTGCGAGAGCTCTAATGGAGTATGAGATTCAGTGGGTGATGGAAGGCGTAAGGGGTTGCCTTAGAGTTTGCGCGCGTACCTGAGAGGTTGGAGTGCTATGGTATTTATAGGTGATCACTTGATTCCTTGGACGTACCCTGGATGGGGTCTGAAGACCGTTAGAATTCGAATCAAGTTTGTTATGAGGCCAATAGGGTCCGTATCTTGTCAGTTAGAGGATCGACGGCTGGGAGAGCTGGTTGATGCCTTGAGGTTCAATGATCACACAGACCTAGGCCACTCTTGCAAGTCCTAGGCCACTTCTGGGCATGACTTGCCGTCTGGAATCTTGTCCAGCTATAGTGGATTCAAACTCTCCTGCGCCAAATTCCGCAGAGATATTTTGAATGCCGTGGTTTGGCCTGAATGAGGAATAACATATTTTTCCGAGGTACAGAATGGATCGGCTCGAATGGCCGAGGCATAGAGATAGCTCGAATTGCCGAGGAATGACTCGGCTCGGTTGGCCGAAGTATAAGGATAGCTCAGGTTATCGAGGAATAGCTCGGCTCGGATGGCCGAAGTATGAGGATGGGTCGGATTGTCGGGGCGACCCCACTTTGTCAGAGGTGACTTGGCTTCGTCACTAGGATGTTATGCCAGCTAGCTAGCAGGGTGTTTGGATTGGGTGTGACCCAATTGCCGATATGAGCTGTCAATAATGCAATGACGATTTTACCCCTCATCACATGCCCCCCACTTCCTAGTTCGAAGTGTAAGTTTGAATATAGGGAGTAGAATTCTTGAGCAATTTTATTTGGAGGATTCAAAAAGGCGGGCAATGATAATCTCGTAAATGATGGGCCACTGTTTCGTCATTTTTTTTGCCGCAGCTCGAGAAGGAAATGCCTCGTTTCCATCAAGTCGTGATAGCGAAAGTTCTGCGTGGCGGGACTCCTTTATTTCTGGCGCCCATATCGGAGTTTTTGGCGTCTAAGGCTTTCTTTCTGAAGCACTTATTTAAAGAGGATTGGGGCGGCGCTCCTTCTGCAACGCCCCTTTGTTCCTGCCATAGAGATTTTCCGCTCTCTCTCCGAGCCCTTGCTTGTCTGTTCGTGTCTTACCCCCTATTCAGCCAATATGAGTGGTCCAAGCGATGTTGCTTTTGAGGTAACCTTAGATGATATGGATAAGATCCGTCGTCATTATAGAGTTCCTCTGGATGTAGCCTTATGGGCGCCGAGGACCGAGCACCGGGTTTCAACCGAGCTAAGCCGGGGAGTTTTCTTCTACGAGGAGAGTTTGAGGGCAGGTCTCTAATTCCCTCTTCACCCGTTGATACAGGAGGTAATGAGGTTTTACAACATATGCCCGACGATGGTGGCTCCGAATAGCTGGCGCAATCTCATCGGATTTATCTCGATGTGCAGCCGCGTTGGAGTGACTGCGACTCTTCCTTTATTTCGAGTTTGCTACAATATGATTTTTGGGAGGAGTTCTGAGTGGCCCTACATTGGCCCCCGAAAGTCATTTAAGATGATTTCTGATAACCCTTCTTCGATAAAGGGGTGGAAGTCCTGATTTCTTATTGTCGAAGGAAACATCGGCTCAGATTTTTTGAGAGGATGGGCTAGTTATGTGAAGGATCCAGAGGCGCGTATGGAGTTGAGCGAGCAGAAGAAAAGGGATCTGGCTACCCTTCGCAGCGGTTAGGAGGTCTCTGCCAGCACCTTGTTAGCAGAGGATGCCCTTTTCGCCACCGGGCTTAGCTCCATCGACCCTCAAGATGAGTCTTTGTTCTAATGGTCAGCATGTTTATGTGATCTTGCCACTGTTTAACTGAACATATGCTATGTTTTCAGCCAAGAGGTCCACGTTTGCGGGCCAAATAAGGAGGGAGCTAGGCAAGCGCCATAAGGGCTTCGGCTCTGGGGAAAGACACAGATCCGAGAAGAGTTCTCGCCCTTCCGGGACTCGCTTGAAGGGATCGAGGAGGGATGGTTCCAGTCACCACTCTCCTGCCCCAATAAGGGAGAAAGCGGGAGCGCCGACCGTAGTTGATGAGCCCTCCCTACCGGAGGGGGGCAAAGTAGCAGAGAAAATCACTAGGGGGAGCTCGAAGGGAGCTACTGACGTTCCCCCTTTCCAAGTAGTAATCGTGTCGAACGATGCCGAGGAGATGTCACCAGTCAGTCCGGCGACCCTTCTGCCGAAGGTTTTTCAGTCACCAGCGGTGAGGAGTCCACCGTGCATGGAAGAGACCTTTGTTCAGGTGGAGGGGTCAGGAGAGGCAACGATGGCTGCCGAAGCTCAAACGGAGCAGCTTGTCGAAAGGCTGGTGGAGGTCATGGTACCTCTTGCTGAGGATCCTTCTTCCGCGGTCCCTGGGGACGTCGTGGAAGAGGTTGAAGTCCAGATGGTGTCGATCGGAGGCGAAGCGTCAGTAGAAGAGGAAGACAAAGAAGGGTCGCTGAATGAAGGAGATGCCCAGGCCGAGGTTCCTTCGGTTGAGGCCGAAGCGTTCGAGGCCTTGCATGTTAAAGTTTTGACAGGGGAAGCCGAACGGATGGTTCCTCGGGTCGGAGTTCCTCAGGCCAGCTCTTTGGCCATGAGCTCCTTTGTCCAAGCCCGGAGGTGGATGATATGCTCACCGCCTTTATGAGGTCCGTTTTGCGCGTGGGAGGGAGTTCCTCGATGGATGAGCCTGTCGTCGAGGATATCATTGAGGCGGCTTTCGGCCGGCTCAGGGCACCGAAGGATGCCTTCCTTCTCTCTGAAATTAATAATGCTACTCTCATAACGATGGCTTCAAACAACATCTCTCGGGTAAGTTACTGCATGGAGGTTGTAATTCTTGATTGGTCGGCCGTGCCGTTGTTTCTCACTTGTGTTTTTCTCGCAGAACGCTTTGGTCACAAGAGCGCTGACTTGGCGTTTAAATTTGGCCATCAGGGCCTGCGCTCAGGCCAAAAAGGAAGCGATCGACCTTCGGGCGAGGGTGGATTCAACCAGCCGGCTCTCCAGGGCCTTAGCGTCTACTAGGGCAGATTTTGAGAGGGCGAGGGAGTCTCACCGGCTTGCGGCCAAAAGGGCCTCTCGGCTCGAAACCCAAGTCAAAGAGCTCTAGGGTTTCCATGAACAATCAGACAAGGCCTACCTGGAGTTATCCCAGATTAAGGTGAAGCATGACGACAACGTTAAAACCATGCAGCAGCATTTCGACAAGAGGTGGAACCAGCTGAGACTAGTCATTCTGAAGATAAAAATAATTAGAGCAAGAGGCTCAAAGTGGAGAACACAAATGCCAGCGGAAGCAGGATTAGCTTACTGATCTGAATAAGGAATTTGCCGATATGGAGAATCGGCTGAAATGGTAAAATGAGCAAATTGCTCGGCTTACCAAAGATCTTGATCAATCTCAACGGGAAGTTGGGGACAAGCAGTACCGAATTAATGACCTCAAGGAGGGTCTTCAACAAAATAAATCGGCCAAGCTGAAGGCCTTGGAAGGGTTCAGGAGCTGAGTAATGAAATGGCTCAGCGGGAGGAAGAGGTATAGTGCCTTCTTATTTGTTTGCTTTCGGTACTTTTCTTTTGTTCGTGGACTTGAATGTTCTGGTGTTTTGTAGATGGGCAAAATCAAGTTCGAGATGCAGGAGCAATTTAAAGCTCTAAGGGCGGAATTGTCTGCGAGTCGTCAGACGAACTTCGATCTTGGGGGCCAGTTGACTGAAGCCAATAACCGAATCGCTTCGGCTATGGAGGAGTACAAGATTCTGCCCAATTTTTCGAGGAGCGTGGAGAGGCTTGTGCCGATGCATTTAGATTCGGCGAGGAAGAAACTCGAGCGAAGATTCTCGGGCGCATCCCGAATGGGATTTATCTTTTCTGGATGCCCAACATTTTGATGCTTATACCTCGGGGGCCGAAGAAGCTGAGTATGAGGATATTTTATACGTCGAACTTGATGCTATCCTGGGCCCTAATGAGGCCGTGGCTCCCGAGGAACGCCCTCAGCTCGTTGCCGAGGAACCAACAATATTTGAAGTGGGAGAAGCAAGTCAAGTCCTCCTGGATATTACCGAGGAGGCTCCTGGGACCGATCCAACTCTGATTCTTAAGGGTTGCTTGTGTATTTTTGCTTCTCAGACTTGTAATTTGGCCAAAACTTTTAATGAATGGATCTTTCATCTCCACTGTTTGTCTTTTTCGGACGATCTTTTTGTTATGAGTTTTTCTGGATGGCGAACGAATCAATTCGTGTTCCTAGATCGATTTATCCTTTCCGGATTGAATGTTCCATTTATTTGAAGTTGAACTAATTTGCTTTGCTAATGTAAGCTAGCTCGGTTTGGACTTAAGGAAATGTCTCGGTCGAGGCCGAGGCCAAGCAGATGGTTTGGCGCGCCAAAGCATAGAATAGTTCGGCTAGAACCCTGGGAAACGTCCCGGTCGAGGCCGAGGCTAGGCAGATAGTTCGATCGATTCGAAATAAGAGATTGGCTCGTTTAGCTAAGGCATAAAATGGCTCAGCATGATATGACCAAAAACTGTGCGAGTACCTCGATCGAGATTTGGCGGATAGTCCGGTCTATGAGAATCGTCTCATTTTTTGCCCGGATGAATGAGACGGATTTGTAATTTGCCGAAGGACGCTTTATTTTTTGCATAAGGCATTTATCTCGTTGGCCTTTTCCAACATGGGTCTTTTTAACGTATGCAATAAGTATTCGATCGCCATTGGATGGCGTTGTTTTCACAAAGCGATTTCCTAGGCCTGCCCATATCTCAAGGACCGATGAACGATTTTCTGCATTTAAGGCTCTTAATTCAAGCTCAGAGGGAAATCTTTTGTCGTGCGTCATGGCCTAGGAAATGCGTTCGGCACACTTTGAAAAGCACCCTTTTATCCTGAACCGC
>UESW01004447.1:117516-129304 GCA_900491605.1 Calamus simplicifolius | reverse complement strand
TGTCCCTGATCCATCTATTGCGGGACCTTCTTCAGCTGGACCTTCAGAGGCCGGACCTAGTTCTATTCCCTCACCTCCACATCAGCCTATAACAAATTCTGGGAGATTCTCTGATGAACAACTTGATCAGTTAAGAGGTTTGCTTGCTGAGTATGATAGCCAGAGATCTCAAGAAATTTCAAATTAAAAGAAGACTTTAATCAGTTGAAGGAAGAACTAAATTCGAGACTGGACATGCTATCCTTTACCTTAGGCAATTCTGTTGAATCCTTTGGGCTGAGCTTCACAAGATCTTCGAAAGGATGGAAGGTATTGCCGATGGATCAGGATCTATGTTCATGCAACGGGTCAATTGAAGAAGGACATTGACCTTGCAGTCTCTCAAATCGAAGCTTGCCTTGAAAACTTTAAGAAATCACAAAAGGATGATGTAATGGAAATCATAGGTCATCTGAAGAAAATTGTATTCAAACACATCTGACCTTGATTTTGATTTTGACTTAGGAAGTTTTTGAATATCTAATGTATTTCATTTTGAAATGTAAATGAATCAACTAATGTAATGGTTCTTGCTTATGAAATGCAATTTCACATTTTCAAATATTGATTGCTTGGATCCCTATGCTTTATTGAGTCTACAATTTCTTTCTTTATCTAATACTCTCCTTATTGCTGATAACAAAAAAGGGGGAGAGATGGTTGAGATGGTTGCAAAGCAAAGACACATTGAATATGCAAAGACTTGAAAATTTTAATGAAGGGAGAAATGGTTATATATGCATAAAGAAAGAAAGAAAGGGGGAGAATTAATTGTTTATGCAAAATGACTTGAAATGTTAATCAGTTAAAATTTGATGCTTATATACTAGGGGGAGCTTAACAAAAAGCTCATTTGCAATTTTATGCACATTAAGATTAAATATTCATAATTGATGGATTATATTGAACTCATGCACAATTTTAAAGTTTACTTGAACATTGGCATCAAAACCTTAATTTCAAATGTTTAAAGTTTCAAAATGACTATAATCCTTAGTTTGATTGAATTTTTGAATGCATATACTCAAAGTTTTTGTTATCATCAAAAAGGGGGAGATTGTTGACCCAATTGATGATTTTGATGATTAACAAAACTATTGAGTATAACTTTGAAGGCTCTGATGATTTTGATTTAGTGTTTCAGATTATAAGACTATTGAATGATCAAAATCAGGAGTTACATAGTGTTCTGGATCGAATCTAATGTCTAGGTAAGAATTGCAGACATTAGAGTCGACTCCGAGAATCACAGAGCCGACTCCGGAACTGGCACGGACGTTAGAGTCGACTCCGAGACTGTTAGAGTCGACTCTCACAGAAGAAGCAGAAAGTCGATTTTTCTGGCCCCGACCTAGAGTCGACTCCGGGTAAGTTAGAGTCGACTCCGGAAAAGTTTCTTGTCGACCCCAGAAAAGCCAGAGACGACTCCAGAAATATCATTTTGAAATGCCTCGAGCTAGAGCCGACTCCAGAAAAGTTAGAGTCGACTCCAACCCACCTGGAACGAAAAATCAAGTTGCCAGATCAGCTCTAACGGTAATATTTCTATTTTACCTTATTTCTAACGGATATATTTTGATACAAGGTACACTCCAACGGATAGTTTTCTTCCAAAAATGGTGTAAAAGAAATCTATAAAAAGGGAAGTCTATTGTTCAAAAAAAGAACGGAAAAAGAAAGAAAAAGAGAGAAAATCTGAGATAGACAAATCCCATTTCAAAAATCCGAGAGCTTGAATCTTAAGAGGAAAACCTTCTAGCTCAAATCCACTCCACTCCAAAAGGCTCAAGAGGAATCCAAAGCGTTCAAATCAAAGTCTTGGCGGATTTCCCAACTTGGAGAAAGGAGATTCATTTCTTGCTTTTCAACTCTTCTCAACTGCTTCAACTGTGAAGAATCGGAGCTGAGGCTTGATTCAATCCAGCAAGGAGAAGAAGAAAAGAAGAAAAGAAGAAAAGCTCAAAAGCCAACCATCTACAAATCAGGCTTTTCTAAACCTTGTTATTCTTAATTTGTATATTTGCTCATTGAGGAGCTTTGTATTTCAAAAACAATACTTATTTTGTTTGTGCCTAGTTCAATCTGGGGGATTGAACTAGAGGAGGTAGTTTTACCTCGGTTCAAGCTTGGTTAAGCTTGGGTTAGGGTTTTTGTGCTGGTGAGCCCTTGAAAACCAGCTGGGTTCGTTGTGCGCCCGGAAAACAACAAGTTTGAGTTGTGAGCTTGTAAAAACTCTGCTGTAATCTAGGGTGATTATAGTGTGGACCCAAGTGAATCTTGGGAGTGGACGTAGGTGTTGGATACACCGAACCACTATAAAATCTTTTGTGTTTGCCGTGTTCTATTGTCTCTTATCTCTATCTTATTCACTGCACTTTATAGTTACCTTGCATTTGCCTTCATTAATCTCAAGCAAACTATTTTAAAAAGGCTAATTTTTTAAAGAACCCAATTCACCCCCCCCCCCCCTCTTGGGTTGCCATCTGGGCCAACAGGTTGCATAGCCTTGATGTTAAGTGGAGAAAAGTCACTAACCTCTAACAAAGTATAATAGGACGTCTTAGTCGTGTCAGAGTATTTGATAGACTACTCGTTTCGTCTGAGGCTTCCAGAAATACATCACTCGGTGTTGCCGAGGCTTCAGATGATAAATCACTCGGTGTTGCCGAGGCTTTAGATAATAAATCACTCGGTATTGCTGAGGTTTCAGATGATAAATCACTCGATGTTGCCGAGGTTTCAAATAATATATCACTCAGTGTTGCCGAGCCTTCAAATAATAAATCACTCGGTGTTGCCGAGGTTTCAAATAATATATCACTCGGTGTTGCCGAGCTTTCAATAATAAATCACTCGGTGTTGCCAAGCCTTCAAGATTATATTTTACTTGGCGCTGCCAAGGTACGGAGATCGCTCGTCCAGCCGAGGATTATAAAGATTATATTTTACTTGGCGCTGCCAAGGTACGGAGATCGCTAGGCCTAGCCGAGGATTATAAAGATTATATTTTACTTGGCGCTGCCAAGGTACGGAGATCGCTCGGCCCAGCCGAGGATTATATGACCTGCTTCTCATTGCAGCTTTCAAGGAGAGTTATGAAAATTCGCAGGCCTTCGAAAACTAATTTTAATTCAATAAACAAAAATGAGTTTAGTGAGAGCATACTTTTATTGATGGTATGCACAGAGATTATCCGAGTTCCACGTCCGAGGGATAGATTTTCCATTTAGATCTTGGAGCTTATAGGTGCTAGGTCTGATTACCTCCGTAATTTGATAAGGACCGTTCCAATTAGGGGACTGCTTTCCTTGCTCCAGTGGCTTTGAGACGGATGCCTTCCGAAGTATCAGATCACCTGGGGAGAAAAACTTCCCTTTGGCTCTGGTTGAATGGTAGCGGGCTGTTCTTTGCTGGTAGGCCACCATCCGGATTCGGGCTTTCTCTATGACTTCATCTATTAAGTCCAAATTAGTTCGGACTTGTTCATCATTAGATTCTTCCGAGTAGCCTTCGGTGCAAGGGGAGGGGAGCTCGACCTCCACGGGATGATGGCCTCTGTGCCAAAGCCATCTTGAATGGGAGTCTAGCCCGTGAGAGCCCTTTCAGTGGCTCGGTACACCCATAACACATGATGGTGCTCCTCCGCCCACCTGCCTCGCGCTTGGTTGAGCCGAGCTTTAATTCCTACAAGAGAGTTCGGTTCATTACCTCGGCCTCTCCGTTAGCTTGAGGATGTCCGACTGAGGTCAGGCGATGGAGAATGTCGTGATCTTCGCAGAACTCTCGGAACTTAGGATTGTCGAACTGCTTCTCGTTGTCGGTGATGATGGTGTGGGAAAGACCGAAGCGGCAGATGATAGATCTCCAGACGGAGTCTTTGGCATAGGCTTCAGTTATCTAGGCTACTGCTTCGGCTCCAACCTACTCAGTAAAATAATCAATGGCAACAAATAAAAATTTCCTTTGCCCTGGTCTGCCGAGGATGGCACTGTAGGGGGATCTGAGCTTGGTTACGAGGAAATCCATGAACACGGTAGCCACACGGGGCCAAGTGTCGGCTCGGACTGACAGAGTGATGACTCCTTCAGGGGTTATGGAGTCACCTGTGAAGCTCGCTAGGGTGGACTCCACCGGTCGAAGGCTTTCTATCCGGAATTTTTAGTCTCACAAAGGCATCGAAAAACATTAACAGAGCTTCCACTAAAATGCGGTGTACATCAAAATTATTCATGTTTAAAGACACAACCGGAGCATCATCATGGGGGTACTGCACCTCCCCGTTATCACATTGATATTGCCGATAACAGGAGGATTTGGTGGAGGGAGTTGGTGAGGTTCAGGTTGGCAATTCTCTTCATTAATCGCTTAGGGGGGCCCCTAAATCGGTACAGTCTGCCTCGCCGGATTAACTGCTCAATCTCATTTTTGAGCTGCCAACAGTCCTCGGTGTCGTGCCCATAGTCTCGTTGAAAGCGGTAGTACTTGGCTGGGTCCCTCCGGGCTCCGTTGCCTCGAAGAGGAGGGGGCCAAGGAAGTTGGCGCTCGATCGCCATCAGGATTTGAGCTCATGTCGTGTTCGAGTTCGGTCTCGAGGCGGCGGTGGAGGAGCTCTGCGGCGGCGGAGGAGCTCTGCGGTGGCGAGGTGAGCTAGCGCGGTGGTGGGCTCGCTGCCTGTCCGAGCCCTTTGCCTCTTTCTTCTTCATCTGCTCGGCCTGGGCTGACCTCCTTGATTCCTCCACCCTAGCGTACTTGTCTGCCATGGACATCATGTCCGAAAGGCTCTTCAAGTAATTAACCTCCAGAGCTAGATAAAAGACTCCCTCCTTGGACACTCCTCCGGCCAGGGAGGACATTGCCATCTCATGATTGAGGTGGTCGCTTCTAGGAGGGCCGTGTTGAAGCGGCCGAAATAACTCTTCAGCGATTCCCCCTCTCTCTGCTTGACCTTGGAGAGGGAATCGGATCTCCGTTGCTAGCGATGGCTACTGACGAACTGGCTGATAAACAAATAGCTCAGCTTGTCAAAAGAATCAACGGAGCCTGATTTCAAGCTGTTGAACCAGGTTCGGGCAGATCCCCTTAGAGTAGAGGGGAAGGCACGACAGAGGATCGCATCCGAGGCTCCATGGAACATCATGATGGACCTGAAGCGGCTCAGATGATCATCGGGATCGGTGGATCCGTGGTACGGCTCAATGGTGGGAAGCTTAACATGAGGGGGAATCACTTCCCTCATGATCCTCTCGGAGAAGGGGATGCCCTGCTCCGCTTTCGGCTGGGATAGAGTAGCTTGCTTGGCGGCGTCTAACTCCCGACGCCATTCTCGCCGTATCTTCTACATCTGTTGCCTGATCCCTTCATTCAGAGTGGTATAAGGGATAGGGCGAGGAGAAGATGGCAGTGGTGTCAAATCTTGGGAGGACACCAAGGAGGGGGCGAACTCGCCTGGATCTGAGCGAGCTTTTCCCTCCAGCTCGCCGTAGCACTGGCTTCACCCTTGTAGGCTGGCGACCACGATCCGCCACTCCATGCAGATCGGAAGAGGAGATCGCAGGCGGAGCAGGGGCAGCGGCCTCCTCGCGAGGCTGAGAAGCATGAATAGCAGGGCCAGGAATCGCCTGAAATCTCTGAACCAACTGGGTCAATGCTTGGACCTGCTGAACCAGGGTGGCGAACTGGTCCAGGTCACCGCCGTTGCTGGTGGCGAAGGAGTTTTAGCTGGTGGTGGTAGCGGTGGTGCCGCCCCACTAATCGGATCAGGCCTTTGAGAAGTAGCCTGATCTTGAGCCTCAGAGGTGGCTCTCTTCCGATTGGCCATTGGAGGATGTTTCCTCTGATTCTTGAGTCTTGTCTCCTGTATTACAAGTTTATGGGATTTGAGAACCCTTCCTCTAGCACCAATCTGTTGCCGTGGAAATCCGTTCTCCGACTCGGATGCACCTCTGGCTCCTGATCTAGACTCCAATACTGCCACCTCGAGACGGAACCTGCAAGACAGTCCGCACACAGGGGGTGTTATGGGGGTTGCCCTCTGCGGAGGACCCTCCAATGCCCAAGTCAGTGGAGATTCACAGCAAGCAAATATGAGGAGAAGACTCTCACATAGGAGATGTTCCTCAGGGCTCTTGTGAGAGCTTTAATGGAGTCTGGAGTATGAGATTCAGTAAGTGAAAAAATGAATGCATAAGGGGTTGTCTCAGAGTTTTCACGTGTGCCTGAGAGGTTGGAAGGCTGTGGTATTTATAGGTGATCACCTGATTCCTTGGACGTGCCCTGGATGGGGTCTGAAAACTGTTAGGATTCGAATCAAGTTTGTTACGAGGCCAGTGGGGTTCGTATCTTGTCAGTTAAAGGATCGACGGCTGGGAAAGCTGGTTGATGCCCTGAGGCTCAATCATCACACAGACTTAGGCCACTCTTGGGCATGATTCGCCGCCTGGAATCTTATTCAACTATAGTGGATTTGAACTTTTCCGCGCCGGATTCCGCAGAGTTATTTTGAATATCTCGTTTGGTTTGGCTAAGGAATAACCTAGTTTTCCGAGGTATAAGAAGGCTCGGCTCGGACGGCCGAGGAATAGCTTAGGCTACCGAGGTATAATGATAGCTCGGGTTACCGAGGAATAAGGATAGCTCGGATTACCGAGGAATGACTCGGCTCAGATGGCCGAAGCATAAAGGTGGTCGGATTATCAGGGTGACCCGACTTCACTAAAAGTGATTTGGCTTCGTCACTAGGGTATCACGCCAGCTGGCTAGCTGGCAAGCAGGGCGTTTGGATTGGACGCGACCCATCGCCAATGTGAATGGTTAATAATGCAACGATTATTTTACCCCTCATCAGTTAGAAACGGGTAAGCTAGGTTAGCCCATTTACTTTTCTATTTATTTTATTTTATTTTAACTTTGAGAATTATATTTTCAGCAAAGTGCAGGTGGAGGCAGGTTGTAGGTTAGCTGTAAAAATAAAGTACTAATTTTTTGATTTTATGAGCGCGTGGACTCCAATGCATTCTAAATTGTGGCTTAAAAAAAAAAAGCATGATGAGTCAAATTAATCCTATTATTATGCTTTCCAAGGTGGAAAAATCAAAATATATGACTATAAAGACAAGGTCTAACCACATAGGTATCTTCCATCAAAATCGAAGAAATTGATAGGTGGGATCAAATATTCTCTATATAACATCATTATGTCACTACCACCATATGGCGCTTATTTTTAAATAGGCTAGCTTCTACAAACATGGTAGACTGCCAATTATTAATTAATTTTTAAATTTCAGTGGATGCACATTTGAGACTTGAAAAGATTGCGTTTGGATAAATACTTCAAATTTTTTAATGTATTACAATATAATATTTTAAAATATAGTATTTTAGAATTTAAAATTTTTATAAATTTTTTTGCTTGAATAGTTGCAATTGAAAAATAATTTTTGTAACAATATTTATATAAATTCATATAATTTTACATAAATATTTTAATATTTTATGTAAATGCTTAATATTTATGTAATAAATACTTAGGAATTATTTTAATAATAATCATCAATATTTATTATTTAATATTAATTATATGCATTTAATATTATGTTTATTAAATATTTATATTTATTTTTTATAAAAAATAAAAAATGTTTCTAGTTAAATCTAATAATATTTTGAAATGTAGCATTTTAAAATGTTATTTTATTTTACGTAATAAATATATTATTAATATTATTATTGTTAATAAACATTATTTTTATTTATGTAAAATTTAATTTTTAATAAATAAATTTATTAATAATAATATTAATATTTAAATAAAATAAATATTACATAAATAATTTTTGTAACAATATTTATATAAATTTATATAATTTTACATAATATTTTAATATTTTTATGTAAACGTTAAATATTTATGTAATAAATACTTAGGAATTATTTAATAATAATCATCAATATTTATTATTTTAATATTATATTATATATGCATTTAATATTATGTTTATTAATATTTATATTATTTTATAAAAAAATAAGAAATGTTTCTAGTTAAATCTAATAATTTTGAAATGTAGCATTTTAAATGTTATTTTATTTTACGTAATAATATATTATTAATATATTGTTAATAAACATTATTTTTATTTATGTAAAATTTAATTTTTAATAAATAATTTATTAATAAGAAATATTAATATTTAAATTAAATAAAATTTATATAAATAAAAATTTATAATATTATGTAAATATTTTGATATGTAAATAAAATTAATATTTTAATTATTTTAAAGTGAATTTTTAAGAGAATTTGTAAATAATACCTTTAATGGTGTAATTTGTAAATGATCACTTTGAGTAATTTATAAATTTAATAAAATTTTAAAAATCTTCTTAAGAATACTAAATAAAAAAATAATTAATTTTAAAATTCTGAAATTCTTTCTTTAAAACAAAATCTCTTCGGAAACTCCTTCATTCAAATGCATAGGGAATGCAAGAGGGTGAAACAAACTCAAGAACCATGAAAGGAGCGCTGTAATGTCTAATGACGGTACTGGAGTTCAAGGAATCACGTTATGAATGGTGGCTGCATCTCTCCTGGAATTAGGTTGCTTCTCCAAGCCAAAGGATAGGGAATGTTCGAGAAGGCTTTTTTTTTTTCCTTCGATTTTAAGTTTCAAAGCAAGGCCTGAGCAATAGATCAAATAAGAGGAGGATTAAATCATCTACATACATCTGTCTGTCTCCCCGTCATATATGGGGAAATTTTGCACCGCTTGGATTTCTCACTACACCTCTCAATTTTTTTTTTTAAAAAATTCTAAATTATAATTAGCACCCCATCTCCTTTCCTCCCCCCCCCTCCCTTCTCCGATACCGATGCCCCCCTTCCTCTCCTCCTTTCTTCCTGGCATTGCCTTCCATCTCTTCCTTTCTTGGCTTTCATCTTCTTTTCTTTCTTTTCTAGCAGCCCCCTCTCTTCTTTCTTCTCTTTAGCACCATCCTTCATCTCTCCTCTTTTTGGTACCTGATATGACTGATCCAGCACCGTCAGCCTGATATGACTAATCCCAGCGCCGTTAGGAAAGATAACGGCAATCATCCCCTCACCCCCGGTACCCTCTCGGGGTCGGGGGTAGGGTCATCATCCCCTCACCCCCGGTACCCCCTCGGGGTCGGGGGTAGGGTCACCATCCCCTCACCCCCGGTACCCTCTCGGGGTCGGGGGTAGGGTCACCATCCCCTCACCCTCTGATATGATGATCCCAGCACCGTCAGCCTGATATGACTAATCCCAGCGCCGTTAGGAAAGATAACGGCAATCATCCCCTCACCCCCGGTACCCTCTCGGGGTCGGGGGTAGGGTCATCATCCCCCTCACCCTGGTACCCCTTCGGGGTCGGGGGTAGGGTCACCATCCCCTCACCCCCGGTACCCCCTCGGGGTCGGGGGTAGGGTCACCATCCCCTCACCCTTGGTACCCTCTCGGGGTCGGGGGTAGGGTCATCATCCCCTCACCCCCGGTACCCTCTCGGGGTCGGGGGTAGGGTCATCATCCCCTCACCCCCGGTACCCTCTCGGGGTCGGGGGTAGGGTCACCATCCCCTCACCCCCGGTACCCCCTCGGGGTCGGGGGTAGGGTCATCATCCCCTCACCCCCGGTACCCTCTCGGGGTCGGGGGTAGGGTCACCATCCCCTCACCCCCGGTACCCCCTCGGGGTCGGGGTAGGGTCACCATCCCCTCACCCTTGGTACCCTCTCGGGGTCGGGGGTAGGGTCATCATCCCCTCACCCCCGGTACCCCTCGGGTCGGGGGTCGGGGGTAGGGTCATCATCCCCTCACCCCCGGTACCCCCTCGGGGTCGGGGTAGGGTCACCATCCCCTCACCCCCGGTACCCCCTCAGGGTCGGGGTCGGGGGTAGGGTCATCATCCCCTCACCCCCGGTACCCCCTCGGGGTCGGGGGTAGGGTCATCATCCCCCTCACCCCCGGTACCCCCTCGGGGTCGGGGGTAGGGTCACCATCCCCTCACCCCCGGTACCCTCTCGGGGTCGGGGGTAGGGTCATCATTCCTAAACCCCGGGCCCTCACCGGCCCCGGGATGAGTTATCATTCCCCCTCTCCGATACCCTTTCGGGGTGGGGTCATCTGTGACCAACATGCGACAACTGCCACGGAGCGCGGTGACCTCAAGGTTGCACGGCGCTCGCGTGTAAGTTTCAGCACATGACCATGCCTTGCCGCAGCATACCTTTCGGTACTTCCGTGATTGTGCCCTGTTACGGAGGGCCATGCCTCATAACGAGGTTTGGCGCGTTGCATGCCCCTGTGTATGACCAAATCTTGCTACGGCGTACGGCATGCTGCACCCTGTCCCATCAGCCGGCGACGCGCACTGTCTACCTTCACGGCCACCCGACACGCGTGACGTCACATCCACAGGGGGTACGGGGGATAGCTTCGGCACGTAAAGCTGCAGTACGAAAGCAATCTTTCCTAGACGAAAGATGAGGTATTAGGACAATAATAAGAAGGGGGGGAAGAGACGGTAAGGGGGATCCGAACTTTGGTTTTTTCTGAGCTTTCTTCCTCCCAGCAAAAACCCTAACCGCCTCAGCTCCTCTACGCTGGAGCGGTTCTTTGTCTGAACCCAAGCCACTAACTTGATCGTCGGAGGGTCCCCACCGGAGCTTCCGGTCCTTGGGGACTTTTCTTGCAGGATTTCCAGGAGCGAGACGTCTGTTTCCCCCGACGTTCGTGGAAAGTGACTTGGCGTCATCAGATTGGCGCGCCAGGAAGGGGGGGTGCAAGAAAGACATCGAACCACCTGCCTTCTTCTTCAAGACCCTGAAGCTATGGTGACCACTCGGACGAAGGGAGCTTCAGTCGGCCGCACTGGGGGGCAGCGCTGCGGGGCTGGTCCATCCGCGGAGGCCCCCCCGACTCTCCCATCCATCTATCCAGAACCTCCGGATCTCCAGGGGGCAGGGCCTTCTGCCCGCGGAATGACGCTCCTGCGCCTGCTCCGCAGCCACTTCAAGAAGATCGATTCGTTGCCCTGACCGCTCAGGTCCAGTCGCTAGTGGCGGTGATCAAAGACATGCAGCAGCAGCAGCAAGCGGCCTTACGGCAACCGGAGCCAAACCCGTCCGTCCCCGGAGTAATGCAGCCTAGCCAGCACTCCTCCCGCCGGAGATCGCCGTCCCGGCAGCGCCGGCCAAGCCACATCCTCGAGAGGTGTCCAAAAGGCCCCGGTCTCCCTCTCGCCATGCTAGCATCTCTCCGAAGCGGCGGCATGGAAAGGAAGCGGAGCGCACGCGCCGGCATCGCCGCCCCGCTCTTCTTCTGAGTCTTCGAGAGAGGGCTCCTTTGATGGCCGGATGCCTCGTCGAGCTGAGCGTCGACTGGAGGAGTGCAACCAGAAGCTGGAGGAGCTCAGCCGCCGCATCACTCACCTGCCGGAGGCTGATTACGACAGTCGGCCCCCTCTGTCTCGCCGCATCATGGAAGAGCCCATTTCCACCAGGTTTCGCCTCCCTCAGCTGGACCCTTACGACGGGACCACGGACCCCCTAGACCATCTGGAGAGTTTATAAGGTACTCATGCAAGTCCAGGGTGCCACTGATTCACTCATGTGCATTGCTTTCCCGGCTACCCTGAAAAAAGCTGCCCGGGCCTGGTATTCACGTCTGCCGCCGCGAAGTATCGACTCTTTCCGCCAACTGGAGAGGGCTTTTCTGGCCCACTTCGA
>UESW01004447.1:0-112548 GCA_900491605.1 Calamus simplicifolius | reverse complement strand
CAAAGCCCTGCACCAGCCAGGCATAAAGCCCAGTGTACCACTGGCAGAGCAGTGTACCACTGGCTCTCAACAACAAAAGCCCGGCACCCCGTCGGCACCAAAGCCCTGCGCCAGCCAGGCATAAAGCCCAGTGTACCACTGGCAGAGCAGTGTACCACTGGCTCTCAACAACAAAAGCCCGGCACCCCGTCGGCACCAAAGCCCTGCACCAGCCAGGCATAAAGCCCAGTGTACCACTGGCAGAGCAGTGTACCACTGGCTCTCAACAACAAAAGCCCGGCACCCCGTCGGCACCAAAGCCCTGCACCAGCCAGGCATAAAGCCCAGTGTACCACTGGCAGAGCAGTGTACCACTGGCTCTCAACAACAAAAGCCCGGCACCCCGTCGGCACCAAAGCCCTGCGCCAGCCAGGCATAAAGCCCAGTGTACCACTGGCAGAGCAGTGTACCACTGGCTCTCAACAACAAAAGCCCGGCACCCCGTCGGCACCAAAGCCCTACGCCGATCAGTAAAACTCGGCTAACCGCTAGCGGAGCGGTGCACCATTGATCCTTCGCCCGACGTCCTACCGGTCAAAGCAAGGCTAAGTCCCGCGGGCATCAAGCTGCGCGCCAGACTGACACCGGGTCCGATACTTGACCGGATGCTACACTTATAAGTTCGAGGGAGCCCGCCGGCCTAATCCCCGATAAGCGGTGTCCCCGCTTCCAAGATTCGACCCTGCCTAGCTCTAATCCGTGGGCCTGTGTAACCAAGGCAGTGACGCGGTGGGAGGTTCTCTCAAAATGGTCGAGACGAACAGGAATCGTGAGGAAATTAACAAGATCATTAAAAGTATCTTCATTGATTAACTGAGAGTTACAAAATCCCGACGTAGTCAGGCATAAAAAAAAAAAAAACAAAACAAAGTCACGAACAGACTCATGGCTCCGCCGGTGCGGGCTCATCATCAGAAGAAGTCTGGTCTGACAATTCTATCTCCAGAGCCTGGGGGAAATTTAAGTCCCTAGCCACCCTTTCTTTAGCGTGCTGGAACCCATCGAGGTAAACGGCGGCCGAAGCCTCGGCCAGGTCATCTGCGAAACGCTCAGATGCCTTGTACTCCTCGACAAGCCCAGCAGCCCGAACTCTTTCTGCAGCAAGGGCCTCCGCCATGGTTTTTTCGGCCTCCCGAGCCTGGCGTGTCTCCTCTCGGGCTTGGCTCAGCTCTTCCTCACAACGGCGGATCTCCTCCCTTGCCGCTCCAGCTTCCTCCGCCGCCGCACCCGCGCGGTCCTCGGCCTCCCGGAGCGCCGAAGTCAGCTCAGAGATGTGCATGTCCCTGGCCATGACTGCGCTCTCGGCCTCCGCCATTTGAGAGAGCGCCGCGCGTGTGCGAGTGGCCTCCAGGTCCGCCCGGCTTGCGGCGGCCTTCACTTCGTTTGCGCAGGCATCTCTGACCGCTTCTAACGCCTTTTCTGCCTTTTCTGCGCGGCGCTGGGCCTCCTCGGCCTCTTTCTGCGCCTCCCGCAGAACCTTCTTTCCTCCATGGATAACCTCCCTGGCGGCCCTCAGGGAGTGAGCAATCTGCGCACGAGTCCAGGTCAACAGGATATATACATATGCGGGAACAGTAAGGGGGAAGGGACGGAAAGATAACTTACCTTGACCACTGCAGCGTAGGAATCCCGGAAGAACACGCCCGCTCCCAGGTGGCTGAGATCTTCTATAATCCGGGGATCAAAAACCGGACCCAAGGCCCGCTCGGCCCAGCGGCCGTCGTCCAGGAGGTCCCGAGGCGGCCTGGGCGCCCCCCCGCCTTCCTCCGCTGTTCCTGAAGGCCCCGGCTCTACGTGCGGTCCGCTCCCGAGTGGACCTTCGGGGGATGGGCTCGCGGGGCCAGATGGCCCCTCGCCCCAGTCCCTGGCGGCACCTGATGGGGTCGTCCTCCGGGAACCGAGAACTCACCAATTGGCACCCGAGCCCCCGCCTCTGGTTCCTCAACGACGGCTTCCGCGGCCGCCCCCGCTTCCGGTTCCTCGACGGTGGCTCCCGCGGTCGCCCCCACCTCCGGCGGAGTGTCGGCCGTAAGGTCGACCTCCGGAACAGATGGGGCGTGTGGTGGAGCCGGGGAGGGGAGACAAGCGCCGGGAGGGGGGTCCTGACCGCTGGACGTTTCGGGGCCGGGGCCCGCTGGTCCCTGTGTGGCCCTTCTCGGGCCCTCTTCTTCGCAGCCTTCACCACCTTCGCGGTCGGAATTTTCATGGCTGCATGGCACATTAGACTTTCAGAAACCGTAAAAAAAAAAAAAAAAAAAAAAAAAAAAAAAAAGGAAAAAGGAGAAAAAAAAGGAGGAAGAGCGAAATTTCTAAGTATGAAAAATTTACCCCGCTGGGAGATGAGGCCCGCCAGCTCAAAGTTATCCTCCGCCAACAGCAGGGTGTACCGGGGGATCTCGGCGGTCAGCAACACCCCATCGCCTCCCGGTCCCCAGGATGAATAACTGCGGCGTTCCCTCGGAGGTCGGGGTCCCCCCACCGGGACCGGACTTGGCCGATATTAGCAAAGAAGAAACGGGGTTTCCACCCCTTGATTGACGTAGGCAAGAGAAGCTTAAGGACTCTATTGGGTCGGGGCTGGAATAGCCACCACCCTTTTTGAGCTCGGAGAGAGTAGAAATTGCAGAATAAGCTGATTCTAGGAGTAATGCCTAGACGATGGCAAGGATGACGAAAGCGCTAATTACACGGCAGGAATTTGGGACTAGTTGAGAAGGAGTTAGAGAATAAAAATCGAGCAAGCGAACAAAGAAGGGATGAAAGGGAGGGCGGAGACCTGCCTGTAGGCAGATCTCATAAAGGGCTACTCGACCGGGTCGGGAGGAGATGACCCGGTCGTCGGGTGTTGGTAAGAATAACTCGACCTCCCGAGGGATCCTGTAGCGAGCCCGGATCCTTTCCAGGTCCAGTCGCTTCAGGACGGAGGCTGTCCCCTCTGGGGACTCCTCCACCCTCGATGAGGTCCCGGCCCTCAGCCGGTGGCCCCTTGATGGGGCCCCACCGGTGGCCCGTCGCCGGGCCAGAGGGATGTGGTCCTCCGAATCAGAGGACCACTCAATGGGAGGGGAAGGAGAAGGGGTCGGAGGCCTCACAGAAGGAGAACGGTCCTCAGAACCGTCCTCCGAGGTCCAAGAAGGTAAACTCATGACGAGAGATTGAGACGAAAAGCTGACCTGGAAAAACAAAGAAAGGTTGGGCACAAGCTTGCAGGTTGAAGGAACGCTGGGAAGCAACGGGAAGAAGACGATGGCGATGAAGCCTCAGCCCGCCTCCTTTTGGCCGGATTTATCGAGTTTTCAAAATGTCCCGCCATGATTCATCAACTACGCGGCTTCTCGCTATACGTCGGTTCGCCTCGAGGATCACCCCGGCGCGTGGTGCGGCACGCCCTCGACCAGCGATGGGACCTCGCTGACGTCGCCATAATGAAAGGAAATGATGATACGCCTTTTTGCGCAGATTTCGAAGAGCTCGTCTTCATTTTCGAGGGCGATCGTGGCTGGCGCAGTGTACGGGAGCCGCCCCCTTACATCCCCCGCACCGTCCGCATAGGACTCAAGGGCAGGGATCAGCCACGTGGAGAACGCCCCTTGAGCCTCAGCTGTGGGACCCGCTTCGCCCCAGGGGCGAGGGGGCATCTGATATGACTGATCCCAGCACCGTCAGCCTGATATGACTAATCCCAGCGCCGTTAGGAAAGATAACGGCAATCATCCCCTCACCCCCGGTACCCTCTCGGGGTCGGGGGTAGGGTCATCATCCCCTCACCCCCGGTACCCCCTCGGGGTCGGGGGTAGGGTCACCATCCCCTCACCCCCGGTACCCTCTCGGGGTCGGGGGTAGGGTCACCATCCCCTCACCCCCCCTCACCCCTCATCATCCCCTCACCCCCGGTACCCTCTCGGGGTCGGGGGTAGGGTCATCATCCCCTCACCCGGTACCCCTCGGGGTCGGGGGTAGGGTCACCATCCCCTCACCCCCGGTACCCCCTCGGGGTCGGGGGTAGGGTCACCATCCCCTCACCCTTGGTACCCTCTCGGGGTCGGGGGTAGGGTCATCATCCCCTCACCCCCGGTACCCTCTCGGGTCGGGGGTAGGGTCATCATCCCCTCACCCCCGGTACCCTCTCGGGGTCGGGGGTAGGGTCATCATCCCCTCACCCCCGGTACCCCTCGGGGTCGGGGGTAGGGTCACCATCCCCTCACCCGGGGGGTCAGGGTCATCATCCCCTCACCCCCGGTACCCTCTCGGGGTCGGGGGTAGGGTCACCATCCCCTCACCCCGGTACCCCCTCGGGGTCGGGGGTAGGGTCACCATCCCCTCACCCCCGGTACCCCCTCGGGGTCGGGGGTAGGGTCACCATCCCCTCACCCCGGTACCCTCTCGGGGTCGGGGTAGGGTCATCATCCCCTCACCCCCGGTACCCCCTCGGGGTCGGGGGTAGGGTCACCATCCCCTCACCCCCGGTACCCTCTCGGGGTCGGGGGTAGGGTCACCATCCCCTCACCCCCGGTACCCCCTCGGGGTCGGGGGTAGGGTCATCATCCCCTCACCCCCGGTACCCCTCGGGGTCGGGGGTAGGGTCACCATCCCCTCACCCCCGGTACCCTCTCGGGGTCGGGGGTAGGGTCACCATCCCCTCACCCCCGGTACCCTCTCGGGTCGGGGGTAGGGTCATCATTCCTAAACCCCGGGCCCTCACCGGCCCCGGGATGAGTTATCATTCCCCCTCTCCGATACCCTTTCGGGGTGGGGTCATCTGTGACCAACATGCGACAACTGCCACGGAGCGCGGTGACCTCAAGGTTGCACGGCGCTCGCGTGTAAGTTTCAGCACATGACCATGCCTTGCCGCAGCATACCTTTCGGTACTTCCGTGATTGTGCCCTGTTACGGAGGGCCATGCCTCATAACGAGGTTTGGCGCGTTGCATGCCCCTGTGTATGACCAAATCTTGCTACGGCGTACGGCATGCTGCACCCTGTCCCATCAGCCGGCGACGCGCACTGTCTACCTTCACGGCCACCCGACACGCGTGACGTCACATCCACAGGGGGTACGGGGGATAGCTTCGGCACGTAAAGCTGCAGTACGAAAGCAATCTTTCCTAGACGAAAGATGAGGTATTAGGACAATAATAAGAAGGGGGGAAGAGACGGTAAGGGGGATCCGAACTTTGGTTTTTCTGAGCTTTCTTCCTCCCAGCAAAAACCCTAACCGCCTCAGCTCCTCTTCGCTGGAGCGGTTCTTTGTCTGAACCCAAGCCACTAACTTGATCGTCGGAGGGTCCCCACCGGAGCTTCCGGTCCTTGGGGACTTTTCTTGCAGGATTTCCAGGAGCGAGACGTCTGTTTCCCCCGACGTTCGTGGAAAGTAACTTGGCGTCATCAGTACCGCTTTCTAATTCTTTCTTCGGTTTCGATCTTCTTTTCATTTTTTGGCTTAGGCATCGTCTCTCTTTTTTTTTTTTTTTTTTTTGGCATCGAAAAGTAAAAAAAAAAAGGAGAGAAGGATGGTGGAGAGAGGGATGAGAGGACAGGGCCATAGAGAGAGGAGGAAGGTGTCGGTGCTAGAGAAGAAAAGAAAAAAAAATGAGGTAATTTAATTTTTTTTAAAAATATTTTATAAGAGTACATTGAGCAACCCGAATCGTACAGATAGAAAATTTTCAGGATGCAATTCAGTTAGCCACTTGTTTAACTCGGCTTAAAATATGGGAAGACTTTGTTGGGCATTTCGACTTGGTGGTGTAAGATCGTTATTCCACTTTGACCACGTAGATGCCAGGGCAAGTGCACCGCATCCATGATGTAGAGAGGCATTTCGACTTGGTGGTGTGAGATCACGTTATTCCAACTACATTGCGTATAAATAATAATTAACAATATTCAGCTACCTTTAGACGTGTTGACTCCAGGTCGTCACGAGAGGACTCGATGACCGAGAATATTATTCCTTCTAACTTACAAGTTATACACGGGACCACATTGAACTGCTACGCCCAGCGAGATGTTCTCCGTATATATATATATAAAACTATTGACATATCATCTACTACACACCATATTACACTACACTACTATCATACCATATTGTTGCTGTCGGAATCTATCCTCCGACTCGAGCGTGATTGAGCTGCAGCGCAGGCTTTCCGCCTGGGTGGACCTGTAAAACAGTCCTCACGCGAGAGGCGTTGGGGGTGGCCCTCAGCGGAAGACCCTCCAACGCTCAAGTCAATGGAGATCAGCAATCAACAGAAATGGAGAGAAGGCTCTCGCTGAAGAGTCCCTCCAAGGCTCTGAGCAGAGCAAAGTGCTAATGGCGGAAGCTAAGGCAGAAGGAGAGAGAGGGTTCCAGTGAGCTAGTGTGCGTGTACCTGAGGAGTCGGTAGACGACTCTATTTATAGAAGATCACCTGATTCCCTGGGGGTGTCGTGGGTCCGAAAATCGTTAGGATCTGAATCCAGTTTGTTATGAGGCCGGTAGGATTCGTATCTTGTTGGTTAGAGGATCGACGGCTAGAAGAGCTCGTTGATGTCTCGAGATGTGGTGAGGAGATAGGCTCCAAGGCCCTAGGCCACTCTTGCGGGTCGTAGGTCACTCCCAGATATGATTTCTGTTTGAAATCTCACGAATTCGGGTTCTCCTGCGTCGAATTCCGCAGAGGCGCAGATATCGCTCGGGCTAGGCCAAGCGATGGGAGAGATCGGCTAGAAGGGCCAAGAGATGACATAGCTCGGCTGGGGCTGAGAGATGACATAGCTCGGCTGGGGCCGAGAGAAGATATAGCTCGGCTAGGGCTGAGAGAAAATATAGATCGGCTAGGGCCGAGAGAGGATATAGCTCGGTTGGGGCCGAGAGACGATATAACTCGGCTGGGTCCGAGAGAGGATATAGCTCGGTTAGGGCCGAGAGAGATGATATAGCTCGGCTAGGGCTGAGGGAAGATATAGCTCGGCTAGGGCCGAGAGAAAATATAGCTCGGCTAGGGCCGAGAGAGGTGGTTCGCGTCTTGGGAGTCCTTGGTTCAGCGAGGGGCTAAGGCGCCCCAACTCATCGAGGTTGACTTATCTCGGGTGGGCATCGCATAGTGGACAGGAATCAGGGCTAGCCCTAGCCATGTGCACGATTATTGACACACAGCGATTTTACCCCTCAACACATGCCCCCCACTCCTTAGTTCGAAACGTAAGTTCGGGCGTAGGGAGTATAATTCCAGGTGGCATGACTTGAACGGAGGGATCCAGGTTTGATAGCCTGCGTAATGATGCTCTATTAATGCAGCGCGGCCACCGTGCCTTTGTGAGATGTGCCTTTGCAGGGCACGTCACATAAGGCTCCTTTGAAATAGCAGTTGGGGAATTGCCACATAGCAAATCCCGGTTTTTACGACGTCCGCAATGACGGTTCCGGGCGTCTCGGTTGGGACGCTATCTTTCTCTTAAGGCAGTTTCTTTGAGGGAAAGCAAAGTCGAAACGGCGCCGTCCCTATTCACAGCGCTCTGTCGTTCTTCTTTGGAGAACCTTGCTCTCTACTTCCTCTGTAGTTTCGCTCGGTGCTTCTCTCGGCCAGCAGGATGATGAGCGCGATGATATGGTTTCGGAGATTGCCACCGAGGATTTAGGGAGAATACGCCAAAAGTATGGCATTCCCTCGGATATTATTCTGACATTGCCGGAGCCCGAGCATAGGGTTTCGCAAGATCTGGAGCATGGGGTCTTTCTTTATGAAGACAGTCTGAAGGCGGGCCTTCGATTTCCCCTTCACCCCTTGGTGAAAGAAATCATGAGATTCTACAATATTTGCCCGACGATGGTGGCTCCCAACAGTTGGCGCAGCGTCCTCGGGTTTATCTCAATGTGCAGCTGGATTCAGGTAATGGCGACTCTTCCTCTCTTCCGTGCCTATTATTATCTTATGCCTGGGAGGAAATCATATTGGCCTTACATTGGATCCCGTAGGTCTTTCAAGATGATAACAGATAAGCCATCGTCTATAAAGGAGTGCAAGGTCAGGTTTTTCATTGCCGAGGGGAACATCGGCTCCGATTTTCCCCAGGGATGGGTAAACTTTGTTCGAGATGTGGAAGCACATCTGACTCTATCTGAGCAGGAGAAGGGGGACTTGGAGGTCCTTCGCGATGGTAGGACATTTTCGGCTAACGATTTACTGTCGGAGGAGGCTCTTTTCGCCGCCGGGCTAAGCCTCCTTGACCCGCATAGTAAGTTTCTTTCCTTTTTCCGTCGATTTTGTTCGAGCGAGTATGTCTCGGTCTGACCGCTTGCTCTCTGTTCCTGCAGCCAAGAAGTCTGAACTATCAGGCCGTGTCAAGAAAGGGTTTAGCAAGCGCCCGAGGAAGAGCAACGGAGGGGAGAAATGCAAGCCCAATAAGTCGGCTCGTTTTTCCGAAGAGCGCTCGCCAGAGGTTGAAGCAGTCGCGGTGGAAGCGCTGAAAGCAGAGGAGGATACGGAGAGGACTGCTGAGGTCCCCTGTCCTCTAGTGGTGGAAATAGTAGACAACCCGGATGAAACTCTGTCGGCTTGTCTGGGAGCCTCTTCTTTTGAAGGTGAGCCAATGGGTGGCACGGCGGAGGTCGGTGCCTCTGAGGGCCCTCCTCCGAGCGAGGAAATGCCTCTAGCCTTGGTGGGAGGATAGGAGGGATCTAGGGGCGGCGATGTAGGGCCGACTGTAGTAAAGGCTCAAAAGGAGCCTACGGCTGGAGAACTTCCTCTTGGAGTGGTTGGGGAGATTGGTGAACAGACCGAGGCATTGGAGGAGCCTATGAGGGAGGAGCAGGTACCCATGATCGAGGGAAGGAGCTCGGACAAGGGGAGAGAGCAAGGTAAAGGTCTTGCGGCCGAAGCTTCTTCCACCAAAGTTTTGGGTAAACTGGCGCCTGGCCGAGTTATCCGAGGCATCCCAGGTTAGTATTCTGCTGAGGGAGGCCGAGAGGGCAAAGGCTCCTCAGTCGGAGGTCATCCGGACCGATCCTTCGGACGACGACGGTCAGCCCGGTGGCTCAGAATCAGTCGTCGAGGCGGCGTTTACGGCCCTGATGAGGTTAGCACTGTACCCGGGCACAGGTCCCTCAGCGAATGAGTTCGCAGACCTAGATCTGGTTGATGCTGTGTTTGGCCAGCGGGGAGTGGCGACGAAAGCCCATCTTCTCCCCGAGATCAACAATTCTACCCTCATGGGGCTAGCCAGGTTCTACATCTCCTAAGTGAGTCATTATTCCCGAGTAGTGAATGCTTTCTGGTTAGCTTGGTCGCTCTCTTCTTACTTGTGCTTCATTCTGCAGAGTGCTTTGATCACCAGGGCGCTGTGCTGGCGCTTGAATCTAGCGACAGGGGCTAGCGCCCAGGCCAGAAGAGTCAGCGCTAGCTTCGGTCATGGGCGGAGGCGTCTGATACGTTTTAGCAAGCTCTGGGTACCGTCAACAAGAATTTAGTGAAGATGAGGTGCTGCATCAGGCCGCCCTAAATGACGCGTCCAAGCTGAGGCTCAAAGTTAAAGAGCTACGAGGGCTCCTGGCGAGGTATGATGACACATGCCTAGATTATACGGATCAAGTCTAAGCATGCTGGAGAAATGGAGACTATCAAGAAACAGTTTAGTGAGAGCCTAGGCAGGCAGAGGAGAGAAGCCATCGAGGAGAGAAATCGCCTGAACAAAATGCTTGGCGAGTTGGAGGAGAAGGTGTGGCAGCTCAACTGCGGTATAGCTGACAGGGACGACAGGATCAAATGGCACCAGGAAAGGTTAACCTAGCTCGATAGCGAGCTCTCCTAGGCCTAGGGAGAAGCTGACAGTAGGCAGTCGAAGATCAGCGATCTCAAGGGCAGGATCGAGCGGGTTAAGGCCGATAAATTGAGGGCTTTTGACGAGGTCAAGGAGTTGACCCAGAAGTTATCCCGCCAGGAGGAGGAGGTATGGTACTACCCCTTTTTGGCTTCCCTTGCTAGCTCACCATGGCACTGGCTAACTTTATTTTTGTAGATGAAGAAGGTGGAGCTGGAGAATCGGAGCCATATGCGGACCCTGCAAGAGGAATTGGCATCCAGCCGAGAGAGGAGCTCAGAGCTCGAAAGGCGGGTCACTGAGACCGAGGAGCAGATTGGCTTGCTGTGGAGCCAAACTGCTAAAACTGAGGGGCAGGTCGCTTCACTTTGAAATCAAGCTGCTGAAGCCGAGATGCGGCTCGCTCTGCTCAGGGGCGAGCAAGATGTAAATTGTGCCGATGCCTTCCAGCTTGGGGTGGAGGACGTTCCAAGCAAAATATCCAAGGAGCATCCAGAATGGGACCTCTCTTTCTTGGATGTTGAAACCTCTGAGGTTTGTACTCCAGGAGCTGAAGAGGATGAATATGATGATCTCCGGACGTCGACCTCGATGCTATTCTGGATACTAGTGAGCCGCGGCCCCTGAAGGACGCCTCAAATCCATCGCCGAGGAAAAGATAACCTTTGAAGTGGGCAAAGCGAGCCAGGCTTCCGAGCATTGTTGAGGGCACTGCTGGAACTGATCCAGCTTCTAACCCTTGAGAGTTATTTGTGTACTTTTGCCTTTTATAGACATGTAGTTTGGTCTAGATTTTCAATGAACGGGCCCTCGCTCCTATTTGCTTGCCTTTTTAGTCAATCTTTTTATTGCAGACTTCCTTTCGACTGTGAACAAGTTATGACTTGTTCGCGCCGTTTGATCGATTTAGTTCGGATTTAGATGAATGTCTCGGTCAAGGCCGAGGTATAGGGATAGCTCGGCTGGGACTAAGTGATGTGATAACTTGTCTTAGGCCGAGAGATAAGATAGTTCGGTAGGTGACGGCCAGGATTGCAGAGGTATCCTGGTTAGAGCTGAAGTTGGGTAACTCAGCCCGCGCAAGGCGAAGAGGCAGGCACGCCTTTCGAAGGGAGTTTGGTCCCAAGAAGAAGGATGTTTACCGGCGCGCCATCATTTATTTATCCTTTTCGAAAAAGGGGGAGCGATTCCTCGCTTCCCGCATGCGGCCACAGAAGCGGTGACGCGTGGCAAGACTTTATGGTAATGGCGTTGGAACTGATGGTTCGGGTGATCGGGGTGCTCGCCCGAAGTAATTTAAATATCGATGGATGGTACGCCATTGTTAACCAATTCCTCTACTGATTTCCTATTGGCATGTCCAAGCTTATAGTAACATGATGGCTTCGAGGATGGAGGGAGGTCAAATGGGATGCCAAGTGGCATTACTGGCGGCTTTGGGGTGCCTCGCCTAGGCCGTACCATGATAAATGTGGACGGGGAGGTTCTGGCATCGCTACTTGCGGACCGCGAGCAAGTCCGGAGTCTGGCTGAGCAACACATGGCTCTCTCGGCAAGAGAGATCGAGCTCCTCCACCAAGCCAACAGTAGGCTGGAGCGGAGGTGGCATCCCTTCGACAGCAATTGGCTGATTTGGCTCCGCAGCGTGGGGAGAGTTCAGCAGCATTCGAAGAAGGTAGCAAGCCCCTGTGAGGGCTAATGTAATTTTCTTTGTTTTTTCCCCTCTTGTAACAAAGAAAGGTTTATTGGAACTTTCTTATTTGTTTGCCATTTCTGAAGTGTTTTCCTTTATCGTCCGAGTCTTACGGAACGAAACATTCTCCCGAGAAACCTCCAACACAGCATCCTTGTTTTGATCGAGGTAAACGGGGCTCGTAGATTCCAGTTGGGGTGTTGCATATCGCTCAGTCTTTGTCAATATTTTGACAAAAGACGCACTCCGGTCTTAGCCAGGGCTTATATTCCTAGGATGTGCACTCCGACCTTAACCGATGCTTCTGCATTTTGGTATAGGTCGGGGCTTATATTCATAGGACGTGCACTCCGACCTTAACCGATGCTTCCGCATTCCGGGTATAGGTCGGGGCTTATATCGTGTCACATTATCATTGAGACAAAAGTGATTACATTAGACTGACAGAAGTACAAGATCACGTGCAGTCATGCTGAACGGAAAGGGGATACTTTGGTTTATCCCGAAGTATGGAGGCAATTTTGACCTTGAGCGGAATCATAGTGCAATATCTCGGTTTATGCTGAGGCATAACGGGCAGTTGGGCCGGAGCGGAGGATATCGAGATGTCCTCACTGAGTACTTGGCTTCTGCCCGTTTTATTATTCTGTCAGTGCCTTGTCTTTTCAAGGCGAGTCGACCCTCCTTTGCCGAAATGGATGATACGGCCCTGTAACCTACAAAAGGTTGCTTTGGCACTTTCCAGGGACACTAATTATGTCGATCTTTTCCAAGGCGGGTTTTCGACGTACGATGCAAGCGCTTGTTTGCCATTGGAGGTGTCACTTTCACCGGGCAATTTCCCAGGTCTGCCCGTATCTCTAAGATCAGGGCGATTTTCTGCATTTAAGACATATGATCCGGGATCAGAGAAAATCTTCTGGCATACATCATGGGCTGAACAACACGTTTGGCGCACATCGAAGGGCGCTATTTTCATCCTGGGAGGCCACGTGGCAGCGTGGATTGGGCATTTTGAACCTCGGGCTTACTGCTTTAACAGCTGCTCCCGGTCCATTTCGCCTATAAAAAGGGGAGGAAGGGGCGTGCTAGGCCATCCCCAAAATTTCTTTCTCTGTGAGCTATGAAAGTTTTCATGATGTCTGCGTCCCTGAAGCTAAGAGTGGTGACCGAGTTTTCCTTTTGTAAGCCACCTTCCTACGGATAGTCGGGGTGACGAAGGAGCCGCTGGAGAGCAGCTCGTCTCGAGGGAGGAGCTTCGGAGATCATATGGAGAGCGCACAGGAGGTCCACAGAGATCACATGGAGAGTGCACATATGCGCTTCCTGTGTGTCCTTTGTGGTTTGCTACGGGGGTCGCAGGGTAGGAGGTGCACATGTACCCCCATAGCATGCGCAGACTTTTCCTTCTCCCTCTGGCTGGATGCTTAGCCCCTCCGTGTGGGGAATCTTTTGCCACGTGAAGAGGGAGTTGAGAGCAGTGTGGGGCTGATGGTCCCCTATCTCTCTCAATCGGGCGGCGGCCTGCAGCCAGCATTCCACCCAGGGGGAAGCTTCCTCAGCATCTACATCCACGGGTCTGTGCCTCTTTTTGGATTTCTTAATTCATCCAGAGGACCCGTGTGAAGCCGGCCTTGCTATCTATCAGGGCGAGCTGGCTGGTTGCCTGATCTTTTGGGTCGGATGCCGAAGCATCATTGTTAACTGAAGCTGACTGGAGCAGTTTGGCCGAGCTATTTACTCATTTTTATTTCTTGTGCTTTGATGCACTTGTAACTCCTTTCAGGATATTGTAACTTTTCTTTTAATGAGGAAATAAAGAAAGTTTTCATTCCTTCTTTCTTTAGCACCTGCTTCTTTTTACGCTGAGAGTTGTTGCTCCCATATTATGCTTTTTATGTCGCAGCATGTTTCGGCAGCACTGTTGCTACTTTGTTCTTGATAAGACCAATATCCGGTCCTTAGTGGAGAACACGTATATCCATGTGAGTCAAAGAGGGACCTGGGCGGTCCTGTGGAGTCATGAAGTAAGCATGATCCTATTTGCAGAACGAAGCAGGTTTTTTCGGGGAAAGACTGCTCGTGGCACGTTTTTGCTTGTCGAATAGTGGGAGGTCGTTTGCCTCTACCAAGGTATAATAGGATGCCTTAGTTGCGTCAGGGCATGGGGGAGATCACTTGAATAGGGTGGAGCTTTAGGACATCACTCGACTGTTGCTGAGGATCAAGGATATTCTCATCCTTTGGTTCCGATCGGGGCTTGTTAGCTGCCCGGACCTTGAGCGATGTTTTGGAGATTATTTAATTCGGCCGGGGCTTGTAAGCTGCCCGAGTCCAAATTAAGCTTTGGAAATTGCTTGGTTCGGTCGGGGCTTGTAAGCTGTTCGAATCCGAACGATAATTCTTTGATGCATGGCTCGGTCGGGGCTTGTAAGCTACCAGAATCCGAACGATATTTTGGGGATTGCTTAGTTCGGTCAGGGCTTGTAAGCTGCCCGAATCCGAAGGATGCTTTGGGGATTGTTTGGTTGGGCCGGGGCTTGTAAGCTGCCCGAATCCGAACGATGCTTTGGAGATTGTTTGGTTCGGTCGGGGCTTGTAAGCTACCCAAATCCGAACGATGCTTTAGAGATCATTTGGTTCGGCCAGGGCTTGTAAGTTGCCCGAATCCGAACGATACTTTGGAGATTATTTGGTTGGCCGGGGCTTGTAAGCTGCCCGAATCCGAACGATAATTCTTTGACGCATGGCTCGGCCGGGGCTTGTAAGCTACCCGAATCCGAACGATATTTTGGGGATTGCTTGGTTCGGTTGGGGCTTGTAAGCTGCCCAAATCCAAACGATACTTTGGAGATCGGTTGGTTCGGCCGGGGCTTGTAAGCTGCCCGAATCCAAACGAAGCTTTGGAGATCGGTTGGTTCGGCCGGGCTTGTAAGCTGCCGAATCCGAACGATACTTTGGAGATTGTTTGGTTTGGTCGGGGCTTGTAAGCTGCCCAAATCCGAACGATAGTTTGGAGATCATTTGGTTCGGCCGGGGCTTGTAAGCTGCCCGAATCCGAACGATGCTTTGGAGATTGTTTGGTTCGGCCGGGGCTTGTAAGCTGCCCGAATCCAATGATGCTTTGGAGATTGTTTGGTTTGGCCGGAGCTTGTAAGCTGCCCGAATCCGAACGATAGTTTGGAGATCATTTGGTTCGGCCGGGGCTTGTAAGCTGCCCGAATCCGAACGATAGTTTGAAGATCATTTGGTTCAGCCGGGGCTTGTAAGCTGCCCGAATCCGAATGATACTTTGGAGATTATACGGCTCCCAGCTGCGCCGGAGCGCTCGGCCATACCAAGCCTTCGCGGGATGCAATTTGGCCTAACCGAGATATATAGCTCTGGCTCAGAGCTCGGCCTAGCCGAGGTATGGAGATTTGGCTCAAGGAGATGGTTCGGTCGTGCCGAGAATGGATGCATGAACGACATCTATTTTCTATTGTGACTTTTCAAAAGAACGACCATAGCGTTCTGCCACGGATCATAAAACAAGATGCCAAAGCTATAAATAGGGCGAGTCTATAGAGAGCGTACTCTATTGATGTATATGCGGAGGTTGTCCGAACTCCACGTCCGGGGAATGGATTTCGTTCAGGTCCTGGAGCTTGTAGGTGCCGGGCATGACTTCCGTTACTTGGTAGGGGCCTTCCCAGTTCGGAGATAATTTTCTTGCTCCAGCGGCTTGGAGACGGACGCTTTCCGGAGGACAAGATCGCCAGGCGAAAGGATTTGCCCTTGACTCTAGAGGCATGGTAGCGGGCCACTCTTTGCTGGTACGTGGCCATTCTGATTCGAGCTTTTTCCCTGATTTCTTCCACCAAGTCGAGATTGGTTCGGAGCTGCTCATCGTTGGTTTCTTCTGAGTAGCTTTCCACTCGTGGAGAGGGGAGGCCTATTTCCACGGGGATGACGCTTCCGTGCCAAAGGCCATCCGGAACGGGGTCTCGCCGATGGGGATTCTCTGAGTAGTGCGTAGGCCCATAGAACATGATGAAGTTCGTCCGCCCATCTGCCTTGGGCTCTGGTGAGCCGAGCCTTAATCCCTTGAAGTAGGGTCCGGTTTGTTACCTCGGCTTCTCCGTTGGCTTGCGGATGCCCCACTGAGGTGAGGCGATGGCTGATGCCATGATCCTCGCAGAACTCCGGAACTTGGGATTATCAAATTGCTTGCCATTGTCGGTGATGATGGTATGCGGGAGGCCAAAGCGACAAATGATGGATCTCCACACGAAGTCCCTGGCCCGAGCCTCGGTTATCTGGGCTACTGCTTCGGCCTCGACCCACTTGGTGAAGTAGTCGATGGCGACAAATAGAAATTTTCTCTGTCCAGTGGCAAGGGGAAAAGGGCCGAGAATGTCCATCCCCCACTTAGCAAAAGGCCAAGCGGAGGAAATAGGGACCAAACTAGCGGAGGGGAGCCTCTGGATGCTGGAGTGCCTCTGGCACGGGTCACAGGCTCGAACGAGATCATCGGCATCCTTTTGCATGGTAGGCCAGTAATATCCCTGGCGCAGTACCTTGTGGCACAGAGATCGACTCCCCAGGTGGTTGCCGCAGATTCCTTCATGTACTTCCCGAAGAGCATAATCAGCTTCGGACGGGCGGAGGCATTTGAGCAGCGGCATGGAAAAGGACCGCTTGTACAGCTGATCGTCGATTAGCACATAGTGGGTAGCTTGCAATCTCAGCTTCCTTGCTTCCTTACGGTCGGCTGGGAGCGACCCTTCTTTAAGATATTTTAATATTGGGTCGAACCAGGATGGCTCTCAATCTGCATCACTCGGTCCGCCTCCGCGATGCTAGGTTTTTCCAAGATTTCTAGGGGAAACTTTTGCTCGGCACTCATCGACTCCGCAGTCGCAAGTCGGGATAACAGATCGGCACGAGCATTTTCGGATCTGGGGATCTGGATAACTTCGAATTCAGAGAAGTGAGAAAGCAAGTCCCGCACCTGCCGGAGGTACCGAATCATGTTTGGCTCCGGGCCTCGAATTCGCCCCGCACGTGACCGGCCACCAACTGAGAGTCGGTGAAGGCATTCAGCCTCTTCACTTTCAGATCATGGGCGATTCGGAGTCCAGCAGCAGGGCCTCATACTCGGCTTCGTTGTTGGAGGCTGGGAAGGAGAATCGAACGCCGTACTCAAAGGTCGTCCCCTCGGGGCTGGTGAGGATCAAACCAGCACCGGAGCCATTGGCATTGGAGGATCCGTCGACGTGGAGGAGCCACAGGGCGTCAGATCTTGGATGCTCGGGGAGTTCGGAGCGGAACCATCTTCCGGGATGGTGCACTCAAGGAGGAAATCAGCTAGAATCTGAGCTTTGATGGCCGGGCGAGGTTGATAACGGATATCATGCTCGCTTAACTCAACGGCCCACTTAGCCATTCTTCCTGATGTCTTCGGGCGATGGACCACCGCCTTGATGGGCTGATCGGTAAGGACCGTCACAGAATGTGCTTGGAAATATGGTCGTAATCTCTGAACCGATATTATCAGGGCCAAGACCAGCTTCTCGATTCGGGTGTACCTTGTCTCGGTCCCGGAGAAGTTTGCTGACATAGTAGATCGGCTTCTGGGTCTTCTTCTCTTCTCTGACCAAAACCGAGCCAATCGCGCCTTCAGAGACTGCCAGTACAGAAACAGCATTTCTCCCGGATTGGGGCTGCTGAGGAGGGGTGGCGAGCCAAGATATCTCTTGAGGTCCTCGAATGACTTTTGGCACTCGGGAGTCCATTGAAAATTCTTGGCAGATCGAAGAGCTTTGAAGAAAGGAAGGCTCCTCTCGGCCGACCGAGCCACAAAGCGGTTGAGGGCCGCAATTCTTCCCGTCAGGCGCTGGACTTCTTTGATAGATGTTGGGGGCGCCATTTGCTGAAGCGCTTGAATCTTTTGCGGGTTGGCTTCGATGCCTCGCTGAGAAACCATGAAGCCCAGAAACTTCCCCGAGGTGACACCGAAGGCGCACTTCGTTGGATTGAGCTTCATCCGATACCTTCGGAGTGTCGCGAAGCTTTCAGAAAGATCCCCAATATGCTGGGATGCTTCCTTGCTTTTGACCAGCATGTCATCGACATACACCTCCATATTCCGGCCGATCTGCTCCTTGAAGACTTTGTTTACCAGCCTTTGGTAAGTGGCGCCTGCATTTTTCAGACCAAAGGGCATGACACGGTAACAGTAGGTACCTCGATCGGTTATGAAGGCAGTCTTTTCTTCATCTTCGGGTGCCATCCGAATCTGGTTGTAGCCTGAATAGGCATCCATGAAGGTCAACATCTGATGGCCGGAGGTGGCATCCACGAGCTGGTCGATCCGGGGGAGAGGGAAGCTATCCTTCGGGCATGCTTTGTTAAGGTCGGTGAAGTCGATGCAGATTCGCCATTTACCGTTCGACTTTTTCACCATAACAACATTGGACAGCCAGCTTGGATAATTCACCTCCCGAATGAAGTTTGCCTTGATGAGCTTGTCCACCTCTTCTTCAATTGCTCTCTGCCGGTCAGGGGCGAAGCTTCTTTTCTTTTGCTTCACGGGCCGGGACATCTCGTCTGCATTGAGACGGTGGACGAGGACGTCCGGGCTGATCCCGGGCATATCGGAAGCTGACCAAGCGAAGACATCAGCGTTTCTTCGGAGAAAGTCGATCAGCTCCAGTCGGGGCTTCCCTTTCAGTAGCGACCCGATCCTTATGGTTCGGTCGGGCCGAGCCTCGTCCAGCGGTACCTCCTCCAGCTCTTCGGCTGGTTCTCCTCGTTGCTCGGCGAAATCCTCCGAGCGTCTAGTCCGTCAACCTCGGGCAATCTGGATTGCAGGCTGGTGACGAAGCACTGCCGAGCTATAGTTTGGCTTCCTCGAACTACACCAACCCCTCGCTCGGTCGGGAACTTCATAACAAGATGTGGGATGGAGACGGTGGCTCTGAGACATCAAGCCGGGTCTTCCCAAGATCGCGTTGTAGGGCGACCGGAGCTTGGTCACCAAGAAATCTGCATGCACAGTGGCGACGGAAGGCCAGGTTCCTGCTCGGACCGTCAAGGTCACGACCCCCTCCGGGGTGATTACATCGCCGGTGAACCCCATTAGGGTGGAGTCCACCGCTCGGAGATTCTCATGAGAAGTTTCATCTTCACAAACACATCGAAGTACAAAACATTGACGGAGCTTCCACTATCAATGAGAATTCGGCTTACATCATAGTTGTTCAAATTGAGAGATACAACCAGCGCATCATCGTGCGGGAACTGTATTCCCTGGAAGTCATCGCTGGAGAAAGAAAGCTCGTCAGTTCGCGCTTTCTTCGGCGCCGAACCTTCTTCATCGTCCCTCCCGCCTGAAGGACCACCGACCGCCTCAATCACATTAATGTGGCCAGCGACCGGAGGATTTGGGGAGGAAGGAGTTGCTGCTGGGGCTCAGGCCGGCGATCGCCCCCGTTTCTTGGCTCGGGGGCTCCCCTGAACCGATCCAGTCTACCCCGCTGGATGAGCCTTTCGATCTCATTCTTCAGTTGCCAGCACTCTTCAGTGTCGTGGCCATGGTCGCGGTGGTAGCGGCAATACTTGGCGGGGTCTCTCCGGGCAGCATTTCCTCGAAGAGGAGGAGGTCGAGGGAGTTGGCGCTCGATTTCCATAAGGATCTCGCTCTTGGGGCAGTGAGCGGAGTAAATCGATTGAACCTCCTAGGCGGGCTCCGGGTGCGGTTCCTTGGCGGCGGCTGAGGAATCCTTTGGCGGCGAGGCGGGCTTGGCTGACGGGCAGGTCGCGCTTATCTGAGCCTTTGGGCTCCGTCTTCTTCGTAAGCTCGGCTCGGGCAGCTCTCCGTGATTCTTCGACTCTTGCATATTTGTCTTCCAGAGCCATCATGTCGGAGAGGTTCGGAGGGTAGCTGACCTCCAGCGCCAGGTAAAAATCACTTTCCTTCAATACTCCGCCCGCTAGGGCGGACATGGCCACCTCATGATTAAGGTGGTCCACCTCTAGCATGGCCGTGTTGAAACGGCCGAGATACTTCTTCAAAGACTCCCCCTCTCTCTGCTTAACCTCAGAGAGGGAGTCGGACCTCCGTCTGTGACGGCGCTGCTGACGAACTGGCTGATGAAGAGGCGGCTCAGCTCGTCGAAGGAATTAACGGAACCTGGTTTCAAAGCATTGAACCAGGTTCGAGCAGATCCCCTGAGGGTGGAAGGGAAAGCGCGCAGAGGATCGCATCTGATGCCCCGTGGAACATCATGATCGATCGGAAGCTGCTGAGATGATCGTCGGGGTCGGAGGAGCCATGATAAGGCTCGATGGCAGGCAGCTTGACGTGGGAGGGAATCACTTCCTCCATAATCTTCTTAGAGAAGGGGATGCCCTGCTCCACCTTATTCTGAAGCGGATGGGCCTGCTTGGCGGCGTCTAGCTCTTGACGCATTTCTTGGAGCTGGCGGCGGATATCCCTATCAAGAAAAGCAGAAGGGGCAGACGAGGAGGATACTGAGACGGTGTTGAATCATGGCGAGAGAACACCGGGAAGAGGGATCGGGCCCGCCGAGATCTAGGGAGATCTCTGCTGCGGACTCCTTGGGGAGCTAGCTCAGCTTCTCTGGACGGCGAGGGGGTCCGCAACCTCAAGCGGGCCGAAGAAGAGGCCGCTGGATGAGCGGGGCTGCATCCTCCTCAGGGGATGAGGGGCAGGAGCAGCCGGACGGGGGGCTTCGGGGCGCCCCTGAATCAGGTGGGCCAGTGCCTGGACTTGCTGGACCAGTGCGGCAAACTGGTCCTGGGTCACGGGGCCACCAGTGGCGATGGAGTCTCAACTGGCGGTGGTGGCGGCGCAACACTGCTCGCCGGATCAGGCCTTTGGGAGGCGACCTGATCTCGGGCCTCGGAAGTAGCTTTTCTTCGGTTGGCCATGGGAGGAGTTCTCTTTCAGATCGAGATCCTTATCTCCTGGATCACAAGTTTATGGGACTTGAGGGCCCTTCCTCTAGCGCCAATCTGTTGCTGCCGGAATCTGTCCTCCGACTCGGGCGGTCGGGCTGCAGCGCAGGCTCTCCGCCTGGGTGGACCTGCAAAACAGTCCTCACACGAGAGGCGTTGGGGGTGGCCCTCTGCGGAAGACCCTCCGACGCTCAAGTCAGTGGAGATCAGCAATCAACAGAAATGAGAAGGCTCTCGCTGAAGAGTCCCTCCAGGGCTCTGAGCAGAGCAGAGCGCTAATGGCGGAAGCTAAGGCAGAAGGAGAGAGAGGGTTCCAGTGAGCTAGTGTGCGCGTACCTGAGGAGTCGGTAGACGACTCTATTTATAGAGGATCACCTGATTCCCTGGGGCGTCGTGGGTCCGAAAGTCGTTAGGATCTGAATCCAGTTTGTTATGAGGCCGGTAGGATTCGTATCTTGTTGGTTAGAGGATCGACGGCTAGGAGAGCTCGTTGATGTCTCGAGATGTGGTGAGGAGATAGGCTCCAGGGCCCTAGGCCACTCTTGCGGGTCCTAGGTCACTCCCGGATATGATTTCTGTTTGGAATCTCACGAATTCGGGTTCTCCTGCGTCGAATTCCGTAGAGGCGCAGATATCGCTCGGGCTAGGCCGAGCGATGGGAGAGATCGGCTAGAGGGGCCGAAAGATGACATAGCTCGGCTGGGGCCGAGAGGTGATATAGCTCGGCTAGGGCCGATAGAAGATATAGCTCGGCTAGGGCCGAGAGAAAATATAGCTTGGCTGGGGCCGAGAGAGGATATAGCTCGGTGAGAGACGATATCGGCTGGGGCCGAGAGAGGTGATATAGCGGCTAGGGCCGAGGGAGCTCGGCTAGGGCCGAGAGAAAATATAGCTCGGCTAGGGCCAAGAGCTCGGCTAGGGCCGAGGGAAGATATAGCTTGGCTAGGGTCGAGGCTCGACTAGGGCCGAGATGTGGTTTGCATCTTGGGAGTCCTTGGTTCGGCGAGGGGCTAAGGCGCCCCAACTCATCGAGGCTGACTTATCTCGGGTGGCATCGCATAGTGGACAGGAATCAGGGCTAGCCCTAGCCATGTGTACGATTATTGACACATAGTGATTTTACCCCTCAACACATACCATACCTTAAATACTAAAATATTTGTGCAATGCAAAACGTAACTAAGTCTCAGTGGGTTATGGGTTAATACTCTTTTATCTTCCAGATTTCGATGAAGATGGGATTTGATTTCAAGCAATTGATACGACTACGAAAGACTTCACCAGCTCAATGACATTTGATTCAAGGCCTTGACCATCGTGGAAACTTTCTAATGGGCTGGCAAAGGCAAACCAAAAAGGAAAAGACTTTATACATCGCTTTCGATGCAGCAAGTCCTACGTGGACTGTATCGTTCCTTTTTATTGATCCACATATGCACGATATTCATTAAAAAATCTTTACGATATCCGAGGAAAAAACTTACGATACCCTAGTTTTAAACTTACGACACCGTAGTTATAAAGTTAAAACATCTGTTCAAAAAGCAAAAAAAACTTATGATATCCTAGTTTTAAACTTGCGACACCCTAGTTTTAAACTTAAGACACCCGTTCAAAAAATGTGTCTATAAATATTCTAAAAAAAAACTGAACGGATGTTAATGCATGTCACGTGACACCCATTAAGAAAAAAAAAAACCTTATGACACCCTAGTTTTAAACTTACGACACCATACTTATAAAACTAAGACACCCGTTAAGAAAGCAAAAAATACTTACGACACCCTGGTTTTAATCTTACGACACCGTAGTTATAAGATTACGATACTCATTCGTCTGTACACAAAATTTAAAAAAAGCTGGTATTAATGCACGTCACATCAAAATTAAGACACCTATTAAGAAAGCAAAAAAAAACCTTACGACACCCTAGTTTTAAACTTACGATACCGTAGTTATAAAACTAAGACACCTGTTAAGAAAGCAAAAAATACTTACGATACCATAGTTTTAATCTTACGACACCATAGTTATATATTACGATACTCACTCGTCTGTACACAAATTTCAAAAAAAGCTGGTATTAATGCATGTCACATCAAAATTAAGACACCCATTAAGAAAGCAAAAAAAACCTTACGACACCCTAGTTTTAAACTTACGACATCGTAGTTTTAAACTTAAGACACCCGTTTAGAAAAGGTGTTTGTATACAAATTTCAAAAAAAGCACATCAAACAGTTTTTTTTTTTGGAATTTGTGTACAGATACCTTTTCTGAACAGGTGTCTTAGTTTAAAACTAGGTGTCGTAAGTTTAAAATTAGGATGTCATAAATTTTTTTTTACTTTCTGAACGGATGTCTTAACTTTATAACTACGGTGTCGTAAGCTTAAAACTAGGGTGTTGTAAATTTTTCCCTCAGAATATTGTAAAGATTTTTTAATAGGTATCGTGCGTATATGGATCAATAAAAAGGAATGATGCAGCACATATAAGACTTGCTGCATCGAAGGTAGTGTACAAAGTCTTTTCAAACCAATCCAAATAACACCCGGCTAAAAAAGCATCGGTCTCATTCAAGTCCATTAAAGTAGCAGCAGATGCCTTGGGCGATCGGCCAGCTCCCTCCGGTCGTCAATCAAAAAGTTTATCGGAGAGCATCCACAAAGCCCCGATAAGGAGAGACCACCACCTTTTGGCCGGCCTCGATGGAAACCTCTGGTCCCTTTAATCTCTTACCCGCCAGCGCTATATATGGTATGCTTTTTGAACCCCATATCTACCGCTCGCGCTTTTTAATCGTCGAAAAGTGGGCAGTCCGGCATGCTAGCCCGCTTGATGTTTGTTGTTTTGAGCCTTTGGACTCTCGATCTAGTGACGTGCTTCCTAAAAGTAGTGTTTTACCCCACAGTGGGCAGGTTGCATGGCTTCGTGATAGCTATGGTCGGCACACGGTTGTTAGCTTATCTCTTTCATCCTTTCTCTTACGTAATTAATTATCTGGTATGAACTGTAGACAGAAATGGATTTATAAAGAGAAGATTAACTTATCTCAATTATGATGCCTCTTTTGTTTCCCATAACCTGAATCAGGTTTCAGAATTAAAACGGGCTGGCATACGATTATCTAGTCTATTGCAACTTGGTCATAATGCTACGAATCTGTACAAACTTATGGAAAAAAAGGATGCAAGTTTATCCTCTCTGACCAACTTTCAACTCTTGCTTTTCGGGATCATATAGTTTATATCTCGTATTCTACATATTTTTTTGCTTTAAATTAGTTTACATTGACTACATTGAGATGCAAGTTTATCCTCTCTGACCAACTTTCAACTCTCGCTTTTCGGGATCATATAGTTTATATCTCGTATTCTACATCTGTTTTGGCTTTAAATTAGTTTACAGTGACTACATTGAGATGCAAGTTTATCCTCTCTGACCAACTTTCAACTCTCGCTTTTCGGGATCATATAGTTTATATCTCGTATTCTACATCTGTTTTGGCTTTAAATTAGTTTACAGTGACTACATTGACTTGGTTTGTTTTACATTGTGCTGTTCAATCCCAAAAGAGGGTCAAAGAACTAATTGTTAACCTTATTGGCTTTCGGTGCCGGTTCGTCTCGTGGCGAGTCGTTCGTTCTTATCCAATAGCCAAAACTTCTAGAGCCGTGAATAAAACCTTTGGTAAGAGATAAAGGGCAAGGAATTATAGCTTGTCTACATCTCTTTTTCCAACCTCCCCACCCAGAAATTAATCTATCATTTGCTTCTGGGTGGGCATCTTTTCTTTGGCACGCTGAGCAGTGCACACCCTCATCCATTACCAGATTCCCTCTAACCAGACTCACTGTCGAAGTGGGTGTGCAAGGCTCGACCTATCTTGGGCTTGCACTAGCCCAATTGCTTCTCTGTGCAAGTTTCCACCCACTCACTTGTAATCATCATTAGGGTGCCACTATACTCTTATTGCACAACCAAACTTCCATGGCTCTACTTTTTTCCTTCTTTTTTGCGGCTAAGTGCCAACTTTACATAAGAGATTTTGGATATATAGAAGTGACAAATTTTTAACCACACCTATGGACAATGCTATGAATAAAGGTGGTTGGATGTATGAATGATATCAAGAAACCCTAAATTATGATGATTACCTTAGCCATCAAACCTATACTAATTTGGATTGGTGTGTCAAGAGTCCTAATCCTCTGATCATTACATCACAACAACCATTAGTGTCGACTCAACATGTTTCACATGTATTTAAGATATCCATTCCAAATTTCTTGCGGTAACATGCCTCATGTTATATTTTGGAGACATCTTTGCTACTCATTTCATGTTAGTGTGTCATGCATGATCACTTCTCCACCCATTTCACAAAAATGTTAACCATGATTGCCACCACTCAGGGAACGTCAATAGGATCTTGGGACCCACTGAACAATTTGCTCCCCTGATGGAAAGCATGTTGTCCTTCAAGCATATATATATATATATCCCTTCTGTACGTGTATGAGATGATGGGCAAATTGAAATTATTTATTGAAGTTTTTAAGTACAGCCTTCTTATTATTAGTTGAGTCTGGTTGCCATCCTATATTCCCTGTGGAACCCAATGTGCAACATGAAATCTAACCTTGCTCTTTTAATTTGTATTTGAGTGTTCTCTACATTATCAAATGATCAGAGAAACTTGTAAGGAAGGCTCTTTCTTTATCCAAGAAGAGATTCCTTTCTAAAAGCCATGGGACCAAAAGATAGTCCTTCTGGCATATGTAGATGCTTAATCTTCTGGGACTGCCAATGTTTTTGGATATAATTAAACTGCTCCTCTGCGACCTATAGTTGAAATGTTATATTATTTGTCCTGATGTTCATGGATTCAAGCTACCATTTAGAAAGGCTTCTTTGTTCAGAAATTCTTGGGTCTTGTGACACAATAGATTTCTCATAAACTGGTATGATGCATAGGCTTTTCTGTTTTATTTCAAACTTTGTGTCATGATTTGTGTTTGTACCGCATGAAAAAGAGCAATATTGTTGTGCCAACTCAAATACAAACTTAATTACATGACAAATCGAGACATAGCTTGGCATCCAAGAGCACACAATATCATGTGTGTTAAAAACTGGAAGATGCCTTCGAAACAACACAGAAACTTCTCTTCAAAGATTTTAATTTGTTTTAGAATACTGCAAATTTTATTTTAGAATACTGAAGGATTGTCTGCCTTCTACTGTCATAGACGAATGTTTCAGCACATCTACTGCCAGATCCAATTAACATGCTAGGTTAGATACGATATTAATTAGAGATCACCAAGGTTGCAACACGATGGGCTTGTCTATTGCCTTGTCTAAATAATAACGTCATGTCGATGACTCGAGACCTATACCGGTCAAAGCTCAAATCTTTGTTAAATAAGCCAGCCAAGCATATATCTTTATCGGCATCACGGTCATTGTTGTTGACCAATCCTTGATGTTCTTTAATGGTTCATGCCAAGACGTGGAAACCTACCTAATATGCCAAGTCAAGCCAAGCCCAGCCCAGCCCAGCCCAACCCAACCAGGCCCAGCCCTTTTCAATTCCTGAATCCCGATTCCCGAAGAACACGCGCCACCCGAGCGTCACAAGATGGCGACGGAGATCAGGGTGGCACCAATCATCGGCAAGCATAAACCTGAAAGCCGCTTTTCGTTAAAGGCATGCACAACTTCTCCTCATGCAAGCAGCTTTATATCATTCTGGTGCTCGCCACTGCCATGATTCTCCAGCCATCTCACATTAATAAATACATACATATATATATATATATATACTGGAGCTCCTCTCAACCCCCTCCCATGAGACCACTGGCCACAAACGCCACCAACAACGGTAACAATACCACCATGAGTCTGCCCTCAATTCTCCTCATCCTCTCCTTCCTCCCTCTCACGCTCTCCCTCCAAGCCAGCAGCACCCTTCAGACACAAGCCACCTTCCTTTCTCTTATGAAGGACTCCCTCTTGGGCCCCTCCATGGCTCGCTGGGACTTCGCCGGCGCCGTCGGTGATGGCCCCTACTGCAACTTCTCTGGAATCGCTTGCGACGAGCGTGGATATGTTGTGGAGATCGACCTGTCCTCATGGAAACTTGCCGGTGACTTCCCATCTGGAGTGTGTTCTTACCTCCCAATGCTCCGCGTTCTCCGGTTGGCCGATAACAGCATCGGCAATGGCTTCCCGAAGGACCTCCTCAACTGCTCCTCCTTAGCAGAGCTCAACTTCAGCTACTCTGGCCTCACTGGTACTGTGCCCGACTTGTCTCAGCTTCAGTCTCTCCGCTCGATCGATCTCTCCGACAACCATTTCACTGGTGAATTCCCTTTGTCCATCATCAACCTGACCAACCTCGAGGTGGTCAACTTCAATGAGAACCCCGGCTTCGATGTGTGGCGGCTGCCGGAGACGGTCACCAGGCTGAAAAAGCTCAAGGTTCTGATCCTTTCCACAACCTCCATGCGAGGAGAAATCCCACCTTGGATCGGGAACATGACATCTCTTGTAGACCTTGAATTCAGTGGGAATAAACTTGTGGGTCGAATTCCAGCCACCATTGGAAAGCTCGAGAACCTGAAATTATTGGAGCTTTATTATAACCAGCTGAGTGGAGAAATCCCTGATGAGCTTGGGAACCTGACACAGTTGGTCGACCTGGACATGTCGGAGAATCGGCTGACCGGCAGGATACCGGAAAAGCTCTGTGCCATACCGGGCCTTGGGGTGTTGCAGCTCTACACCAACAGGCTCACCGGAGGAATTCCTCGGGTGCTCGGGAACTCCACGGCGTCGAGCATCCTGTCACTCTATGGGAATTTCCTCACTGGGGAGTTGCCATCGGACCTTGGCCGGCACTCTAAGTTGATTGTTTTGGAGGTGTCTGACAACCAGTTGTCCGGCCAGCTGCCTGGAGATGCCTGTGCTGGTGGTGAGTTGCTCTATTTTCTAGTATTGAACAATCGCTTCACTGGTGAATTGCCAGATACCTATGCGCAATGCAACTCTCTGCTCCGGTTTCGAGTTTCTTACAACCAATTGAATGGTTCCATCCCTGAAGGGCTTTTCGGCCTTCCTCATGCATCAATCATTGATCTGGGCTTCAATCGCTTCGAAGGTACCATCGCAAAAACCATTGGGAATGCGATGAATTTATCAGCATTGTTTTTACCAAACAATCTGATTTCTGGTGCTCTGCCACCTGAGATCTCATGGGCTGCTAATCTAGTCAGGATCGATCTCAGCCATAACCTCTTATCTGGTCCAATTCCCTCTGAAATAGGCATTTTGCATAAGCTGAACCAGTTATCATTACAGGAAAACAAGCTAAACTCATCCATTCCATTATCTCTCTCCTCACTCAAGTCCCTCAATGTTCTCAACCTCTCCAATAACTATTTGACAGGGGAGATCCCTGATAGCCTCTGTAACTTGCTGCCCAATTCGCTAGACTTCTCGAACAACCGGCTTTCAGGGCCTGTCCCCCTCCCTCTGATAAAAGAAGGCCTGATAGAGAGCGTGTATGGCAATTCAGAGCTCTGTGTTCCCTTCCACCTCAACTTGACCAAACCTGGCCTTCCTCTCTGTCCAGAGCCCAACATCCGAAAGGGAATTGACAATATCTGGGTCATCGGAATCTGCGTCGTGCTTTCAATCCTTGGAGCTCTCATGTTCTTGAAGCGCTGGTTCAGCAAGAAGAATGTGGTGATGGAACAAGATGGTCTTTCATCTTCTCGTTCCTTCTGGTATGATGTCACGAGCTTCCACAGGCTAAGCTTTGATCAACATGAGATAGTGGAGGCCTTGATAGATAGAAATATTGTGGGTCATGGGGGTTCAGGGACTGTGTACAAGATTGCTCTGAGCAATGGTGAACTGGTTGCAGTGAAGAAGCTATGGAGCAGGAAGACAAAGAACCCATCACCTGATCAACTGTACCTTGATAAAGAGCTCAGGACTGAGGTCGAGACATTGGGGAGCATCCGTCATAAGAACATCGTAAAGCTTTATTGCTGCTTCTCGAGCATGGACTGCAAGCTCCTGGTCTATGAGTACATGCAAAATGGAAATCTTTGGGATGCTCTTCACACTGGAGGAGGCTTCTTAGATTGGCCAACCAGGCACAGGATTGCGCTTGGAATAGCTCAAGGACTCGCTTATCTGCACCATGATCTCTCGTCTCCAATTGTTCACCGTGATATCAAGTCTTCCAACATACTCCTTGATGAAGATTTTGAGCCAAAGGTGGCTGATTTTGGTATTGCAAAGATCTTGCAAGCAAGAGGAGATCACGAGTCATCGGCTACAGTCATTATAGGCACATACGGTTATTTAGCCCCAGGTAACTCCATGTTTCTAGTCGTCGGTTCAATCATTCATTCATCTCTACAACATTATTGCCATTCAGGATTTCTTTAAAGTTTAGTCTTCGGTTTAATATTTTGAACTCTTCTACAACAATAAGCTCACAGAATCAATTGTTTCTAGCGTAGGTTATATCTCCTTTCTCATTTGATATGTGTTAACCATTTGCACTCCTGGCTAGTTTTCCTTCAACAATTTGATCATTACATATGGCTCAATTGTAATGACAGAGTATGCTTATTCCTTCAAAGCCACCACCAAATGCGATGTGTATAGCTTTGGAGTGGTGCTGATGGAACTAGTGACTGGAAAGAAGCCGAATGAGCCCGAGTTTGGGGAGAACTCCGACATCATCCACTGGGTCTCAAGCAAGGTAGGGACCAAAGAAGGAGCAATGAATGCCATAGACAAGAAGCTATCATGGAGCCCCTTCAAAGAGGAGATGGTCCAGGTGTTGCGGATTGCTCTTCGATGCACTTGCCGCAAACCGGCTTTCCGGCCATCCATGAATGAGGTTGTTCAGCTCTTGATCGAGGGTGACCCTGGCAAGTTTGATGTCACAGGACCATTCAAGTTCAAAGAGTTGGCGGGCCTCAAAGGACAAGCAACCAAGATATAATTGCAAGAAGAGATTTTGGACTTTGGATGAGGGTAAAAAGAAGTGGTTAGGTAGTAGAGTGCCTACTCTTGTTTTAACAATAATCACATAGTCTATTAATAATTTCTCTTTTTTAAAGAAGAGGGGCATTTAGAACTGTAAAGGTTCCTGCTCTCCATCATATCATTTTCTTTCTTCTTTTTTAGCTAGGATTTTGTTGAATCTAGCATGCTGCTTTGTATTTACGCAGCATCTGGTACCTCTGATGGACCTACATATATACATCTATATCAATGTTTGGCTTCTTTTGGCTATTCTCTCTCTCTCTCTCTCCTTGTGTTTTTTGGCTTCTGTCACCGACTTGATGAGAATGATCTAAAAGAAGAGACCAAAAAGGAGGAGAGGGGTTGTAGGCTTGTGATTTGTTACGGTTTTCTTTCTTCCCCAAGGTGGGTTCTCTGATCATTTTAATTGAAAAAGGAGTTGCTGGGACCATTCTTATGCGCTATCCATCAGGGGAGGGATTTGTTAATTACGTGTCCGTCTTTGTCTTAATTGATAGCCAGGAACTTGGAGAAGTACAGGAACATTTCCTTTAAATTACTTTTTTTCCCCTCTTTTTTGATCAAAGGGATTATTTCTCTTTCTCAGAACTCCAACTTTGCCCCTTCTTTGTGACTCTGATTCCTGGGGTAATGGTAAGAAGATGAAGCACTAACTGGTATCTCCATTAACCATACATGGTGCCATGAGTCAGTTTACGAGTGGGAGTTGCTTTTATGATAATTGAAGGGGTCCTCATGGTTCTTTTCTTTTGTGGTTCCCTCTGTGTACGCACATCATGATGGTTTGGACGCCACTTAGGCCTCATTCATCATCCTCAGTGGATCAAGTATAGGCCATCAAGTTCTCCAGTTGATGGATATCCCTATGGCTGGCAATGGGCATGGCAAGCTTGGCATGCTATTATATATTTCACTATCTGCCTAAGCTGGAGGATCATCAGCCATGTGATAAAATAAATCGTTGTATGTTACATAGTGTCATTAAAGGATTCGGTTTTAGCACTAAATTCAATAAAAAAATTGCATAAGTTTAGCTGAGCTCCTACAACTCAAAACTCTATTGATGTTCACTTCAGACCGATATTATGGTTTCATTATTGCTGATACTCTAATAGAACATATGATAATTTTTTTTTTTTAAAAAAAACAATCATTTCACAATATCATGTTGAAGAGTAATAACATCTATTTGTCCTGCTTTTTTTTCTTTTAATGAAATAAGTTTCTATTGATGATAATAACTAATAACTTCTGAATATATGTTTCTATCGTAAAAAAAAAAAAAGAAAGAAAATCTAAATAAGTGTCATGGTCCGACAACGAAACCTACACTACTTGGGGAATGTTTGACTGCCGATAGTTGATAAATAGTAGTTGCAATCGACTGCAGTAGAATTACAGGTGTCCAGAACAAGTGTTGTCAGCCACAAGCTATATTTCAACCAAAAAAAGTCTCAAATTTTATCAACAGCAAAATAGTAATATTACTAAATCTTATAATTGAGAAAGTTCTTTAACTGCTCTTTCTCTGTGACATCTCCTCATTTTATGATAATAGTAATACTATTATATTATCATCACTGAATTAATATTATAATGATATAATACTATTATTGTTATATGATTAAATAATAATAGCAATATCTTGTTATTATAATTTTTGAAATTATTATTTTTTTTGAAAACCAAAAAATGGATAAGTTCCTACTTGTACAAGAGATATTCGCAGTTGAAAATTCCAAACCGTATAAAATATATATAAACCGTCGAAAAGAGCATATGAAAGTTGTCTGGAGAATTCTTTCAAGTTGGCTTGTAAAAGATTCACCACCCATGAGGTTCCAAAAAAATGACAACTACTGCAGCGGCAAAATGATTCCCCCATGTACAATGGATTGACCAAATTCTTCGTAGTCGAAAGGCTAAAGATAGCAGGTCGGGCACAACGCTCCAAAACTGATAAAAAGAAGAATCAGCTATCTGTATGGCTGGAACACTGGAAGGGAGGCGTGGGGATAAATGCGAGGTATGATGGGTATTGCCATTGTGAGGGCCAGGCACTTGGTAGCTCGATCTTCGTTCAAATTAAGAGGTTTTGTGAACTTTCGGTTTGGCTGGGCGACTTCAGAATCTCTCTTTGCATTTCAGTGGGGTCCTTCACTTTTTAAGCACTTCTTTATACTCTCTGGCATATTATTGGCTCTCTGCAAGTCCAATGCATCCATGATTGCAGCGTTCTCATCATGTCCAAGAAAATGTTCTCCTGAGTACCATTTACCAGGCCCATATTTGTCAGCATATGCGTGTGAAACTTCTTGGTAAAGCAATGTGGCTGCATCATGTGTTTCACGATTGTCTAAAATTTTATCTTTTCATTTGTAATAACATACGGACCATGCGATCTTTATATGTCCTTGAGCCAGGCAGATATGACAGATGATGAATTATTCCTATAATGTGGGTATTTCAGGATCCCTATGCTCCCTCTTCTTTCTTGATCTCCGGAGGGCCTCTTAGCATAAACGCGGTCTCTGGGCGATCACGGCTTATCAGATTTGGATATCGAGGAACCAACTCATCTTCTCTGATGATGTTACCTCTCCACATCGGCTTGTTAGGAGGATCAGATCTTTGTCTGCGGAATATGCCCAAGCTTTTCATGCTATTGGTCTTGACTCCTCTGGCCTCTGGGGTTCCCCTGCTGCTTCGGCAGCGAACCGGCATACGGTTTTCATTTCCTAGGAACCCTCCCACCAGGATTTATCAAAATCAACTTCGATGGAAGTGTCTGTGGCAGAGCTGCTGGTTCTGCGTTTATCATCCGTGGGCCTCAGGGTGATATGCTGGCTGCGGATGGCTTTGGCACCCTTGATTCCTCTGTCCCTATGACAGAACTTTATGCAGCATGGGCAGATATTCTTACGCCTCTCAGCACTTCCATGCTTATCGTCTCGTTATCGATGATTCGATGACGGTTATTCGATGGCTGAGAAAGGAGAATATTTTCGACGGTCCCAGTATTCCTATTCTCAGGGACACATGGTCTATCTTACAGAGAGTTGGTTCTATCCGGATTCGACATATCTACCGTGAAGCCAACTCGGCGGTCGACTGGATAGTAGCTTCTGTGGCTCAGCACGCTGGTGGTTGGATTTGGCGGCTGGGTGACCCCTGCCCCTCTGTCTTACAACAAATTTTGTATTCTGACATATCTGAGATAATTCGTACTAGACTAGTATGATTATCCACTTGTACCAAAAAAAAAAAAACTTAGAATCTCACCTAAAATGTTTCGATAAGAAATTATTGTTAAGGTTCAATCCTTTTTATAGGCATGTTTGATATCCGATCTAGATTGAGGTGGGATTGAAAATATTAGAATAACTCAACGGCTTCCCAATCCAATATGCTCGTGGATCCAGGTATAAAAAACTAAGGCCATATTTGGTTCGTGATTCATTTTAAAAATACAGATTGTATCTAAAAATTTGAGTTACAAAAATACGTTTGGTTGATGTTTTTAAAACTATTTTTGAACTTAAAATCATATAAAGAAAGGTCGTGAGAAGATAAAAAAAGGTAAATTCATGAGTTTTAGACGTTTTAAGCAAGAAAGGATAAAATTTAGAAAACATTTGAGATGAATCTAAAAAAAACGTTGCTTCGACGTTTTTCGTTTTTCAGTTTCATTCAAATTTTTATGATCATTTAGAAAAAAGTATTTTCAAAAACGATCCGACCAAATGTGTTTTTGATGTTATGGGTTGAATTCCTTATTTTCAGAAATAAAAAATTAATCCAAATCGATTACCAAATGTATCCTAAGCCTTTGTTTGGTTCGTGATCCAAAATAGCTGTTTTCAAAAATATGGATTGTATCCAAAAATCTGAGTTGTATTCTGAGCTTTTCAAAAATATGGATTGTATCCAAAAATCTGAGTTATTCTGTTGATTTTTAGTATTCGAGGATATGTTTGATTGGTATTTTTTAAAACTATTTTTGAACTTAAAAAAAGGCCGTGAAAAGAACGAAGAGGGTGAATTCGTGAGTTTCGGACATTTTGAGAATGGATAAAATCTGAAAAACGTTTTAGATGAATCTGTAGAAGAAGTGTTTTTAAAAACGATCCGACCAAATGTATTTTTCATGTTATGGGTTGAATTTCTTATTTTTAAAAATAAAAAATTTAATCCAAATCGATTGTCGTTCCTAATATTTTGATAAAGTCTGTGGCATATGACTTTCTTTTTCTATTCTCCAAAATATTGGACTGGATTAAAAATTTAACCCAGTCCAGTGATCTAAACGAGGTCTATAAGTACGAATACATGACCTCACTCAAAATAATTATTATTTAGGTAGTGTTTGATAGCCCAAAAGCTATCCCTATATAAATGTACATGATAGCATTTATCCAGAGAATAGCTGAGAGAATAAGCATCTTTTTAAAATTACAAGTCTGCCATCAAGGTATAACTTTAGTTGTTCCTTGGTTCCCTAGGGAATAAGTTCAGTGGATAACCCATGGTTAAACATGGGTTATCCCCTCTGATTAAACTTTTTCAGACCTATTCCCACTAGTTATAGCATTTGAAAATAAAAGGGAATATCCAGAGGATATCCCCATTTATTCCCCATATCATATACTGCCTTAGGCTTCATGATCCTATATCAGAATAAAAAATATGGGGGCTTCATGATCCTATATCAGAATAAAAAATATGGGATCATATAATTATTAACCAAAAAATTATTATTAAGGCTTCATGATCCTATATCAGTATAAAAAATATGGGATCCTGTATAAGTATTAAAATATAAAAATAGATACTCATTAGCATGGACTTTTGTATACTTTATTCAATCTCTAGCATTCTTGCTGTTAACGAATAGCTTGCCGTATAAGAGAGCCTTAGCTGTTCGTTAACAGCAAGCTGGCCCGAATAAGGTATTAGTCTTTCGGCCGTGCCTTTTTTTTTTTGGCTCCATTTATTGAACCTGTTGTGCTAGGACACAAGTCCAACACAAAGCTTGGCCCAACTTGAGTTGGAACAAACATCATGGTTAGATTGGATTCTCTTCTTTATTAGTAAGCGAGATTGGCTTTCCTACATAGAAAAGAAAATGGGAAGAAAATCAAAAGTGTCTCAATTTGATTTGTTCATTAAATTAATTATTATTATTTAATAATTAAGGTAGGTGTTAATTCAGTAATTGCTAATAATCCATTCAATCCTTTCATTTTTCATTTTGCATTTTTCCATTTCCTTCTTATAAGTAAGCTCTGTGAGAAATTAAATCTGAATCTTTGGTAAAAACCATCACCATGAAGCCCAAGAATCATTCATATTCAATCATCAAGAATTAATAAACATAAATGGAAGCGTACCTAAATCCATATTGCTTGATTGCTCTTCAGAGTCCTGCGTTTGGCCTTCAGATTAATACATGTTCCCAGAGAGCCCTTTAGAATTTTTTCTAGGCTATTCTTTGTGATGATGAGATTCAGAGAAGAAGGTCATATGTGCGATTTAGGGACCATAACCGCTATATATAGATAACTTCATCATTATCTTTTGGTATTTTTATTTTAGCCCATCATAAAAATAGAAATAACCCCTTAGGTCTCTACACATTAAAGGGCTACACCTTATCATATATATTAAAGCTCAAATCACAGAAACCTTAGCTGATCACTATTAATTGGGCTTAACCTTATTTGACAATCTGTAACACATAATTATTTCACATATAAGCCCAATGTTGGATTAATAATCCAACAATCTCCCACTGGGCTATATGTGTAACATTATAATTATGTTTTGCAAAAAAAAAAAAAAAAAACCGAATGAGCTCAATTGTACTGTCATTACCAAAATGTATTTATAACCAATCCAGTCCATCAATCATACCAACATAGGATCAAAGCGGCCTTTGTTATATCTATCATAACTCGACCCATCAATGGTCACATATGTTGATACAACTGAATGACATGGATCATGATATGGATGTGTAGCATAGAAATTACATATAATGTGATTTTAACATGCCTATTTCCAACTGGTCCTTCTTAAACTTGAGTGAGATCAAAACTTTAACATAATTGTACAGAGTGTACTGAACTGAATAAAATACTTTATTTCTGATCAGAAAATATCCAAACACATAAATATGCACAAACTAAATATAAAGTATAAAATAGAAGCAATACAAACTTCCACTAAATCTAAGCATCATCATGCTCTATAACACCCATGTGAGCAGTATGCTCATGAAAGACCTTGGGCGGCACACCCTTTGTAAGGGGATCTGCAACCGAGTTTGTCTCTATATGTTCTATAGAAATCTGACCACTATGTACTCTTTCCTTTACAATTAGAAACTTGATGTCAATATGCTTTGACTTGGTCAAGCTCCTATTGTTATTGGAATATAATATGGCTGACTTGTTGTCCCAAAATAACTTTAGCAATCTTTCAATTCCTTCCAATATGCGCAGTCGAGTGATAAAATTTTTCAGCCATATCCCATGATTGGATGCTTCATAACATACTATAAATTCTGCTGCTATGGTAGAAAAAGCTATGAGTGTCTGTTTTGCACTTCTCCAAGAAATAGCCTCACCACCTAATAGATATATATAGCCCGAAGTGGATCTTTTACTATCTTGGCATCCCACAAAGTCGAAGTCAGCATACCCAATGATCTCAAAATGATCTGATCTCCTATATGTAAGCATAATCTTTTGTTCTTTTTAGATATCTCATAACCCTTTTGACTGCTTTTCAGTGATCCATTCCTGGGCTGCTTAAATATCTGCCTTGCACTCTAACAATGTACGCAATATCCGGATGCGTACAAACTTGAACATACATTAGACTCCCTACAACCGAAACATAAGGAATCGTCCGCATCTTTTCAACTTCAAGGTTTCCTTTTGGGCACTGATTAATACTGAATTTGTCTCCTTTAGCGACTTGGGTATCATCTGGTTTGCAATTTTGCATGACAAATTTCTTAAGTACTTTATCGATATAGCTCCTTTGTGATAATCCAAGGATACTCCGAGAACAATCTCGATATATCTGGATTTCCAATACAAAGGAGGCGTCACCAAGATCTTTCATTTGAAAATTGCTTGATAGAAATCTTTTGATTTCGTGCAACATGCCTATATCATTTGTGGTAAGCAAAATGTCATCCACATACAAAACCAGAAAATTGTATTTACTCCCACTGAACTTGTGATACGCACAATCATCAACTGCATTCACTTCAAAATTAAATGAGAGAATTACTTGATGAAATTTGTGGTACCATTAACGAGAAGCTTGCTTTAACCCATAAATGGATTTTGTCAATTTGCAAACCATTTTCTTTGGGCTCGACACAAAGTTTTCTAGTTGCACCATATAAATTGTCTCATCAATGTCTCAATTGAGAAATGTCGTCTTGACATCCATTTGATGGAGTTCCATATCATACTGTGCAACAAGAGCCATAATTGTCCTAAAAGAGTCCTTCGATGAAACTGGAGAGAAGGTCTTTTTAAAGTCAATCCCTTTCTTTTGAGTATAGCCTTTAGCCACAAGATGAGCTTTATATCTTTCCATATTACCCTTTGAATCCCTTTTAGTCTTAAAAATTCATTTGCAACCAATGGGTTTCACATCTTTGATAATGGGGCAAGTTCCTAAACTTTATTATCTTGTATAGACTTATACTCTTCTTTCATTGCTTCAATCTACTTTTCTGAATTGAAACCTTGTATGGCTTGAAGGAAGTTGATAGGATCATCTTCCATCACACCATTATTTTTCTCAGTGGGGTCCTTCACTTTTTAAGCACTATTTATACTATCTGGCATATTATTGGCTCTCTGCAAGTCCAATGCATCCATGATTGCAGCTTTCTTATCATGTCCAAAAAAATGTTCTCCTGAGTACCATTTACCAGGCCCATATTTGTCAGCATATGCGTGTGAAATTTCTTGGTAAAGCAATGTGGCTGCATCATGTGTTTCACGATTGTCTAAAATTTTATCTTTTCATTTGTAATAACTTAGAATCTCACCTAAAATGTTTCGATAAGAAATTATTGTTAAGGTTCAATCCTTTATAGGCATGTTTGATATCTGACCTAGATTGAGGTGGGATTGAAAACATTAGAATAACTCAACGGCTTCCCAATCCAATATGCTCGCGGATCCAAACCTTTTAGGTATAAAAAACTAAGGTCATATTTGGTTCGTGATTCATTTTAAAAATACGGATTGTATCTAAAAATTTGAGTTATATTATGTTAATTTTTAGTGTTTAAAAATACGTTTGGTTGATGTTTTTTAAAATTATTTTTGAACTTAAAATCATATAAAGAAAGGTCGTGAGAAGAAGAAAAAAAAGGTAAATTCATGAGTTTTAGACGTTTTAAGCAAGAAAGGATAAAATTTAAAAACATTTGAGATGAATCTAAAAAAAACGTTGCTTCGATGTTTTTCGTTTTTCAGTTTCATTCAGATTTTTATGATCATTTAGAAAAAAGTATTTTCAAAAACGATCCGACCAAATGTGTTTTTGATGTTATGGGTTGAATTCCTTATTTTCAGAAATAAAAAATTTAATCCAAATCGACTACTAAACGTATCTTAAGCCTTTGTTTGGTTTGTGATCCAAAATAGCTGTTTTCAAAAATATGGATTGTATCCAAAAATCTGAGTTGTATTCTGAGCTGTTTTCAAAAATATGGATTGTATCCAAAAATCTGAGTTGTATTTGTTGATTTTTAGTATTCGAGGATATGTTTGATTAGTATTTTTTAAACTATTTTTGAACTTAAAAAAGGCCGTGAAAAGAAGAAGAAGGTGAATTCGTGAGTTTTGAACATTTTGAGAAAGGATAAAATCTGAAAAATGTTTTAGATGAATCTGAAGAAGAAGTGTTTTTAAAAACGATCCGACCAAATGCGTTTTTCATGTTATGGGTTGAATTTCTTATTTTTAAAAATAAAAAATCTAATCCAAATCGATTGTCGTTCCTAATATTTTGATAAAGTCTGTGGCATATGACTTTCTTTTTCTATTCTCCTAAATATTGGACTGGATTAAAAATTTAACCCAATCCAGTGATCTAAACGAGGTCTATAAGTACGAATACATGACCTCACTCAAAATAATTATTATTTAGGTAGTGTTTGATAGCTCAAAAGCTATTCCTAATAAATGTACATGATAGCATTTATCCGAGAATAGCTGAGAGAATAAGCATCTTTTTAAAATTACAAGTCTGCCATCAAGGTATAACTTTAGTTGTTCCTGGGTTTCCTAGGGAATAAGTTCAGTGGATAACCCATGGTTAAACATGGGTTATCCCCTTTGGTTAACTTTTTCAGACCTATTCCCACTAGTTATAGTATTTGAAAATAAAAGGAATATCCAGAGGATATCCCCATTTATTTTCCATATCAGATACTGCCTTAGGCTTCATGATCCTATATTAGAATAAAAAATATGGGATCATATATAATTATTAACCAAAAAGTTATTATTTAGGCTTCATGATCCTGTATCAGTATAAAAATATGGGATCCTGTATAAGTATTAAAATATAAAAATAGATACTCATTAGCATGGACTTTTGTATACTTTATTCAATCTCTAGCATTCTTGCTGTTAACGAATAGCTTGCCGTATAAGAGAGCCTTAGCTGTTCGTTAACAGCAAGCTGGCCCGAATAAGGTATTAGTCTTTCGGCCATGCTTTTTTTTTTTTTTTTGGCTCCATTTATTGAACCTGTTGTGCTAGGACACAAGTCCAACACAAAGCTGGCCCAACTTGAGTTGGAACAAACATCATGGTTAGATTGGATTCTCTTCTTTATTAGTAAGCGAGATTGGCTTTCCTACACAGAAAAGAAAATGGGAAGAAAATCAAAAGTGTCTCAATTTGATTTATTCATTAAATTTATTATTATTATTTAATAATTAAGGTAGGTGTTAATTCAGTAATTGCTAATAATCCATTCAATCCTTTCATTTTTCATTTTGCATTTTTCCATTTCCTTCTTATAAGTAAGCTCTGCGAGAAATTAAATCTGAATCTTTGGTAAAAATCATCACCATAAAGCCCAAGAATCATTCATGTTCAATCATCAAGAATTAATAAACATAAACGGAAGCGTACCTAAATCCTTATTGCTTGATTGCTCTCTAGAGTCCTGCGTTTGGCCTTTCAGATTAATACATACTCCAGAGAGCCCTTTAAAATTTTTTCTAGGCTATTCTTTCTGATGATGAGATTCAGAGAAGAAGGTCATATATGCGATTCAGGGACCATAACCGATATATATAGATAACTTCATTATTATCTTTTGGCATTTCTATTTTAGCCCATCATAAAAATAGAAATAACCCTTAGGTCTCTACACATTAAAGGGCTACACCTTATCGTATATATTAAAGCTCAAATCACAGAAACCTTAGCTGATCACTATTAATTGGGCTTAACATTATTTGACAATCTGTAACACATAATTATTTCACATATAAGCCCAATGTTGGATTAATAATCCAACAATCTTCCATTGGGCTATATGTGTAACATTATAATTATGTTTTGCAAAAAAAAAAACCGAATGAGCTCAATTGTACTGTCATTACCTAAATGTATTTATAACCAATCAGTCCATCAATCATACCAACATAGGATCAAAGCGGCCTTTGTTATATCTATCATAACTCGACCCATCAATGGTCACGTATATTGATACAACTGAATGACATGGATCATGATATGGATGTGTAGCATAGAAATTACATATAATGTGATTTTAATATGCCTATTTCCAACTGGTCCTTCTTAAACTCGAGTGAGATCAAAACTTTAACATAATTGTACAGAGTGTACTGAACTGAATAAAATACTTTATTTCTGATCAGAAAATATCCAAACACATAAATATGCACAAACTAAATATAAAGTATAAAATAGAAGCAATACAAACTCCCACTGAATCTAAGCATCATCATGCTCTATAACACCCATGTGAGCAGTATGCTCATGAAAGACCTTGGGCGGCATACCCTTTGTAAGGGGATCTGCAACCTGCATGGAGTTTGTCTCTATATGTTCTGTAGAAATCTGACCACTGTGTCTTTTCTTTACAATTAGAAACTTGATGTCAATATGCTTTGACTTGGTTAAGCTCCTATTGTTGTTGAAATACAATATGGCTGACTTGTTGTCACAAAATAACTTTAGCAATCTTTCAATTCCTTTCAATATGCGCAGCCGAGTGATAAAATTTTTCAGCCATATCCCATGATTGGATGCTTCATAACATACTATAAATTCTGCTGCTATGGTAGAAGAAGCTATGGTGTCTATTTTGCACTTCTCCAAGAAATAGCCTCACCACCTAATAGATATACATAGCCGAAGTGGATCTTTTACTATCTTGGCATCTCGCAAAGTCGAAGTCAGCATACCCAATGATCTCAAAATGATCTGATCTCCTATATGTAAGCATGTAATCTTTTGTTCTTTTTAGATATCTCATAACCCTTTTGGCTGCTTTTCAGTGATCCATTCCCGGGCTGCTTAAATATCTGCCTAGCACTCTAACAATGTATGCAATATCCGGACGCGTCAAACTTGAACATACATTAGACTCCCTACAACCGAAACATAAGGAATCTTCCGCATCTTTTTAACTTCAAGGTTTCCTTTTGGGCACTGATTAATACTGAATTTGTCTCCTTTAGCGACTGGGGTATCATCTGGTTTGCAATTTTGCATGCCAAATTTCTTAAGTACTTTATCGATATAGCTCCTTTGTGATAATCCAAGGATACTCCGATAACGATCTCGATGTATCTGGATTTTCAGTACAAAGGAGGCATCACCAAGATCTTTCATTTGAAAATTGCTTGATAGAAATCTTTTGATTTCGTGCAACATGCCTATATCATTTGTGGTAAGCAAAATGTCATCCACATACAAAACCAGAAAAATGTATTTACTCCACTGAACTTGTGATACGCACAATCATCAACTGCATTCACTTCAAAATTAAATGAGAGAATTACTTGATGAAATTTGGTGCCATTGACGAGAAGCTTGCTTTAACCCATAAATGGATTTTGTCAATTTGCAAACCATTTTCTTTGGGTCTCCCGACACAAAGTTTTCTAGTTGCACCATATAAATCATCTCATCAATGTCTCAATTGAGAAATATCGTCTTGACATCCATTTGATGGAGTTCTATATCATACTGTGCAACAAGAGCCATAATTGTCCTAAAAGTGTCCTTCGATGAAACTGGAGAGAAGGTCTCTTTAAAGTCAATCCCTTCCTTTTGAGTATAGCCTTTAGCCACAAGATGAGCTTTATACCTTTCCATATTACCCTTTGAATCCTTTTGGTCTTAAAATTTCATTTGCAACCAATGGGTTTCACATCTTCTGATAATGGGGCAAGTTCCTAAACTTTATTATCTTATATAGACTTATACTCTTCTTTCATTGCTTCAATCTACTTTTCTGAATTGAAACCTTGTATGGCTTGAAGGAAGTTGACAGGATCATCTTCCATCACACCATTATTTTTCTCATGTTCCTGAAGAAACACTATATAGTCATCTGGAATAGCATTCTTCCTTTCTCTAGTGGATCGCCGCAAAGGCACTTGTTCTTAATGTACTTGTTCTTGAGGTTGTTGAGTTTGTACCTCTGAGGGTTGAATAATAATTTCTTGTTGTTTTGGAATTGTAACTTGATCATTATCAAAAGCAATTATAAGAATAGGAACTAACTGCTCTTCAACAAGAGTAGTAGGATCCAATTCCTCCTCAAAGACAAAGTCTCTAACTTTATTTCTTCTCTCAAACTCAATATCCTCAAAGAACGTTGTAGTTCCCATCTCAAAAATTATCCTTGATTTGGGATCATAAAACTTATAACCCCTAGATCGCTCAGAATACCCAACAAAGTAGCTACTCATTGTCCTGGAGTCCAATTTCTTTTCATATGGCCTATAAGGCCTTGCCTCAGCTGGACATCCCCAAATATGAAAATGCTTTAGACTAGGCTTTCATCCTATCCAAAGCTCATAGGGTGTTTTAACAGTTGCTTTAGTTGGTACTTTGTTCAGAATGTAGGCTGTTATCTTTAGTGCCTTTTCCCAGAGTGACTCTGGTAAGGTAGACTGACAAATCATACTCCTTACCATATCCTTAAGAGTCATGTTTCATCTTTTAGCTACACCATTCATACTAGGTGTCCCTGGCATGGTATACTGTGGAACGATTCCATACTCCTCTAGGTATATGGAAATGGTCCTGGACGTTGTTCACCTGATCCATTATATCTACCGTAATATTCACACCACGGTCAGATCTGACTCCTTTAATCCTTTTGTTAGTGAAGCTCAACTTCAGCTTTAATGATTTGAACACATCCAAAACTTGGGACTTTTCATGAATAAGAAATAGGTATGCATATCTTGAATAATCATCTATGAATGATACAAAATATTGTTGACCATTCCAAGAAGGTGTAGGAAATGGTCCACAAATGTCTGTATATATCAACTCTAAGACTTTCGTAGTTCTATGTGCACCCAATTTCTTTGTTTTGGTATGTTTGCCTTTAATGCAATCAACACAAACATTAAAGTCTGTAAATTGAGGGAATCCAAAATTCCATCTGACAAGTCGTTCAACTCTATTTCTAGAGATGTGACATAATCGCTTATGTCATAATGTTCCTGAATTTTCATTGCAAATTTTACGCTTAGTACATCTTGATTCCATATTCAAGGTTTCATTATAAGATGCAACAATATCAAGCAAATATAGATTGTCATACACTATAAGAGAACCAGTTCCAATAATATTTGAATTTAACGAAAGACTAAACTGACTATTTCTAAATGAACAACAATATCCTAATTTGTCCAAAGCTGAAATAAAAACCAAATTTTGTCTAAACGACGGTACTATAAAAGTGTTTCAAATCCAAATAATAACCAAAACTTAATAACAATCTAAAATGCCCAATTGCCTCCACATCTACCGACTTTCCATCTCCTACATAAATGCGTCTTTCAGCATCAGTTGGTTTTCGGTAGCTCATGCAATCCTGCATTGAAACACTGATGTTAGTAGTAGCACCAGAATCTAACCACTAAGTATTTCTAGGTACTGAAGCTATATTCACTTCAAAATAGACCAAATTAAGAAATGTACCTTCTTTTTACGCCATACATGATACTTGGAACATTCCTTTCTTATATATCCAGACTTCTTGCAGAAGAAATAACTTTCCTTATCCTGATTTTGTTTCTTTTTTACTGAACCTTTAGCAGCCTCATTCTTTCTTTTCTTGCCTTTATCCTTGCTCTTGTCCTTAGAGGTACTTACCAAGTGAGCACTTTCAGTCTTCTCTTGCTTCAATCTCTCTTCCTCTTGCACACAACGTGAAATGAGCTCATTAAGAGCCCATTTCTCCTTCTGGCAGTTGTAACTGACCTTAAATTGAATGAACTGATTATGTAAAGAGATCAATACCAGATGCACAAGCAAGTCTTCTGATATTTCAAGTTTTAGTCCTTAAGCTTTGAAACAAGATGAGACATTTCCATAATGTACTCCCTTATTGTTTCCTTTGCCCTTATACTTCATGAAATCAAGCTTTTCAAGATTGTACTTATTTCCGCCTTATCGCTTTTGGCAAAGCGCTTCTTAATCTCAGCAAAAAAATCCTTGGCACTGATAATCCCTTTGGATACCGCACCCCTAAAAGCTTCAGGTATGCCGCACTTGATGATCATAAGACTCATGCGATTAGAGCGATCCCATTCTCATATCTGTTCCTCTCATAAGAGGTACGGATGTTGTAGGAGGAGTGGGTTGCTCAATTCTTAGTACAAGGTTCAAATCCATGCAGCCAAGAACAATAAGAATGTTCTCCTTTCAGTCCTTGAAGTTAGTACCATTAAGGATAGGTACCGAATTGAGGTTAGCAAAATAGTAGCAACATTAGCTATAAAATAAAAGTAATACATAAATAACATGCTCATAATAATTATATATATATATATATATATATATTGGTTGTTTTCTATCTATGTATAAGTTATCTCAAAAATAAAAACTTATCTATTTTAAAGTCACCTTTGTAACACACAAAAAAAAATTTAAATCAATAGATAAGATTTTATTTTGTGAAACCATGAAATCGCATGGGAGAAGGTTGCTCACACTTACGAAACCAAATCTATTTCTCAATCCCGTGTGAGGCATGAAAAAACCGAAAGCCTGATAACAATGCCTTGTCAACGAAGCCCCCTTTTAAAAAAATCCATGCACTAAATGCCATTAAATGCTTCAATGTTATCCCGTTACACAAGTCCGGCAACAAGAGGATTCGTTCAAAAAAACAAAACGACCGAACGGCCGCACAAGATTTCTAGCGGAAAAATCAGCCAGTACTCAATTTTCAGAGGAAAAATCGGCCAGTGCATAAAAATTCCCATCCTTTGGGAACCGAATGATCTGTTGGTGAATCTTGGGAAGATATTACTTATTTATTTTTAATTATACCACAAGTCTGACTGCATTTATTTTTCCTTAGTTTCAGTGAAACTTCTGTTGCTCTGTGCTGAAACTTCATTCTGTTGCCAAGATATATCCCATAATTTTTATGAACAGAGCCGTAAAAAGTCAGACTCGCATTCCCTTCCCTTCATGCGAAGCCAGATCCCTTTATAGTTAAAATTAAATTAAATATAAATTTAATTTTATCCATAATTTAGTTTTACTTTATCATATGAAAAAACTTTATCTTCGGATCACGTAAGATTGATTTCATGATGCAGCGAATATCTTTCGCTCTTAACATCAAAATTTATAATCATCAAACTAGAAGTAAAATAAAGTTTTATGCACTATGAACTTTGTTTTATTTAGAAACTAGATCTACATATATTAAAATATCAATGGCACCAAAATAAAATTTACAATAATGAGTATTTGTCTCACGGTTGCTACTATATGCACAAATAATATGAATATTAATGGCATATGACCCAAAAAATTTAAAATTTCTCAATGATTCAACATGAATAGGGCTTTGATACCGATTATGGGAAATTAAATCTGAATCTTTGGTGCAAATCATCACCATGAAGCCCAGGAATCATTCATGTTTAATTATCAAGAATTAATAAACATAAATCATATTGCTTGATTACTCTTCAGAGTCCTGCGGTTGGCCTTTCAGATCAACACGTACTCTAAAAGCCCTTTAGAATTTTCTTTAGGCTATTCTTTTTGATAATGGGATTAAGAGGAGAAGATCGTAAGTGCGATCCGAACCATAACCGCTATATATAGATAACTTCATTATTATCATAAAAATAGAAATAACTCCTTAGGTCTCTACAAGGCCATACCTTATCAAATACATTAATCACTGAAATCTTACCTAATCACTTTTAATTAGGCTTAACCTTATTTGACAGTCCGTAACACATAATTATTTCATATATAAGCCCATTGTTTGATTAATAATCCAATAAGTATATATATAATAGATCCATAAATGGCCTCCTACGGGTTTTTAACATACATGTGATCTAATTTTGCATGTTTACTTCATCATCCCTTCTACCATCGGCTAATACGTTCAACCTTAATCGATATAGACGGTGGAAATGAACACTTTAACACGAAGTTTTCTAAATATTAATCAATATAAATAATAAGCTTTAATAAGAATAGAGCTATATAATATTATTAAAGATAATAAATTGTATTCATGTTTTCCAGGCTTTCATCGTAAATTATTATGCAGGTTTTATGAGAGATTTATGTGTAATACATCCAATTTGTAAAGGGAGTAGTATGTAAGTTGAGAAAGAAATCTTCGTTCCGGATCTAAAGGCCAATTTGGCAATCAATTAATCTTTTACCCTCCCTCTCTCCATTCATTGTTTGATTATTTTCCTTTTCTCAGTTTATGATATCTACAAAGATTGACACTATTAGTATCTATCTTTTAGATCTGTTTTAATTTAGTTTCAGTTATTCTCTTTCTACTTAGTCTAGTTGAGTTCCAAGATTTCTCTCCGGAAAAAGAAAAGGGGCGTTGGATTTTTTTATGGGTTTATGCTTAAAAATTAATAAAAGAAAAGGGACATAACCAGTGTATTATTAGAGTCATTATTGTAAGACTGCAACTTTATTCTGTGCAATTTTTATTGCTCTAGGGATTACTTGAAGTGAAAATTTGCTTTCACTTAACTAGACATTGGCTTGAGGAATGATATCTTAGAGCAAAAAAAATCTAATGTTCATTTAAATTAGGTCTGAGAAGGGACCATGAGTTGCACTTTATTTCAGGTCGGAAATGACTTAGTGCACCACCTCCGGTGCACTAAATCGCGCATCGATGCCCGGCATTGGCCGCGCGCCCACACCCGGTGCACTAAGTCGCGCACCGGTGCACGGCATTGGCCGCGCATCCGTGCGGGCGCGCGTGTGAAGCGCACCACGGCCCAATGGGCCGTGACACGCGCGTCCGTACGGGCGCGCGGCCAATACCGCGCGCCGATGCATGCTTCCTGCATCGTCTTCGGTACAGAAAAACTTTTTCATTTCAGGTTTTCTGTATAGCGCTAACCATCTGATAGCGATCAGCTTCTCCTTTGGAGCAGGAGGTTAGGCTTCGGCCTTTGGCCTAGACTGGTTGGGCGAGGCTATGGGCTGTCTCTTAATCAAGCCTATGGGCCAAGTAACAAATTTGCCTCACGAGATTTCATCCTATCTCCTGTCGTTTCGTTTGGATGGAAAAATTTTCGCGAGGAATCTCGTTTCAAGCAAAAATATAAAATTTTCAAACCAAATTTTTCTGATTGATCACTCCGGAAAATAAAAAAAACTAAATAGAAATATTATTTACAAAAACACCATGATACTTTGATAAATAAAAATATATATAATGACGTTTTTTCATGAATAAATACATGAATTTATTTTGAACTACATTTTTTGGACTCTTTTGTAATAATATTTTTGGTCTACTTTGTAAATAAATTTATGTTTATGTAAAAGATTTTTTATAATAAATATTTACATTACATTATAAAAATTTAAATTTTGTAAGTTAATTTATAATTATAAATATTTATAAATTTATAAATTAGCAATAAAATTATAACATTATAAAATTTGATTCATAATAAATACATTATTATAATTGCTAAATTTTTTTAATATTATAATGTTATAGTATTTATAAATATTTATGAATTTATTACAAATAGTACAAATTTATAATTATTTATAGTGTTATATGTTTTTAAAAAATAAAACAAAATAATTATAAATATAATAAATTTAAAAAATACTTACAATTTGCTAAATATTATAATACTTATAATATTTAATTGTGCCAATATTTACTAAAGTTTATGCTTGTGTAAATATTTTTATAAGTTTCTAACCTTTATGAATGTAAATAAATTAAGAAAAACTAATTATTTAAAAAAGGTGTAAATATTAAAATATGAAAATGATGAATTATGTACCAAAAATGTGGTATTATTTTTGTAAATAATATATTTTTGAACTTTTAAATTCTTATTTGTAATTTTATAAACATATTGATGTAGCAAAACAATGAATTTTACAATTCTCAGATAATTTTTTTTGAGAAACAATTATCTACATAAAAAGTTTATAAATTTTATAATCATAAAATTTCACATTTTGAAATGCTACGTTAGAAAATTCTGTGAACTCAAAAATGTTCTACCCAAATGCAACCTTAATGATTCCCACAGTCAGACTAGTTGCAGTGGACTTGATTGCTTAGATGTTGGTACATCAATAACATTACCTTTTCACCCAAATACAAGAAATTTGCAGGTGGTGCAAGAGAGGTCAATGAAGTTCATTTTCTTGAAAGTAACTCTTGGCTCAAGTTCATGTTATGAATTACCACTTTGTCATTAGGTGTGGTAGGGCACTTTAATTAGATTTCTATTTGTTACAGACCAGACATCGCATTAGATGACTTCATGCGTGTTTGTTGCTTAGAATGCAAGTGTCTTTTGACTCCCTTTTGCAGCAACCTATCAACTTCTATTCTTAAATCACTGATGTTGATATAAAATTTGTAATTTGGTGTGTTGAGACTAATAGTAGAACAGACAGCATATTCTTCTGCCAGCGCCGTAGCCAGGAGAACTCCTGGTGAACATGAACATGAACTATAGCTTTGGCTTGATTGTGATGCATTATGTTTAGATTCTGTTAACTTACTTATGCATGCAAAAACATCATCATGGACATCACATGGATGCATACACAAAACTTAGCTCTTGATCAACCATGAGAACCGTTTCATCTAAACCCATCCTCCTCCATCCATAATGGTGGGGGGCATGGGCCAGATGGCCCATGAGCCAGCCCGGTAAATAGACCAATCAGTCTAACCACTACAACAGCAGTTGATTAGTATTATATTTTGGAAAGGACTTTGTGCACTAAACACGAGTAGAATGTACGTATCATATGCGATAATTGGCTATGCATACTCAAAATATTTTTATTTTTATTTTTTTTGCATCATAACGTGCGCGATCAATCATCCTGTGCGATGTAGAAAAATTTTTCTTATATCTTATATTCCTGATATATATTTGTAGGAAAAGTCTTCCTGCTCCATGAGCAGTGCAGAAAATTTTATACTATCCGCGATCATTGGATCTGTACGAGAAGCCCGCTACATCTGATAGGTGAGTCTTGGTGCGGGCTCCTTGTGCGAACCTGTAACCACCGTATGGCACAAAAAGAATTATCGTATTTGTATCCAATGGACGAGGCTTAAACAACTCTTAAAAAGATTTTCATTGAGGCTTAAACAACTTTGGGTTGGCCCTTGATGCACAAAGCGATTAGCTATACCGAATGATTAGTCGGGTGTGGCAGTGTGGCAGTATGCGAGCAGAGGAATGACTTTGCGTATCTCTCCTATGCACGAAATCGTGCACCAGGACATGCCATTGGTCATGCATCTATGCAGACACGTGCTATAACCTAATGGATCATGATGTTACTTTACATGCATATTTGCACGATCAATGGCAGCCTTGATGTGCTTTCTGCATCAAAATAATGAAGAAAATTTTTTTCATACAAGCAGTACAAAATAAGGCCTAATGAGCTTCGTATGCGTTTCGATATGCACAAATAATCAATCTAGATCGTTTACCTTGGAAACACAACTACATAAAATTAAATTTATTTTTTATGCATTGTGCATATCATGCGAGTGCGATTGCGCATGAATTAAAAGCATTTCTATATTTTTCGTGCTGCATGTATGCATGGTGATTATTGGCTTGTTGGCGATGCGCACGCTTCTGCATCATAACCGGGCCATGCGACAGTGGCCCTTCATGTAAAGTCGGCTTCCCATTCTCGTCCCGTTAAACCATTATAGTTAACGAGGCAGGAATGGGATACCCGGCCGGGTAAACGATACCCACTGGGTATCCATTTTTTCTTACATACAAAAAATAAAATTATTTTATTAAATTTATAATTTATTAAAATAAAAAATAAATTTTTTTAGGATAAGATGGAGATTAATCGAGAATAACCAAATAATATATGATATATATAAGAGGATTCTCTTGAAAAAAGAGAATGAAAAATAAGATTCATCTATGATAAGGAAGAAGAGAACGAAAAATGAGAGAGAAATAACTAACAATAGGAAAATTAAAAAATAAAGATTTTCAATGCAACAACCGTAAAAAAAAATACATTTAAATTTTAAAGCAAAAAATAAGAGANATCATGAGTAATATTATTTTTAGTTTTTATTCATTTAGTTATTAACAAAAAAAAAAAAAGCTGTTTAGATCCAAAATTTTTTGACCCGTTAAGAACCCGAACGAATAGAGACTATAAAAAAAAAAAAAAAACGATACCGAACGAATAAAAAAAAAAAAAGTCACCCTGTTGCACCCGGCTTGCACGAGATTGCTGGTTCCGTTCACGGGGCACGTAATACGGCCTGAGAAGTGAGAAGCCCCAGAACATTCAAACCCCCACCACCACCACTGCCACACTTGCCACGTGTTTCTTAGTGCCAGGTTCGTGCAACCAATTTGTAGACCATCCGAGAGCCCAACGCGAGAACAGGATATTTTTAAAGCAGACGACCGATGAAGCGTCCCATCAATCATGTCCATCTGGTTCACCCGTTCGATGCCTCAAAGTGCAGATTCGAGACCGATTCCGATTCTCTCCCGCTGGATATAGATCAGACGGTATAAGCGTGAATAGCAATTCCGTAGTTTCATGTAACGCTCAGTCCTCTTTGTTGGAACCGAAAGCTACGAAACCGAATACCGGTTAACGGCGCCAGGTTGGTTAGCCTCTTTCTTCGCTGCCAGCCGTCCATTTACTCACGGCTAACTAACTCCGTTTAAGAGATGAAACCCTAGTGGCCCGCTCCCGGCCCCGCTCCTCCACCCATCCTCGGTTTCTCGATAAAAGGCCAGGCGAGGCGAGGGGAGAGGAGGCATCGGAAGGCGTCTTCGTACACGCCGGTCCTCAAATCTCTCGTCTTCTTCTCCCCTCTCTCGGTCTCTCTCTCTCTCGTTTGTGTGTGTGTGTTTTTTTTTTCAAGTCCTCAGCGAATATGAGAGAGTGCATCTCGATCCACATCGGGCAGGCCGGTATCCAGGTCGGCAATGCCTGCTGGGAGCTTTACTGCCTCGAGCACGGCATTCAGGTTCATTCTCTTGCCTCGATCTGTTCTATTTTCTCTATTTTATGCTATTTTCTTGATTTTGTTTGGGGTTTTTTTTATTAGGATCGCTCGATCTGTTTAGCTTGACATTGGTTTTTTTCTGATTCTTGTTGGATTTATGGCCAGATCTTGGTTCTTGTGATGAAATAGCTGTAAGTCTGTCGGAAATGTGTGTTTTTTACTTTTCTGGAGATTGTTTTTCTTGTGGAATTTGTTTTTTCCATCGATCTCTTCTTTGGATCTGCCACGATCTATTTGTTTCCGTGTTTATATGTGCATTTCCTGAATTTTGGGTTTTTGGCTGTGAAATGGCTCGATCTATTAGCTCGAATAGTTATTCTTGGTAGATTTGTGGTCGGATCTAGGATTTTATAATGAAGTAGTTGGAGATCTGTAGGAAATGTGGATTTCAGCGTAGTTAATGGTTTATGTAGCCGCCTTAAATACCTGATCTGGCGGAATGAAGCGTACTCCTTCAGATTTGGGCATTTCATACGGCGTCTAATTATAGCTGTTTATTTATTTATTTTTTTTTTTTGGCTTTTTTCCGTTTGGGTTCTTGTCTTCCTTTCTTAGCTTTCTTATGCCAGTTTCTGTATGTTAGAGTAATTGATTTTATGTTGTACTCGACCTACATATAATTGGTCTTAGTCTTTTTTTTTTTTTAAAAAAAAAGCAAAGATCTTTGCATCTTTCTCTTTCTTTTGATTGTTGTCATTTTTCTTTATTCTTTTTTTTTTCCCTCTAACTCTCGCCTTCTTGCAGCCTGATGGCCAAATGCCCGGCGACAAGACCATCGGCGGAGGTGATGACGCATTCAACACCTTTTTCAGCGAGACTGGTGCTGGAAAGCATGTCCCCCGTGCTGTGTTTGTTGATCTGGAACCCACTGTGATCGATGAAGTGAGGACCGGAACTTACCGCCAGCTCTTCCACCCAGAGCAGCTCATCAGCGGGAAGGAGGACGCTGCTAACAATTTTGCCCGTGGCCACTATACCATTGGCAAGGAAATTGTCGACTCTGCCTTGACCGCATCAGGAAACTCGCGGACAACTGCACTGGGCTTCAAGGCTTCCTCGTATTCAATGCCGTTGGCGGAGGCACTGGCTCAGGCCTAGGCTCTCTTCCTCGAGCGTCTGTCTGTCGATTATGGCAAGAAGTCAAAGCTTGGCTTCACTGTTTACCCCTCTCCCCAGGTCTCCACCTCCGTTGTTGAGCCCTACAACAGCGTTCTGTCCACCCACTCTCTCCTCGAGCACACTGATGTTGCCGTCCTTCTTGACAATGAAGCCATCTATGACATCTGCAGGCGCTCCCTTGACATTGAGCGCCCCACCTACACCAACCTCAACCGCCTTGTCTCTCAGGTCTCTGCTGTTACTTCTCGTTATGGAAGAGAGCCTACTTTTTGGAAAAGTCTTTGGCAGTTCTCTGATTGGATCTTTTGCTGCTATGCAGGTGATCTCATCCCTGACTGCATCCCTGAGGTTTGATGGTGCCCTGAATGTTGATGTTACTGAGTTCCAGACCAATCTGGTCCCCTACCCGAGGATCCACTTCATGCTTTCCTCGTACGCTCCTGTTATCTCTGCAGAGAAGGCCTACCATGAGCAGCTCTCTGTTGCGGAAATCACCAACAGTGCTTTGAGCCTTCTTCTATGATGGCAAAATGTGACCCTCGCCATGGCAAGTACATGGCTTGCTGCCTCATGTACCGTGGAGACGTGGTGCCCAAGGATGTGAATGCCGCTGTTGCCACCATCAAGACCAAGCGTACCATCCAGTTTGTTGACTGGTGCCCAACTGGCTTTAAATGTGGTATCAACTACCAGCCACCTACTGTTGTGCCTGGTGGTGATCTGGCCAAGGTGCAGAGGGCTGTGTGCATGATCTCCAACTCCACCAGTGTTGCTGAAGTGTTCTCCCGCATTGACCACAAATTTGATCTCATGTATGCCAAGAGAGCCTTTGTTCACTGGTATGTTGGCGAGGGCATGGAGGAAGGGGAGTTCTCTGAAGCTCGTGAGGATCTTGCTGCATTGGAGAAGGATTATGAGGAAGTTGGTGCGGAGTCTGCTGAGGGTGAAGAAGGTGATGAAGGTGATGAATATTGATTGAGTAGCGGCCTTCTATCCATCCGTTCGTCGCATGTGGTTTCCCGTCATTTCCGTCTTTGTTGTCCGTCGATTTCGCATGTGGTTTCCCGTCGTTTCCGTGTTTGTTATCCGTTGGTTGTATGTGTGCATGTTTTCTTAAGCATGTGGATGCTATCGGATGCTGAAACCTCCTCCTCATTTTGCTTGTAGTATTATATCATGCTATCTTGTTGGGGGCTGTTTAATAATTTCTTGGAGCTCTGCTCTTTGTCAAGTTTGTTTTTTATTTCTTTTTCGTTTTTTTTTTTTTTGATGATAGTGTTCTGATGGCTCGTTCTCCTTGAACATGGGTTCTGGTACCTCCTTCGGGAGGTGGAGAATCGAATAATCATGAGCTTGATGATAAAATCCAATCTGCCAACCAGGCTGTAGTTGTTAGGTCGGAGGCATTTTTGCGGTACGCGTGTGTATGACAAAAGGGAAACTAGTATTTCGAAGGGATAACGGTGCCAAAGGCCTTAAGATGAATTGATAAAATATTACTTCCATTCTCATGGATTGCATGCAACCATAGTCTAGTTCTTTAATTAAACTAGTTGTATCATTGGTCTGATTAAAGCAAATAAATTTATCTCTTTCTTATTATTTTAGTGCGAATTGATAAAATTAAATTAATTTTTGTGATGTTATAAAAAAATATTTTAATAAATAATACATAAATTTTTTTTTTGGCAGCTGTTAAGCTTAAATTTCTCTTTCTTGTTGCTTCTTTTTAATCCGCCCAACTCTCTTTCGTATTATTATTTTTAGACATTTAAAATTAATTTCAAGTTATATAGTTTAAATAACTTAACTTTAAGGATTTAAATTTGGAAACTATCAAATTAGTTGAATTTTAGAAAAAAAAATTATTTTTATTTATTATTATGTATCATTTTGTTAATTTTAATTATATTTTAATTATTTATATTGTAGGAGCCGTAAACAAAAAACATAGCTTGTTTCGGTGGCAGCGGATCATTGGTCGTCGAAGGTAGTCTTCGATGACCAGAGTTGCGTCCAGACTCCTAAGCCACGATGCCAATGAAGGAAGAGAAGGAAGGGAAGCTCGTCTTCGTAAACCCTTGCATGTTTCACATAAGACACCTTAGATCTTTTAAAGAAGACATACAACCAGTGAAAGATCAGTCAAAGGGATACAAAGAGTCCCGAAGAGTCTCATGGGACTCTTAGGACTTCGTGTGGACATGTCACTCAAGCCAACAATCTCACACTTATCCACACAGGAACAATATTTTATAACCTCAACTCTCTACAATATTTTATAACCTTAACTCTTAGGGTGTGCGATCCGATGAAACTCACACAGTGACACATAGTGGATATACTGCATTAAGTTAATAAATAACTAACGCATTAAGTCCATCTGTGTCTAGAGGTAGGCACTAAATAATTAACGCAACGAATAGGAATACAATCCAATCCCATCTGTGTCTAGAGGTAGGCACTGGACCGTGCCGTCCACGGCATGACCCAAGCCCACATGGGCCATGCCAGGCATGATAAACCGTGTCGTGCCGAGCTTAAAAAAAATTTTCGTTGGCCCAGCATGATACGGTCCATGACAGGCCTAGGTCGGCCTGCCGTGCCGGCACGGCCGTGCCTAGGCCAGTGCAGCACTGGTTGTGCCTGCCTAGGTACGCTAGACATAGCCGTGCCGAGCCTGAATTTTTTTTACCGTGCCTGGCACGGCCCATTGTTACTGGGCCGTGCCAGGCACGGCCCAGTGCCCACCTCTATATGTGTCCCAGATAATTTGATCACACCTAATCAAGCACTCTCAATCCCTCAAAAGATCTTCCCTGAGCAGCACTTGATAAAACATAAATCATAATATTTGTATCCATAATCATATGTAACTCATACATATGATTTTCGGGTAATGGATCATAAACATAAGGTGTGATCGCGAATAATTTTCCTTGAACACTCTTACCAGTCCATCTTTGTCCAGTTGACTTCCTAGGATTATCTCATGTGGCCATATCAATTACATGATCCTGAAGACAAGGCTAAGGAAGTCATCCTGAACTCCAACTTCATGGTATAGGTTTAAGTCCAAAGACACTACATAGTTGTAAGGCTCACACGGTAACGAAGAGAGAATATATCATGTTACCACTTACTGGGTCGACTTTAGCACATGCGACATAATGCATACTACGGTGAAGTCCCACTTAAGAGGGAATATATCATGTTACTCCTTACTGGGTCGACTTTAGCACATGCAACATAATACATGCTACGGTGGAGCTCCCACTTAATGGGCCATGTCATACTCAAACACCACATGAACACAAGTCCAAGCATCACAAAGTTGCCTGACTTGAGCACACACCAATATTTCAGTTCGGCTATAACAGGCTTAGTACAGATATGTTGACATATCAATATTCATATACTACACGCATGCATGTACTCCATACTTGACCTCCTGTCTCATCTCAGTCCAAACTGAGACGACTCTGATTATAATCTATTCAATTATATTTATGTAGCCCATTTTGTAAGTTATGCAATCTGCAACTCATGCATTGCTACTCAAGCATCTATAATGGCTACTTAGTATCATCCTGCCTACTACAAAAGTGTCAGGGTGATCACCCGTGTGAGTGGGCTGATCTAAGCCTGTGACATTTATACACATCTGTGCCTATAAATATGAACTCATCATAATAATAAAAATAAATATTTCATAACTTTAACACAGTCATTGATGTCCACACAATCCTTGTCTGACAACAAAAACAATAGACGCAAACTCATACATAAGTTTGAAACATATCTCGGTCTGTTACACTTTATACAGACCTAGACTACTCAATGAGCCTGGAACACATCCCTAAGAATAGGCTTCGTTAGAGGATCAGCCAACATCCTGCCAGTGGAGATATACTTTAGGATAACTTTTCCTTGCTTGACCATATCTCGAATGAAGTGACATCCGATGTCAATATGCTTGGTCCTTCCATGGTACTTAGGTCCTTAGCATATTGTAATGCTGCAATACTATCAGAACTGATCTAAATAGCTCATATGCATTAACTGATATCTCGATCGCCTCAAGAACCTTCTCAGCTACACGGCCTCTGGACAACAGCCGAACAAGCAATATATTCGGCTTCCATAGTAGACAGGGCGGTGCAGCTTTGTTTCTTACTGCACCAAGTGATAGCTCCACCTCCAAAGATGAACATATCCTGTGGATCTATGCTCGTCCCTATCACCAGCCCAATCAGAGTCACAAAAACCCTTTAATCTCAAATCTCCATCATGATAGCATAGGGTGAGATTGGCAGTACCACGAAGGTAACAAAATCCTTTAACTGCAACCCAATGAGCAAGCTTGGATTACTTTGGTATCGGCTAACCAAGCCGACTGCAAAGCAAATATTAGGGCGAGTACACAACATAGCGTACATCAAGCTCCCTACAGCACTAGCATAGGGGATCCTGCTCATCTTTTCTCTCTCCTCATCAGTTCTAGGGCACTGAATGATGCTCAAAGTACAATCCTTCTCTCTTAGGATATCTACGGGTTTAGAATAGTGTATTCGGAATCATTCTAAGATTTTCTTAATATATGTTTCTTGAAACGAACCAAGAAACTTCTTAGCACGATTCCTTAGGATCCTCGCTCCCAGCATAAAATTTGCCTCACCCATATCTTTCATATCAAAAATAGAGTACAACCACTCCTTAGTGGCATTGATCACCCCTATAGAACTCCCAGCTATTAGAATGCCATCCACATACAACGCTAAAATCAGAATCCCATCGTCTGATTTCTTAATGTACACACAGTGGTCCTCTTCAATCATATCTAAGCCAATTATTGTAATGGCTTCATGAAACTTGAGGTGCCATTCCCTAGATGACTGCTTGAGACTATATATGGATCTTCTAAGGCGTCACACTTTGCGCTCCTGTCCTTTGGTCACAAAGCCCAAGGTTGATCCATATAGATCTCTTCATCCAAGCTTCCATTAAGAAACGTTGTCTTAACATCCATTTGATGTAGCTCCAAATCTAAATAGGCTATATAGCCAGGATCATGCGATTGGAGGCAAATCTCACCATAGGAGAAAATGTCTCCTCAAAGTCTATACCCTCCATCTGGGTATAGCCCTTCGCTACTAGACGAGCCTTGTACTTATCAATTGACCCGTCAGTCTTGCACTTTATCTTAATAACCGACTTATTTCCTATAGATTTGCGCCCAAACGGAAGGTCTACCAAGTCCCACACATGATTCTTGGCTATCGATACCATCTCATCTTCTATAGCAGCTAGCCACTCACTATGAGCAGGTGAAGCGAGCACTCTTCAACAAAAGCAGACTCATCTGGATCCAGCAGAGTGCAGAGAAACACATTCCCTTCAATCCTAAAATGTCATCGTGAAATATGACCACATTTGCTTCTCCGTAACTATGGATCTGGACCTTGAGGACCGCTCTCTGGTGGTGCATCAACCCTCATGGGTGAGCTCCTACTAGCTCAGCTTGTGCGCTCCCACTATCTGGTGCGGCCTCCCACTAGGCCTAGCATTCCGACTATCTATGGTGATCTCTGAGATAGATAAAAATCCCCTCCCTTGTCAGAGATAGTAGGAAGGTCCTCCTATAACTCATACAAGGACAGATCCTTTCTAATTTCACCAATGCTCAAAAATTCATTCTCTATAAACTCCATGTCTCTGGACTCTACTTCAGTGAACCCTTTATCAGAATGTGCACCATACATCACGTAACCCTTCGAATTCTTACGGTACCTGATAAACACCTTTTTGTTGGCTTTTGGACCCAGCTTTCCCAACTTATGAGAGGCATTGTGCACATATCCTACTGAGCCCTACGGGCACAAATGATCCACAGAGGGTCACGCACCATACCATAGCTTATATGGAGTGGAGGGTACTATTTTACTAGGTACACGATTAAGGATGTAGGCTGCAATCAACAGTGCATCTCCCTAGAAACTAATTGAAAGATTTTCTTGCGCCATCATCGACCTAACCATGTCTAGTAAAGTCCTATTTTGACGCTCGATAACACCATTCTGTTGCGGTGTCCTAGGAATGGTAAGCTGCCTGCATATTCCCTTTTCCTCACAGAGTCGTTGGAATTGCTCAGATAGATATTCATAGCCTTTATCAATTCGGAAAGTCTTTAAAGACCTTTTCTTTTGACTTTTCACCTCAGCTAAAAATCGTCTAAAACAATCCAGCGCCAGCGCTTCATAGCGATGGAAGATCAAGTACACATACCCAAATCATAAAAAAATCATCTATAAATGTGATGAAATAGGAAGCGCAACTTGACAGTCATGGGTCCACAGATATCAGAGTGAACTAGCTCTAATGGATGAGAGGCCTTAGTAGCCTTACCAAAAGTCTTTCTTGATTCCTTCCCGCTAGACAAAACTCGGACACATGTAGATTTATCTTGGTAAGAGGGCCCAATAGCCTGCTTTAGCCATTCGTGCCATCCTATCTTGGCCCACATGACCAAGTCTGGTATGCCAAAGAAAACATCATCACATGCAGGAATAGAAGCACAAGAAAATGAGGAATAAGAAGCACACAATTCAACATCCAGTCTAAAGAACCCTTGTGATAAATATCCATAAAAGAACAAAACACCATCTAGATAGATTGACATACGGTCATCTGAAAAACTAAAAGTGTAACCAAGTGCCAACAGGGCAAGAACAGAACAATGATTATACCAGATAGTTGGGACATACAAAATGTTATGTAGGATCAGCACATGTCCATCATGAAGTGTAACACGATATGCTCCTACACCCAAAACCTGCTTACGCAGACCATCTCAAGTACGATAAACTAGGTATCTCCAGGTATCCGATGAAAATCCATAAAATCAGTTCGATCTCGCACTATATGTTTGTTTGCTCCTGTATCTACAATCCAATCAGGGAGTGTGTCAGGAACTAATACATATGAACAAACAAAGAGAGAGCTAAATATGGAGTATACTTTCTTTGGCTTAGTACAATCAAGAGCAAAGTAGCCTTTTGCTCCACAGTTGTAGCACTTAATCTTTGTCACATCTTTCTTGCCCCCTTGATGTTCTTTTTTTGGTTGACCACAGTTTTTCCTTTATATCCCTGTGCACTCCTATGTCTTTCCTTTCTTTTTGTTCTTGGGCCTCGAAGACCCATTAGTAACCACATAGGCTAAGGAGGGAAGTCTCAATTCGCTTAGCCTCTAACTTAAGGTGACGAGCAATGTCCTCAAAAGTCTTAATGTGTTCACTACGAGTCATCAAGAGCTTTATCTAACTCCACTGAGGGTTAGGCAGTGAATGAATCACTGCTAGGACCTGTTGCTCATCAGTAAGGTCAACTCTAGCAGCCTTCATTTCCTAATCATATTTCCCATCATAAGAAGGTGAGTCGACATGGAATGATTGGGATCCTTGACATATTGCATGAATCTAAGGTTCAAGGCACATAGCCTTGTGGCTGAAGTTTGACCAAAATGGATCTTGACCTAGTTCACATATCCTGAGCAGTCTGGCCATGCTCAAAGTTGCTAATAAGATCATTGTGCATGCTGCTCAACATGGTAAAGCATGCACAATGATCTTTCTTGACCCAATTTTCATAGGCTTCTTGATCAAGGCAATGTTGCTCAGTAGTGCCAGGCAGTGGTGTCATGCTAGTTGTCAGGGTCTCCAAGACTTCTAATTCATTCAACAGGTATTGAATTTTTCTATGCCACATTTTATAGTTCTATCCATCTAGCTTCTCACCTTTGTTGAGATCAGCTATCATAGATTTGGAGGTCATCACTACATTCAGTCAAGCAAAGTATAGAATCAAGCACATATCAGTGTATAAGGTTATCTAGAAAAATAATCAGATTACGAATGTTTCTTCTTATAAATGAGATCAAAAACTTCGCTAAGCTCATATCATCATCATTTAATAAGATGAAACATAAATCTAATAATTTTTCATAGAATACATCTATATAATCCACATAAATAATATGTACGCAAATATTTATTAAATGACATAAATTTTCTTATGCACTAAGAATAAATTAATTATGTCAATAGAAAATATATAGAAATATGCATAACCATATTTATACACTAAGCATAAATAATTATGCATTTAGAAAAAAATAATCATAAAAATTCAGGCAGAACGATAACGATAATATCTATGCACAAAGCACAAATAATCATGCCACATTTAGAAATTTTTCTTTGAATTGTTCAGATTTTTTGATTTTCTATGATTTTTTCTAAATTTTCTAGATTTTTTTTGCATTTTTTTTTGAATTTTATGTAATTTTAAAATACACAGAAAATTTGAAAATCAATTTAAATGCCATGTAGGCACTGACGTAAGCTGAGAGCCAACACGTGGATGACTACACAGTCGCCACATAAGCCGACACATCAGCATCTAGACTGATCTAGGATGACATGTGGCTGACACGTGGCAGACTCCAGAGGTCATGTGTCCGAGGCCGCATGATGTGGCCTGACACGTGTCCTGCTATGGTCTCCATGTCATCAAAAAATATTTTAACCTTTTTTGTAATATTATATTATGAAAAGATAAAATTTCCTTTGGTATGTTTTGAATTAATGAGTGGTGCCACCCGTAAACGCATGAAAGATCTAGCGCCTACCGTGCGTGCGGCGGGGAGTGGGGCCGTCCCAACCTTTTGACGGCCGAGATGGAGCTCCAGCCACCGCCCCTCGTAGCGACAGACGGAGCTTCCTCGGCCCTTCATCCGAGGAAGGGAGGCGATTGGCCCTGACAACCAACAGAGGTGACACCGGTCGCCGTTCGGGGTCCGATGGCCCCGAACGGCCATCACAATTTTTTTAAAAGTGAGAAAAATACCCTGGATTGTCGTTCTGGCCCTCCAGTGGCCGGAACGGACCCAGGGGAGCTTTGGTAGGGTGCTAGAATGATTTTCCATCGGAGAAAAGTCCGGTGGCCTCGCGGCCTGTAGGCACGCACACATCCATCGCCCTTGCGGCGGCGGTCAGGGCTTCCCCAGCCCTCCAACGGTCAGTGAAGAGGCCGAGCAAAATTCGGTGACTAGCAGGGCCAACCCCTATCGCCGGAACAAGTTTGGTGACCCCATGCTGTGGAATGGCCTGTGTCACGCGGATGGCCAAACGATTGGAGGGGAATACCGTCCTCGGCCACCGACGGCCAGGGAAGATGGAAGAGAATCCGACAACCGAAGGGGACCTCCCGGCCGTTGAAGATCCGATAGCCCTTCCCATCGACCCGATCAAACAGCAAATCCATGGCCGCTGCATAACCCCCTCATTTTTTTTTTTTATGTAGCAATGTTGCGGCACCCATGGCCACAGCAGAGGGACATATGATGGTGTCTGGCCATCGTGGCCAGAACCCTACAACCTCTACCCTCGCCGATGACAACTGGCAAGGCTCTGATACCAATTATAGGAGCCGTAAATAGGAAACATACCTTGTTTCGGCGATAGCAAAAGTAGCGGATCGTTGGTCATCTTGAGCTACCAGAGTCCCCAGCGCGTCCATACCCCTAAGCCGCGGTGCCAGTGAAGGAAGAGGAGGAAGGGAAGCTCGTCTTCGTAAACCCTCGCATGTCTCATATAAGACACCTTAGATCTTCTCTTAAAGAAGAGAAATAACCAATAAATGGATCAGCCAGAGGGATACAAAAGAGTCCTAGATATACGAAGAGTCTCATGAGACACTGTGTGGACATTTTACTTGGCACTCAGTCCAACGCATATGATTCAATCTTGGTTTGATCATTATTGTAGTCTTTTGGTAGGATTGATATTTTGAAGCAATCGATGGAATTGTTGTAAGTAGCTGGTTAAATATGGGTGTGAAAATGATGTGAAGGACAGGGGGGTGAAAAAATAATGATTAAGGATGTTTTGTTGTTAAGTAATAAGTTAAATATAGGGATGAAAGTGAATTACAAATATATTTTTTTCATTTTCAAACTTCCAATTGATGAATTAGATAATTCTTTTATTTTTAAACATCCAACTGATATCCAGTGGAAGGTAGTTGGTTAAATATAGGTGCGAAAATGGCAGTGAAGGATATAGGGAGGTAGTTGGTTAAATATAGGTGCGAAAATGGCAGTGAAGGATATAGGGATAAAAAATTATGATATACATAGATTTCGTTAGTGGAATTGAGGAGTCTAAAAGATCAAAACTAACTGCATTTTTTATGCTTTTTTCATACTCAGAATCTCTTCATTGAGGGAGACTCTCTAACGATGGTTCGATGGCTTCAGAGGAATTGTAAGTAGGCTCGATGGCACATCATTCAGGATTTGGTTATGGAAACAGGATGATCCCTGTTCTATTGTATTTAAACAAATCATTTTTTCTGACCTATCGGGATTGACTCACTAGACTAGTGTGATCACCCGTCTGTACCAAAAAAAAATTATAATAAAGGATGTTTTATTGTTAAGTAGAGGGGTGAAAGTAAATTAGATAATTCTTTTTTATTTTCAAACATCCAATCGATGAATTTGATGATTCTTTTTTTATTTTTAAACATCCAATTAATATTCAGTAGATATGGATGAACAATGATCTAACTCATGCGCGTGAATATATCTTTTAAATAAGTGACCATAATTTACCTTAGAAACTTATATCCATTAATAAATTAAAAAGATATAGATAAATAATAATTCAATTAAAAAGATATAGATAATAATAATTCAATCAATGCCCAATTACTCTGTTTATAATTCTATTTAATCTTATATAATGGCCATTAGGGGTACAACAATTCTATTTAATCTATGTAATGTTAGAATCGGGTTGAAATTCTAAAATTGACCCCATCAGATTGGTTCTTGGTTCATAGAATTTTTTTTTACATAATAAAATATTCTTAAAATTTTTAAAATATAAAGTATTCTTAGAAATAAAATATTCTTCAAAATCAAATTAGGGACATTAGATATGTTATCATTAAAGGAATTTAGTATCAACTTGATCAATAAATTATATATATATATATATATATATATATATATATATATATAGTTAACATAATTAAGAAAAAAAAATTAGCCCCACATGATGATCTCTTCCTGTTCTGCAACTAGATTTAATACCTGATTTCCAACATTAAATTCTCACAGTTTACCAGCATACAGGCCAATGATGGAAGTCACAAAAGCTGGAAAAGCATGTATTTGCGACTCGTAGATAAAGAATAGTTGAACCCTGATTCCGTTGAATACAGGGTGGAGCCAAATACCTATTACCAGCCCAGCATGCAAGAAATCACGCTGTAGGAATCCATAGCTTAATAAGGCATGGATTTCTGCCTCATACCAAATTTTATTCTCATTGGCATTCTTTCTTCCAAATGTTACTGCAAGTTAATGACAAAACATTTCACTCGCTGTACAAGCATTCAGAATATGGCCCATGTTATTCCAGAATTAATCCCTGAAGTTTTGGATACAGTGCGAAAAATATTCAGTAACTGGCCTAACAGCGCCCGAGCCTTTCAACAAGGTTTTTCTCAATTTGCATTCTCGTCTTCACCACTGAAGTGTATTTTGACAGCAGCTCCTTGTCTCCGGCAGGGATTGCAAGTTTTGCACTAAGAGAGGTTTTATCTAACTTGCCCTCATACATGGACGAGATGGGCACAAAACCACCTTCTTTGTTGCACAACCACCCATGAGCTGCCCTCAAGGCAGCACCCAAGGAAGCAGAATCTGTTGGAAAAACAAACAGGATAAGCCATTGTAGAATGAAATAGAACTAAACAGAATCAATGTCTATGATGAGGCAAACCAAACTGTTTCCAAGTGGAAGAAATTCCTTATTGTTCTTCCAGGAAAAAAAAAAAGAGAAGAAAAACTTTAATGGTATGAAGCCCAATAAACCTTTAATTTTCTTCCCCTTTTCTGAATTACACCACTTGTCACTTTTTGAGGTTCTCTTTAAATATTTGCCCAGATTATCCTTTTCTTCTATCTATCAAGAGGTTAAAGCCAAAGAAATGTTTTGATATTTCTAACACCTCTCAAATCCCATGCTTAATGATCCCATCCAAAGCTGCAGAGAGGGCAAACTAGTTTCTTTGACATACACAAACAAAAAAAGAGGGGAAAGATGAACTTGAATGCCCCGTGACAATAGTGAAGACATGTTGATATAAAGAATAAACATCATTGATTATCTAAATGTTGATATGAACATCATTGAATATCTAGAGGGTATAGAACTTCTATGCCCCTGCAGCAACGCTTATTTTGCCCATGGTTTAAAATAACAACAAAGTTTCTCAGACAAAATCTTCTATGTTAGAGCAGCAAGGATTTATCTGTTAGGGTTTCAACAGAAGGAATTTATAACACGTGAGACATAAGCAAGAGAGAAACGCTACAATATTTTAACATCATGCCTGTATAAAGGGACTGCTCATGATCCATCACGGGAGATAAGAGAAGACATGAACATAATGCTAACAAAAACTATTAACTAGCACCAGATATGCTTCTGGCTACTTACTTAGTGACTGATAGACGGGACAAACTTGGGAGTGAATTTTTATCAAGTGACCTTATCAGTGATCCTGCTTGGCATGCCACCTTATCAAGCTATTATGAATCAAACAAAAAAAATGCTAAGGGATATAGCAAGAAGGCAGAACCAAAAGAGAAACCAGAAATTGGCATGCTTAGGAAGTGCAGGAATATCAATGATAACAAAAAATTTATTTGCAGAAAATTCTATTACTTTGATGATTCAAATTATATTTACTGTGGAAATTTACTGATTATAAAGAAAATGGAAACTACCACTAAACTGTGGTCATAGATAGTAACAAAAGTAGTGCAATCTAGGTGTAGCATGGATCAGAAAGCAAGCGTTTGAATGGATTTTAGAGCTGGTCTAACACTTGGGACATTCAGCATAATTAGTTCAGGATAGACTTTATTACTATGAATAGTATTTACAGGTACAGCTCAAGCACAAGACTTTATAGTTTCTTTAGCAAATAAATGAACATAGAGCAAATGAATTACCAATAAAATTATATCAAGATCTTCACAAAAATCTAGATCTGCTTATTCATGATATCATCTATTGTGTTCCTAAATTATCTAGAAGGAGCTCCACTCTGATATGGTTTTGGTATGTGAAGATAACATCTTCAATTGATAGAGGGATATATACCATCATTTAGAGGGTGGAATTCAAGGTTAGATTGACACCAAAGTTGGATCCTTGTATCATGGGAACCACATGTCTGCATGACATTAAGTTATTATATACTTGAGGCACTGTACTTGTCCATGTGATTAACATTCCTGAAATGACAATATGATGCCATAAATGGCCCAAAACAAGTTGCTGAATATTTATCTCCAGTTTGGTCAAGCATAAATAATGCAGTCCATTATATAAATATTTCATACTTCATCAGTTTTGCTATAATCTAGTCTGATAATCATTAGACTGTACAAGCAACAATCATAACAATCACTGACTGACAATATCACCTAAAGTGTTTTTTAAAAAAACGTGTATCATAAATTTATGGCATTGTATTTATCCATGTGATAATATGATGTCGAGAATGGCTTTAAAAAAGTTGTTGATATACCCATGTTCAGATTGATTTACTGCACAAATAACCCAGCCATAACTTAGTTTGATAATCAATGGATCATTTGAAATGTAGACATGGCAACTGTTACATCAGATAAGAACGTTTTTAAGACCACAGACAAAATCAAAGCTGTATCAGATCTTCAACATACCAGTTCTTTTGACTGTATAGATGGGACAGCCAAAAATGTTAGCAATTGATTTCAGAATGCTCTCATTTGATGATGCCCCACCGGTCGCTATTATCCGTTTGGGAGGAGTTGGCATGCCAAATCTCTCAGCATGACCTCGCATGGAGAGAAATTGGCCTTCTATCACAGCACGCACCTAAAGAAATGCAGCAGTTAAGCCAAAACACTTCATTACCTAATGTTTCAGGGACAATTACAAAGACTTTACATTGAACTCACCTCAGAAGGAGGATCAAACTCCTGAACCTCACGTTCTTTTATCCCATCCAATGAGTCATCAGTCAAGTTTTCAAGCACGTAACGGTGGAATCCAACTTCATACATCAATTATTCTTATCTCAGAATCCAACCACTATAATTATTGCATCAATGAAATAATGTTAAAAATGCAAAACAAGGGAAATGATCTGTCAATCACCTGGTAGAGGAGGTAATATTTCATGGTCTTTGTAGTAGAATCCTAACTTGCCACCTATCATACAAGACAACAAAATAATGCAAAGACCACAATTTTGCAAGAAAAATAGAAGGACTGGAATATAGACCCTAGTCAGCATCTTCAGCATAACAAATAGCAATAAACATTCATGAATGATTGTAACATGATCACTTCAGTAAGGAAATAGCAGGAAAGCTACACAAAACATGCTTGTACATGCAAAGTGATTTCTAGAAGCATCGTGAGTAATGATTATACACTTCCAGCAGAAAGCACTCGTCTAAAAACTACATAATATTTTTAAGATGGTATGATAAATTGATGGAACACAGGTTAAGTTGCAACATATAATATATCCAAACAAGAACAAAAGTATAAGAAGAATGAGTGAGCAAGAATAGTAGCTTCATGAGTGGAAACATCACAACCTACACCTTGGTTAAGCCGAAAAAGTCCTTGATTTATCACCTTATATGTGGTTAATTGTTGATCTACCTATTGATTGCACGGAATATATAGACATGAACAAAGGAAAATACATAATTTCACTGCCTTGTGAAAAACACTGCGACAAAGAAGATGAGGTAAAAGAATCTTAGAAAAAAGTAAAATAATGTGTCATTCAAAGGACGTGCTTCCTCCAAACACTTGCTGAACATATCACAACAATATCTAGGGTCCTTTGCCCTAAGAAATCCATTTAATGTGAAAATACTCCAAGAAGATACCATCACAGAGATTGGCTAAAATATAAGCACATGCCATTCAGAGGAGCTGTCTTCTCTATACACTGGTTGAAAATATCCCAGGAGTGATCTGCACACCGATTTCGCACATCTATGACAATGTATGAAACCAGAGATTAGTAAGAGGCTGTTGGCAAAAGATGCTCAATCAAACTAGAAGAAGTAATCATAGAGGTTAATTACCTTCACGAGTTAGAGAACCATTTTTGTAGCAAAGCATAACCATATAGCAACTTGGATCCACAGGATTTGGAAAAATATGTCCTTCTAGACCTGGTCGAGCCTCGTTAGTTATTCCAAAGACCTAAAGAACAAGGAACAGATGAGTATCCAGAGAGAACATCCAAGTATTCAAAAGAAAAGAACTAGAATTACTTTAAACGCAATTGGTTGTGGCAACTTACTGTATCACTGGTTCCCAGACTGATTGCTAAATCGCCAGGAGTATTGAGGGTCAAACCTAGGTAGATGGAAAAATCAATGTCAATTAATTGACAAGCTAAAGCACATTTAATGTCAATGTAATAGCTCTATCTACTTCAATGTAGACTGATAAGAAAATTTGTTATTTTTCTTAAATCATTTACCTCAAAATTTGTTATTTGTCTTAAATCATTTACCTCCCTCCACTTGTTTGCAATTACTTTAAGTTGATAATAATTACTCATAAAAACTATCTACCAAGGTCTACCAGACTGGCACTGCAGGTCATACTGGCCGGCTGTTGGTTTGGTATGGTACTGATATGTATCATACCGACCCAAGGTGTACTTGAGACAGCCGAAGGGAGAGGGACAAAGAACAGTAGTGTCCTCTTCAATCAGGTAAGGACTCATAGCACTGCATGGCAAGCTATCAGATAACCTGGGGGTTTTCTGCTTGATCACTTGGCGAGAAGAAATCCTACCAAGAGAGAGATGAAAGGAGGGACAAGTGTGTTGATGGTAGCGATGATGGAACTATAACCAAAGTGCAAGAGAGGCAAAGAGGATTGGAATGTAAGGTGAATCGAGTCAAACCAGGTTTAGCTCTCAGACTGAATTGAGTGGTTGAACTGTGTCCAGTTTGATTTGGTATGTGCTAAACCTCCTAGTTTGGATGGCTCGGCAATCATTGCAATTTGATCTTGGAGACAGAACATTTGTCATCGATTAAACAGGGTCTTATAACCACACTTTTGACCTCTTTTCTAAGATATACAGGTTTTAAGAGAGAAAGAAGGTGGGCCAGAAGTGCTTAAGATGTCAAATCCCTTCTTCCTAGCCAAATGCCTTAGGATTTGGGAGATTTATGTAGCAATCAAATTTGTCAGGATACTCAAATGGACCATTCAAAAATAAACTCTGAGAAGATTTTTTTTTTTTTTTTTTTGCTGGATTATCATGTGAAGAAACCATCGAATGTCCAAGTACAAAATGGATGCCTTAAGGAGTAATTAGCATATATTAGTATAAATTTGTGGATGAAATTAAATAGATACCATTACAAAGCATTAGACATCTTAGCAGAAGACGTCAGGAATTGATCTTCAGTAATCAATATCTTATCATTAAAGCTTTATAAAAAGGAATAGTCTATTAGAAATCATTTAGTCTCACATGTCGACAATAATGCAATATTTGGCCCTTAGAAAGAGAAATCAAAACAAAAGCTTCTAAAATTCATCTACATATGCTAGTGAAATACAAATATCAGTTGAACAGAAATCCAAAACTACTGAGATTTATCAGCCAACGGAATTCATGACTATTGGTAAAAATATGATTAAGCACCTGCCAAGCTATTTGGATTGTCTCCAGACCACTGGATAATTAGGCAGTTATCTTTAAAGTTGAACCTGCAAGGATTTGATGCAGTCAAGCCATTTTTCTCATAATCTATTAAAGAAAGAAAGATATTATCAACTGTTTCAAAGTATTTTTAGCTTTAGATCAAAGTTAAACACCAGGCATAGCTGAGAAAGGTGGGTGCCAGCAAGCACGTACAAAGCATAACTTTAGTGATCTTCAGGTAATATGCAATGGCTCTAACAGTCGGACCTAATGAATTGATATATCATTTTCCTTATAGAATCACACTTCAGTCATGTTATTCTTGTTCTTGGTCTATACCATTGGGTTAAAGACATGTAAGCTGTTTGCTGCTTAGAGTTACTGATTATACTTTTTTTGATGTAGCGGATAGGGAAGACGGTACCACTATACTAATCTACAAGTTTATGATTCACCAAGAGGCAATGACCACAACCTTGAAGAAATATGCTGATTTATGACTTTCACCAACTACTAAGTACTCAAGATTTTTTTTCAAAAATAAATAGCAAGCAAAGGAATTGTCTGTATTTTAATTGGTAGATTTTATTTTATTTAGTGTTTCTTATTATAATGTAGACCTAGAGATGTATTTATGCGAAGGAGTGATTTGACATATATAGAAGAAAAAAAAGACTTGACATATGTAGAAGAAAAAAGAGATAGAGGATTCATATAGTCGATTCCAACTAGTTTAGAATTAAGATTTTGTTGATGTGCTTCTTATTGCACCTGCTTTAGTATTGATCACGTGTCTATTCTAGTAGTTGGTAATGGATTATTATCTAATGCTTATTTGGGTTCTCTATGAATGAGGAGAGGGTGTTCAGTGCTTTACTTTTGCAAGGTTATACTCCTTTCTTATGCGGTGGTGCAATTCATTGCTTCTATTAATAGAATGTCCTATGCTCCCGCTATACACCCCCCAAAACAAAATAAGGAAAAATCTTGCTATCAGATACTGAGATAACCAGCATATCTTGATGATATTTTGATAATCAATTTGAAAAAAGTTCTCCCCACCTTCCAAAAGGTCCTGTCGTGTAAGAAATGGCAGGAACCATTATCGGTATAAGGTCCAAGATCATTATCAGTTCCTTCTAGAGAGATGATGATTTTCTTCAACAAAATGACCATAATCTCATATCTAGGAATGCTGAGACAAGATTCTGCAAAGATTTCTAACTGAATATCATGAAAGATTATTGTTAATTCTAGTAATATGCCAATTTATTATCAAATAAACTACATGAAACAGAAATACATGGTTCTAAAGATCTCAAAAAAAAAATCCACTATAAGGATTTGGGTAAATGAATATCATGAAAGATTATAGTTAGTTCTAGTAATATGCCAATTTATTTTCAAATAAACTACATGAAACAGAAATATATAGTTCTAAAGATCTCAAAAAAAAATAATTAATCCACTATAAGGATTTGGGTGCTGTAAGGGAGGACACCTTGGAACAATGCACAATTTCCTGCTACTCAATCACATTATTATCTGATCATTAATATATGAAAATTCAATTTAGATATGCATGTCTTATGTTCATGTAGAAAAACATATACAAGCATCCGCACTGACGAACGTAGTGCCAAGAGTCTTTGGCATGGCTGTAACAGATATATTAAAAGAGAAATCTTAGACCAGAAAGTGATGAATTAAAAAACAGAAGCATATCAGAACTTCTATTCTGTTATATAGAAATGCAGAGTTGCATAATTAGCAAAATGATCACAAGATTCATTGAACTCACCTCTTAACAAAATAAGGAGCTATCAAGCCAGCAACCGAATAAGATGGTGCCAAAGTCCCAAGCTTTTCTTCTAAACCTGGTGCTGTTGCCTATGGGAAAGAACTACAATTAGCAAAATCAGAAGTTAGCTGTCCCATAACTCTTAAACTAAAAGAATTAATAGACAGACCTCCAAAACAATCTTAGACCAGCTACGTTGATTAATATCCATCAAGTTCATCCCTGCTCCATCTGCCTCATCAATACTAGCATAGCCTCCAATCAGAAGAGAGGCCATGAAGGAACTAACAAGTGAGATCCTCTCGGTGGCATTGTAAACTTCTTTTTGCATTTCAGATATTTTTCGAATCTGAGGTCCAGTGAATCTCTCATAAGCACGAGACCCTGTAAGCTTTGATAACTCCAATGCACCACCCACAGCTTTCTCTATTTCTCTGCACTGCAAAGTAGTGCTACTATCCATCCATACCGGTGAATCCTTTGTAGAGAAAGCATTGCCAAGCTGAGCTACCAAAGGCTTACTAGGGTCCAAAGATGCCAACGTGGCATTACTGCCCTTCTTCCAGTACACACTACCATGCTGCTGTCCACTTCCTGAAATGGCTACAACCTTTCCATAGTCCACTTTTGGCTTCAATTTCTCAAGAATGAGGTCCAGAGCCTCCACCCACATCAAAGTTGGGGAAACGATCCTACCATCCACTGCGGCGTCCCTGTAGACCCCATCTTTGGTCTGGTAGTGTGACAATTCAGAATCAAAATGGACGACATCAGAAGCAACAATGTTGAGGTTGTTATCCAGCACAGTAGCCTTTAGTGATCTGCAAATAGAAGTTAAGCAAACAACTTATGTAATCAACATACTTAGATTTTTACCTAAAAATTTGTTTAGGGTAAAAAGGCAAAAGCTTGCCTTTTTTTTTTTTTTTTGAGGAAAGTCAAAAGGCAAAAGTTGAGCATGACCAACAATAGAGAAATGCAAGAGTTCAAACTTAGATGCTTGGCAACTTAAATAAATCTATTTTCTTTGCCATTAGGAATACAAAAAGGTGACAAAAAATTCATTTATTACCCATTCTAATTTTTTTTTTTTCAAAAAAAAGAAAGAAAGGGAGTAGTAACAGCAAAATACAACAAACAGCATGTAGGATGTCAAAGAAGAAAAGGAAGGGAAAAGAAGAGCAAAAGCCAAATTAGATCTTTCAAGAGTATCGCCTTAAGATTATGGAGATGAATAAGAATGAAATCTCTTACCCCGATTTCATGATTAGATCCTTCAAGTATAAATTTGGGTTGTATGATTAGATCTTTCTAAGTATAAATTTGGACAACCCAATGAGAATAAATTCGAAGAGATATCGGATCTAAAATGCTGAACGCAAGTAAACGCGGATATTTGATCTAACAATTCCCATAGAAGTTGTAAATCATAAGTTTTAGCCATCAAAATGAGAACTTTTCTTTCCACATTCATCTAGATGACCCAGTAAGTCAAAATTGCGAATATAATCCATCTATCCTTGTACATAGTTCTGAGTAAAACAAATCATATGACTACACCTAAGGACATAAATGAAACAAAAAACCAAACTTTTCGAGCATAAACCAGGGGAAAAAAAAGATAAAAATCCGATCCAAACCCTAAACCACAGGAACTCTGAAAAAAGAGAACTTTTGGAAGGGAAACTTACTGAGTTGAGCTATCGAAGCCCAGGAAAAGAGAATCCGTCGGGAGAGAATAACCCATCGCGAATTCGTCTCAGAAATTCGAAATGAGAGGTCGACCGAAAAGTTCAATTTTTTTTGGATTTGGATGGGTTTGGCCGCCCTCTTATACTACACCCCGGAAGCAATAAAAGTATGGAGATAAAAACGGAAAGATAATCTATAGGATTAGGATATGAGAGAATGACTAATTAGCGACATTTTAGTTGGGAGTTAACGAAAATACGATTGCAGTAGCGAGAGATTGGGGATGTGATTTTATCGTTGCTCGCTGAAATGGAATTATCCGAGCAAAATTAGGAGGAGAAGATTTCGAAAAGATTGGATGATAACTAATTAGTAAGAAGGTGGGGTAAAATAAACAAGATAGGAGAGAATAAAAAAAAATGCTTTCGTTGAGAGTCGAACTCAAGACCTCCCGCTTACTAAACGGGTGCTCTAACCAACTGAGCTACGAAAGCGATGATGTAATATGGCTGCAATATCATCCACTATAAATATATTGACGTCTTCCAAAAAAGATAATAATAGTTTAATATATCATTTTCTTCTATTCTAATCTAGACCTGGGACCTTCATGATTTGGCAACATATCAAGAAAGACTAGCAATCTATATAAATTGATACATACGAATGCATCGCACACATAAATCATATGTGTTATCGTATAAATTATCCTTCGACTCATATGTGGCCCATCTTCGGATCCAAACGTCAATCCTCTTGCTCGGGTGGAACCTGCAAGACAGTCCTCATGCTGTCATGCATGGAGGGTTGGGAGTGGCCCTTTGCGAAAGACCCTTCGATGTTCAAGCCAGTAGAGATTCACAGCAAGCAGATATAAGGAGAATGCTTCTCGCAGAAGAGTCCCTCTCGGATGTCCTCTAGAGAAGCCGGAGAGCTCTGCTAGAGCTTCGATGGAGTGTTTCAGTGAAGGAGTGAGCATACCTAGAAGACTTCAGAACATAGTATATATAGGTTGCCAAGGAGATGGCATACAACTATTTGATTCCTTAGGCATGTCACAGGGGATTCGAATCCATCATGATTCGAATCAAGTTTGTTATGAGACCGATAGCTTTCAAATCCGGTTAGTTAGCGAATCAACGGCGAGAGGAGCTAGTTGATGCTTTGAGATTCGATGCCTTGTAAGTTCTATGCCACGTTCAGTATTATTGGCTTTTTCCTCTACTTAGGGTAGTCTGGGACCCACTAGGGATGGCAAATTTTTTTCATTTCTCATTTACCCAGTTGGTACCATTTTTAATGGGTTAAGAAATCCCCAACTTAAATGGCTTAACGGGTAACAGGGATTTTTCGTTAACGGCTAAATGGGTAAATGACCCGGGAACGATATTCTTCGTCCCATCCCCGTTTACACATCCCTATCACCGTTAACTTTATATAATATATTTAAATTTTAAATATATTAATATATAATATAATATATTAAAAATAAATAATATATATACGTTTAAAATGCAATTAGAATTTGATAAATCATTTCCTATCTGGTTTGTTACGTTAATATGTTAGATGTATTAATATCAATGATTGGTTGTTGGCGATTGATCTATCTTATCCTAAAAAATTTTATTTTTTTAATTTTTAATAAATTATAAATTTAATAAAATAATTTTATTTTTTTATATAAACGGACAAACGAATACCCAGTGGATACCGTTTTGCCCGGCCGGGTATCTTCGTCCCTACCCCGTTAACTATAATGGCTTAACGGGGTGGGGAACGGGGACATTTTTTTTAACGGGAACAGGGATCGGTATAAACCGCCCTAAGCCATCCCCGGGCCGTTGCCATCCCTAGGACCCACGCGGTCGAAATCTCGCCTGACTATCATGAATTTAAATTTTCTCGCACTTGGTTCCGCAAAGGCTCAGGGGTGCCTCGGCCTGGCTGAAGTATGAGGATAGCTCGGTCTAGCCGAGGTATGAGGATAACTCGGTCCTGTCGAGGTACGTGAATAGCTCGATCTTACCGAGGCATAAGAATGGCTCGGTTTAGCCAAGGTATGAGGGCACTTCGGTGTCACCGAGGTGTATCGGCCTTATTCTTTTTCGGATGTGAAGCTGGCGGATCAAAAATCAAAGGTAATCTCAACCTTTTTGTCGTGTGCACAAATATTGATATGATGATGATTTTATCCCTCATTACATGCCCCCCACTCCCTAGTCCGAAGTGTAAGTTCGGGCATAGGGAGTAGAGTCTTAGATAGCTTCATTCGGATGGAAGGACTCGAAGAGGCATGCAATGATCGTTTCATAAATGTCGCATCACCGTTCCATCATTTTTCTTAGTGGATAAAACGAAAACCCTTCATTTCTTGCTAACAATGATTGGGGGAGCAACACATGGCAAGTATTGGTGCTTTGAGTATCCGAGCCACGATTTGAAAATTTTTGTTAATGGTACGTTGTCCTTCTGCAAGAGCAGTTTAAAAAGAGGGTTGAGGGGAGTTATCTCCCACCGCATAATCTTCTTGCTTCTTCTCCGAAGGTTCACCCCTCTAGATTCTTACAACCCTATTCGAAGTTTGCTATTCTCAACTCGGAAATATGAAGGGCTCGAGCAATGTAGCTTTTGTAATGACCGTGGAGGACTTGGACAGAGTTCGTCAAAGGTACCAAGTTCCTCGAGATGTCGCTCTATGTTTACCGCAACTTGAACAAAGAGTTTCAGAGCAGCTGGGGCGTGGGGTCTTTCTTTATGAAGAAAGCCTGAGAGTAGGTCTTCGGTTCTCCCTTCATCCTTTGGTGAAGGAGATAATGAGGTTTTACAACATATGTCCAACAATGGTAGCTCCGAACAGTTGGCGCAACATCATCAGGTTCATATCGATGTGCAGCCGCACTGGGGTAATAGCGATGCTCCCCATGTTTCGGGTTTGCTACAGCTTGATCTCCGGGAGGAGCTCTGAGTGGCCCTATATCAGGCCTCAAAAGTCATTCAAAATGATATCGGACAATCCATCCTCCGTAAAGGAATGAAAATCCCGATTCTTCATTGCCGAAGGGAACATCGATTCTGATTTTCCCAGAGTATGGATGAATTATACAAAGGACTCGGAGGTTCGCCTGGAGCTGTCCGAGCATGAAAAGAAGGACTTACTCACCCTTCGTAGTGGCCGAGTATTTTCGGCCAGCAATCTTTTGGTAGAGGACGCCCTTTTTGCTGTCGGGCTTAGCCTGGTTGACCCTCAAGGTAGGCTCTTGTCCTTTCTCCATACTAGTTATATCTTGGCAATTTAGTCGTAGGCTAAGTTATCCTCTGTTGGTCCGCAGCTGAAAGGTTGGAGTTCATGAGCCAAATGAAGGGGGAGCTAGGCAAGCGTCAGAGGGGATCCGACTCCGAGATGCGCAAGTCCAAGAAGAAGCCTCGCCTCTCTAAATCGCACTCAAAGGAGACAAAACAAGTCGAGATTGGCCGGCAACCCTCTGCACCGAAAGAGAAGGATACGGCAGTGCCAGCGGCAATGGAGACGGTAGTGTCGACGGCAGTGGAGACGGCAGTGCCGGCTCCAGTGGAGATAGCAGAGGAGAAGTCTCCCCCACTAGAGGGGAACCAATGATAAAGGAGGGACAGATGGTCGAAGATGAGCTAGTAGTCGAGGGAGAGATCATCGAGGCACTCCGTTCACCAATAATGGTGATACTGGATGACTCAGATGGGTCACCGCCAACTGGGTCGATAGCCCCTCTGCCCGAAGATGAAGAACCATGCTTGGAGGGGACTAGCAGCCCTAAATCACCATCTTCTCATGAAGGAGTGCCCTCAGCTCTAATCGAGGAGGTGAGGGGAGTGGTCATTGATGCTGAGGCACAAGGGGAGCCTCTTGTTGAAGGATACCCTCCCGAAGGACAGAGGGAGGTCGAGGAGGAGGTCAAAGTATCGACAAGGGTGGAGGAAGTGGAGCAAGGGCCCATAGGTCAAGAAGGGCTTTTAGAGGAGGAGGAAATCCGAAGTGAGGATTTTCCAACCGAGGTATCAGGAGGAAGAGGCAAGCAAGTCCACATTTCTCGAGCTGAATCCTCCCACATCGAAGCCCTGGCCGAAGAGGCGAGGCGATCCGGGGTTCCTCGGACCGAACCTTCACAAGTCAATCTTCTGGGGCTAAATTCGCCTAACCCAGATGTTGATGAGATTGTGGCCGCACTGATGTAGTCTGTTTTGTACGGGAGGGATGATTCTTCGGCCAAGAAGGACATTGTTTTTGCGGCGTTTGGGCATGATGGCCTGCCACGAGACATCGAGTTTCTTTCCAAAATTGGTAACCATGCGCTTACTAAGATAGCATCAGCATACACCTCCTGGGTAAGTGGAAACTTTTAGATATTCCATTTGTAAAGAGTAGTTCGATCCGACCTTACTATTGTAGATGTGGGCATTGGGCCATGTCTGGCACGGCATGGCCCAGGCCCATTGTGCCTATAAAATTTCTGTGCCGTACCTGACACGATCCAGTAACAAATGGGCCATGCCAGGCACGGCACAATAAAAAAAATTCAGGCCCGGCACGGCCTGATCGTGCCAGGCATGGCCCATAACGGCTATATAGCCGTTTATGGGGACTTAATACCATTTTACCTCTCCAAACAGCCATATAACAGCTATATTAAAGGGTATTTTTTTAAAAAAAATTTGGGACTTCTATAAATAGCTCATTTCTCCCTCATTCTTACCACACCAAACCAACTTCTCTATTACTACTATTTCTCTCTTCTAGCAAGTGCTCTAACAGATTAGCAATTTAATTGTTAGTTTGCAAATATTCTTGCAAGTGGCAATGCTCTAGCAAGTATTCAAGTGCTACAAGGTCACTTCTTGTTGAGAGGCAAGAGCACAAGAGGAAGCTCACAAATCTCGGCTCCATGCCTCCACCTCTGATCCTCTTCTCAATTCCTTCTTGTAGGTTAATTTTTATTTTTTATATTTATTAATTAAAAATTTTAGATATGACATCTTTTAACAAAAGTAATTTTAACATGCACCCTTTTTCTGAGGGTGAGAAAACTAATCCTCAATCCCAACCCCAACCCCAACCCTAGGTTCCCTCTAGAGCCAGTGTTAGTGAATGTCAAACCTCTTCTCGTAAGAGGACTAGTGATGTTTGGAATGATTTCGATAGAATTATGGTTGATGGAGTATATAAAGCAAAATATAAAAAATATGCAAAACTTTACAGTTCTTCTAGTACTAAGAGAACATGGCATTTAAAAATATATCAAAAGACTCATAGGATATATGATTCCATCAGCAATGTATCCTTAATATATAAGAGGGATCACTTGTAGGTAATTTTGCATATAACCACAAAAATTAGAGGAAATTACTTGTAAGATGGATAGTTCAGGATGAATTATCTTTTAGTTTATCTGAATCTTATAATTTTGAATGATATGTTTAATTAGGCCTACAACCTGCTTATAAAAACTAGTAGCCATACCTTTAGAAGAGTGCCTATGACAAACTTTTTAGCAATGAAACAAAGTTTAACTGAAATCTCTCAAATTTAAATGCTAGAATTTCTTTAACTTCTGATATTTGGTTGGCATCTTTAGGTAGTAATTGTTTTATTGCTATTGCTGCTCATTATATTGATAATGATTGGCAACTAAATAAATGAATTATTGCTTTTCATGCTTTTGATTTTCTGCATTCGGGATAAAAAATTTCAAATATTATTTATCAAACCACATGCTCATATAATATTAATAATACAATAATATCAATTACTTTTGATAATGTATCTAATAATAATTTGTTGTTGCATTATTAAATGACTCTTTGCATCCTATTTTAGATGGACAATTATTTCATATTAGATGTGCATGTCATATATTAAACTTACAGAAAGATTTAAACTTGCAGAAAGATAGATGTGCATAGGCTCTTGCGTTATAATAGATGTGCGCTATCATAACTGCATCTAATATTAAACTTGCAGAAAGTAAACTTGCAGAGCGCTATCATAACGAGGTTATTGTGCCATCGTCTGAAATTGGTCATGGGAGCCTGCGCTCAAGCTAGAAGGGAAGTCGCCGATCTTTAGGAAAGAGTGGGATCGACTGACAAACTTTCCAAAGCTTTGAGTATAGCTCAGGGGAACGTAGAAAAATTAGAGCATGGCCAACGAATCGCTTTGGAGTGAGCGTCCAGATTCCAAGCTGAGGCCAGTGAGCTCAGAGGGGCTCACGATCTAGCTGATAAGGCTCGATCAGAGTTATTATAGTGCAGATCCGAGCATGTTCGGAAGGTGGACTCCCCGAAGAAGCTTTTTGATGAGAAATGGAGTGACACCCATAGGTGTTTTGCTAATGAGAGAAGCAGCTTAAATAAAAGGCTTGATGAGAAGGAGAGCATATATCAATGGCAGCAAATCATATTGCTGGCTTGAAACGAAGGCTTGCCGAGGAGGTAAGCAGATCCAGGTGGCACCATGATCAAATTGTCAAACTCACCGTTGATCTCGCTCAGTCCCAGTTGGAGGTAGAAGAGAAATCTCTCAGAAGTATCAGGAGTTGGATCTCTCATTTTTAGAAGCTGATTATTATGATGCTCAGACACCAAGGACCGAGCTGTCTGAGTATGAAGAGATTTTGGATGTCGATCTTGAGGACATTTTTGGTACTAGCCAAGCCATGGATTCGGAGCTAGATAGCCGAAGGGAAGAAGGCCATCAACCTATCGCCGAAGAACCCAAATCTCTTCTTCCAGCTACATTCGAAGTAGGAGAACCAAGTCAGCCATCCCCAAGCACTGCTGGGTTGCCTCCAAGGCTGTTCCTGATCCTTGAAGACTGTCTTTGTAATTTTTCTTCTCTTTTTCTTATAATCGAGGAAGATTTAATAAAGCCTTATTTGGTCATGTCATTATGAATAAATCTTTGGTTTTATATTTTTCTTTATCTAAGCTCCATGCTAAACAGTCTATTTAGCTTGCCCGTGGCTTACCCAAACTTAGCTTATTATAAGGTCGGGCGAATGGACCAACTCTTAGAAAATTTTGGATCGCTTTGCTGAGGTTGAGGGAGTTACTTGATCTTGTTGAGGCTAATCTGATCAGATCCATTGAAGTAGACCATTGTTAGGCTTTGCTGAAGTAAGATAATAGCTTGGCTATGGCCGAAGTAAAAATGGTTTGGCTTTGCCGAAGTAAAAGATGGTTCGGCTTTGCCGAAGTACATCTTATCTTTCTCAGGACATTCATTTCATATTTAATACCTTGTTTTTTCGATACGAGTTTACTTTTCGTATATGTCAAGCATTCGATTGCTATTCGACCGCATCATTTTTCGCGGAGTGTTTTCCAGACTTATTCGTATCTCGAGGATTCGTAAGCAACTCTTTGCATTTAAAGTCTCTGATATGAGATTAGGAGGAAATCTTCTGCCTTTTATTGCAGCATAAGGAATATCTCCGGTATATCTCGGAGGGTACTGAGTCCCGTTAGGGTATTGCCACGTGATCTTGAATGTGGTGCAATTATAGCATCATGGGCTCTGAAGTTCTCCCTTTCCATTAATGGTTGTTCCAAGTTTAGTGTCTATAAAAAGGGAGAGCAAAGGGGGCCTGAGCATACCTGAAAAAGTCTTCAAGTAGAAAGAAACTTTCATGGCTTATTCATGCTGAAGTTGAGAGCTATGAGGTTGAATTTTTTTTTAAGGTTTGGCCTGACCCCAATAGTTGGGATGATGAAGAAGTAGTTGGAAAGCAAGTCATCCTCAAGAAAGGAGTTATGGAGGTCATATGCGAAGCACAGAAGGGGGATAGAGGTCATATGGGAAACGCACGCGGGTGCTTTCTATTTGGCCTCATCCATCCATTGTGGAACCATAAAGGCCACTGAAAATGCAATTGTTGATGGGCTATGGTTTTCACAGGCTTTTCATCAACCATGATATCCTTTATCGCCAAGCCTTTCTTCATAAGGCTTTTCATCTTCCATGGTGGCGTTTAGCCATGTTCCTGCATCCTGAGGGATTCCATACTTAGAAAATTAGATGTAAGTTTCTTCAGGTTGCTTCTTTTCTCTGTATGATTACTCGACGATTCGAGGATCGCAGCTCGACAGAGTTGTCTTTTCCAATTTCTTCGAATCATAGGCAGAAGGTATGTTGAAGTAGCATCATTGGCCAAGCTTTGTTTATTTTATTCTCTGCGTATTTCCTATGTTGTAATGTACTTGTAATGCATTGCAAGGGGCTGTAACTTTTTGTAATAAAATATTATTGAAATAAAAGGACTTTTTTTCCTTTGCACGTCTATCTCTTTTTGTTATTTTTTGCTTCTATTTTGCGAAGCGCAAGTTTTCTCGATGTATGATCATCTATGTATTTTTTTTGACGTGTAAATCTCTCATATATGTTGGATCAGAGGGGGCGAGGTGAAGACTCGGTCTTGCCGAGATATGCAAATAGCCATTAGGGCATTCCTTAACTAAGGAAGATATTTAGATGGTCGTATCTTATATTTTCATGTTGGGGGCATTTTAGAGATTTAACTCTTTGCCATATGGTTCAGATTAAGCCTGCCGTTGTACATCAGATTATGTTGGCTCTTTAAGGATAGAGCGCACAATTTATCTTAGGCTGGAGCAAGGCCTGGGCGGCTTTGCTGGCTTTTGATGGGAGTCTGGTCATGCCGAATATCCTCAAAAGCTTTTACTTGATTCATTGGCATGGTTCGGTCAGTCGAAGCTTGAAAAAAATTACTTGGTCCTGCTGAGGCTTGAAGAAAGATTATATTTTACTTGGCACTGCCAAGGTACGGAGAGAACCCCTTGGTCCTGCCGATGGTGCTCAGACATACCAAATCTTTATTGATATTTAGCTTGGCCCTCGGACCTATCGAGGGTGCTCAAATATACCGAGTCTCTGTTGATATTTAGCATGGCCCTTAGATCTGCCGAGGGTGCTCGGACATACCGAATCTTTGCTAATATTTAGCTTGGCTCTCGGACCTATTGAGAGTGCTCAAACATACCGAGTCTTTGTTGATATTTAGCACGGCCCCCAGATCTGTCGAAGGTGCTCGGACATACCGAGTCTTTGCTGATATTTAGCTTGGCCCTCGGACCTGTCGAGAGTACTCGGACATACCGAGTCTTTGTTGATATTTAGCTCGGCCCTCGAACCTGCCAAGAGTGCTCGGAAATACCGAGTCTTTGTTGATATTTAGCTTGGTCCTCGGACCTACTGAGGGTGCTCAAACATACCGAGTCTTTGTTGATATTTAGCTCAGCCCTCAGACCTACCGAGGGTGCTCGGATATACCGAGTCTTTGTTGATATTTAGCTCGGCCCTCAGACCTGCCGAGGATGCTCAGACATACTGAGTCTTTATTGATATTTAGCTCAGCCCTTGAACCTGCCGAGAGTGCTCAAACATACCGAGTCTTTGTTGATATTTAGCTCGGCCCTCGGACCTGCCGAGGGTGCTCGGATATACCGAGTCTTTGTTGATATTTAGCTCATCCCTCGGACCTGCCGAGGGTGCTCGGACATACCGAGTCTTTATTGATATTTAGCTCGGCCCTCGGACCTGCCGAGGGTGCTCGGACATACCAAGTCTTTGTTGATATTTAGCTCGGCCCTCGGACCTGCCGAGAGTGCTCGGACATACCGAGTCTTTGTTGATACTTAGCTCGGCCCTCGGACCTGTCGAGGGTGCTCGGATATACCGAGTCTTTGTTGATGGACCCATGGGTCGGTAGCTGGGTGAAATCTGTCTCTTACCAAAAGGCTTTAAGAAAAATTGATCAGAGCACAAACATCACAATAATAAAAAATAAGATCTTGTCTTTGCAAGTAGGATGAGTTCAGTAGGAGCATACCCTACTGATGATATATTCGAAGATTGTCTGAATTTTATGTTTGGGGAATATATTTTTCATCCAGATCCTAAAGTTTGTAGGTGCTCGGTCTAAAGACCTCCGTAATTTGATAAGGGCCTTCCCAATTTAGAGATAGCTTTCCTTGTTCTAATGGTTTGAAGACAGACGCCTTGCAGAGCACAAGGTCATCAGGAAGGAAGGACTTTTCTTTGACTCGGAAGGAATGGTAACAAACAACTCTTTGCTGATAGGCTGCCATTCGGATTTGGGCCTTTTCCTTGACTTCCTCAATCAAGTCAAGATTGGTCCGGAGCTACTCGTCGTTTGATTCTTTCAAGTAGCTCTCCACCCGTGGCGAAGGTAACCCTATCTCCACAGGAATAACGGCCTCTATGCCGAAGGTCATTCTAAATGGAGTATCGCCTATGGGGGCCCTTTGAGTGGTTCGGTATGCCCACAAGACATGATGAAGCTCCTCTGCCCATCTCCCCCATGCCTTGTTGAGTCGGGCTTTCATTCCTTGCAGCAAGGTTTGGTTGGTCACCTCGGCTTCTCCGTTGGCTTAGGGGTGTCTGACTGATGTGAGCCGATGACTGATACTGTGATGCTCACAAAATTTTTGAAACTTAGGATTGTCAAATTATTTGCCATTGTCGGTGATTATAGTGTGTGGAAGGCCGAAACGACAAATGATAGATCTCCATACAAAGTCCTTGGCTCGAGCCTCAGTTATCTGAGCAACTGCCTCAGCCTTAATCCACTTGGTGAAATAGTCAATCGCTACAAACAGAAACTTCCTCTGTCCCGTGGCAAGAGGAAAAGGGCCAAGAATGTCCATTCCTCACTTAACAAAGGACCAGGCGGATGATATGGGTGTCAGTGAGTGGAGGGGAGCCTCTGGATGTTTGAATGCCGCTGACATGAGTCATAGGGGTTCGGACAAGATCATCGGCATCCTTCTACATGGTTGGCCAATAGTACCCCTGGTGCAACACCTTGTGGCATAAGGCTCGTCCACCAAGATGATTGCCACAGATACCCTTATGGACTTATCGAAGAGCATAATCGGCCTTTGACGAACGAAGGCATTTAAGTAATGGCATGGAGAAAGACCACTTGTATAGCTGATTATCGAGTAGGACATAGTGAGACGCCTGCATTTTCAATCTCCTTGCATCCTTTCTGTCAGCTGGAAGCAACTATTCTTTAAGATACTTAAGAATTGGGTCGAACTAGGATGGTTCGATCTCAATCTGCATCACTCAATTAGTGTCGGTGATACTGGGCTTTTCTAGGACCTCCAGGTGGAATTTTTGCTCAAGATCCATCGAGTCCATGGTTGCCATGCGGGATAAAAGGTTGGCGTGCATATTCTTAGCCCTCGGAACCTGAATAACTTCAAATTTAGTAAAGCAAAAGGACAAATCATGCACCTTTTGGAGATACCAAACCATATTCAACTCCTGAGCCTCGAATTCCCCCTGCACGTGGCCGGCCACTAGCTGAGAGTCGGTGTAGGCGTTCAGTTTCTTGACTTTGATATCTCAGGCAATTCGAAGTCCAGCAAGTAGGGCCTCATACTCTGCTTCATTATTAGAGGCTGGAAAGGAGAAGCGGATGCCATACTCGAAGGTTGCATCCTCTGGACTGGTAAGGACCAAGCCGATGCCAGAACTGTTTATGTTGGACGATCCATCTACATAAAGCAGCCATAGAGCATCAGTCCTTGGTTGTTTAGAGGTATCTGGAGTGGAACCATCCTCAAGAATGGTGCACTTAAGAAGAAAATCTGCCAAATTTGGACTTTAATGGCCGAACGTAGCTGATATCGGATATCATGCTCACTTAGTTCAACAGCCCATTTGGTCATTCTTTTCGATGTCTCCGGACGATGAACGATTGATTTGATAGGCTGATCGGTTAAGACTATCATGGCATGTGCTTGAAAATAGGGACACAACTTTCGAGCAGAGGTGATCAAGGCCAACACCATCTTCTCAATTTGGGTGTACCTTGTCTTGGCATCTCGAAGTATCTTGCTGACATAATAAATTGGTTTTTGAATTTTTTCCTCTTTCCTAATGAGCATAGACCTGACAGCACCTTCTAATACCACCAGATATAGATATAGCGTCTCTCTTAGCCTCAGACTGCTGAGAAGAGGTGGTGAACCAAGGTATTTTTTAAGATTCTCGAAGGATTTCTAGCAATCCAGAGTCTACTAAAACTTCTTAGTTGATTGAAGCACCTTGAAGAAAGGTAAACATCTCTCGGCCGATCGAGCAACAAAGTGATTGAAGGCCACTATCCTCCTAATAAGGCGCTGCACCTTTTTAACCAACCTTGGAGGTGCCATTCGTTGCAGAGCTTGGATTTTCTATGGATTTGCTTCAATGCCTCGTTGTGAGACCATGAAGCCCAAAAACTTTTCAGAATTAACTCCGAAGGCACATTTGGTTGGATTAAGCTTCATCTGATACCTTCGGAGTGTGAAGAAGCTTTCTGTAGGATCATCAATGTGCTAGGATGCCTCCTTGCTTTTAACCAGCATATCATCAACATAAACCTCCATGCTTCGATCGATTTATTCCTTGAAAACTTTATTGACTAGCCTTTGGTAGGTCACGCCTGCATTTTTTAAACCAAAAGGCATGACTCAGTAACAGTAAGTACCTTAGTCGGTTATGAAGGTGGTCTTTTCCTCATCCTCGGGTGCCATCCGAATCTGATTGTAGCCTGAATACGCATCCATGAAAGTCAGCATCTGGTGGCCCAAGGTTGCATCTACAAGTTGATCAATCCGAGGCAAAGGAAAACTATCCTTCGAACAAGCTTTGTTGAGGTCAGTGAAGTTGATGCAGATCCTTCATTTGCCATTCGATTTCTTTATCATGACAATATTTGCCAGCCACTCGGGGTAGTTCACTTCCCAGATAAAGTTAGCTTTAATGAGCTTATCAACTTCCTCCTCGACGGCCCTTTGATGCTCGGAGGCGAAGCTTCTCTTCTTTTGCTTGACTGGCCAAAATGTCTCATCCACATTGAGACGATGGACCAAAACATCCGAGCTAATCCCCGGCATATCAGAAGTAGATCAGGCAAAGACGTCAGCATTCCTCTGGAGGAAATCAACCAGGTCTTCCTGAAGCTTCCCTTCTAGCTGCGATCCGATCTTTACGGTTTAGTCAGGCCGAGCCTTATCAAGTGGTATCTCCTCGAGCTCTTCGGCTAGCTCTCCTCGCTGCTCGACAAAATCCTCCCGAGCATCCAACCCATCAACCTCGGGCTTTCTGGACTAGAGATCAGCAATGAAGTAGTACTGAGCCATGGCCTGACTCCTTCGGACTATCCCCACTCTCCATTCTGTGGGAAACTTCATGGCGAGATGTGGGATGGATATAATAGCTCTAAGGGATATCTGTCCGGGCCTGCCGAAGATTGCATTATAAGGGGATCGAAGTGCATGCCCGAACCACCAACATAATGACTCCCTCGGGGGTAATAGCATCACCTATAAACCCCACTAAGGTAAAGTCTATAGCTTGGAGATCTTTCATCTGTAACTTCATCCTCACAAAAGCATCATAGTACAAAACATTAACAGAGCTTCCACTATCAATCAAAATTTGGTGTACATCATAGTCATTCATGTTAAGAGATACAACTAAAGCATCATCATGCGGGTACTGTATCTCTTGGAAGTCCTCATCAAAAAAAGAAAGCTCGTTGGTCCGGGCCTTCTTCGGTGGATTTTCTTCTTCATCTTGCCGAGCCGATGAGGAGCCGATTGTCGCTATCATATTAACATTGCCAACAACTGGCGGGCTTGGTGGAGGAGGTTGGCGAGGTTCAGACTGATGGTCTCCTTCGTTGTTTAGCTCGGAGGCTCTTCTAAACCGGTCCAGCCAGCCCCGTCGGATGAGTTACTCGATCTCATTTCGAAGCTGTCAGCACTCATTGGTGTCGTGCCCATGGTCCCGATGGAATCGAGTAAGATCCCTAGGTGGCAGTGGAAGGACTCTCTGACAGCGGGGCGGGCTAGCACGGCGGAGGGGTCAGCTCCTCTCCGAGCCCTTGGCTTCTCTTCTTTTGGCTGCTCTGCTCGGGCTGACCTCCGTGACTCCTCCACTCTGGCGTATTTGTCCGCCAAAGCCATCATGTCAGAGAGGCTCTTTAAATAGTTAACCTCCAGAGCCAGATAGAAGTCCCCCTCTTTCAACACTTCGCCTGCCAAGGCGGACATGGCCACCTCATGATTGAGGTGGTCTACTTCTAGTATGGTCATGTTAAATTAGCCAAGATAATTCTTCAAGGATTTCCCCTCCTGTTGCTTGACCTCGAAGAGGGAATCAAATCTGCGCCGATGGCGGCGACTGCTGATGAACTGACTAATGAATATGCTGCTTAACTCGTCAAAAGAATTAATGAAACTTGGCTTTAGGCTGTTGAACCAAGTTCTGGCGGACCCCCTAAGCGTAGAGGGGAAGGCTCGATACAGGATCGCATCTGATTCCCTGTGGAACATCATGATGGATCGAAAGTTGCTCAGATGGTCATCGAGGTCGGTAGATCTATGGTACGGCTTGATGATGGAAAGCTTGACATAAGGAGGGATCACTTCCCGCATGATTTCCTTAGAGAAGGGGATGCCCTGCTCCGCCCTCGATTGGGGAGGAGGAGCTTGCCTGATGGCATCCAGCTCTTGACGCCACTCTCGGTGCATCTTCCAAATTTGTCACCGGATCCCCTCGTCTCGGGTAGTAGGAAAGACTGATCGAGGAGAGTATGGTGACGGCATCAAATCATGATGGAAGGACACCAGAGAGAGAGAGCGAGCTCACCAAGATCTAGGTGGGCTTTTCTCCCTAGCCCTTTGTTGTGCCAGTCTAGCTTTCTTGGGCTGCTGGGGATGACTCGCGACCTCAGGCGGGTTAGAAGAAGAGACCGTCAATGAAGCAAGGATAGCAACTCCATCAGGGAGTTATGGAGCATGGGCAGCCGGATGGGGAGCCCCCTAGAGGCCTTGGACCAGCTGTGCAAGGGCTTGCACTTGTTGAACCAGTGTAGTGAACTGGTCCTGGGTTACAGCGACCGCCGGTAGTGAGGGAGTCTCGGCCGACGGCGGTAATGGAGGCGCCGCATTGCTTGTGGGATCGGGCCTCTGGGAGGCGGCTTGATCCAGAGCATCAGAAGTGACTCTCTTCCGATTAGCTATTGAGGGGTTGTTCTTTTGACTTTCAGCCTTATCTCATTAATTATAAGTTTATGGGACTTGAGGCCCTTCCTCTAGCGCCAAACTGTTGTCGTAGAAATTCGTCCTTCGACTCGGGTGCGGCCCACCTCCGGATCTGGACGCCAATCTCTCGCTCAGATGGAACCTGCAAGATAGTCCTCATGCAGGAAGCGTTGGGGGTGGCCCTCTGCGGAAGACCCTCCGACGCCCAAGTCAAGTCAGTGAAGATTCACAGCAAGCAGATATGAGGAGAAGGCTTCTCGTAGAAGAGTCCCTCTCAGATGACCTCTTGAGGAGCTGGGGAGCTCTACTGGAGCTTCGATGGAGTGTTTCAGTGAAGGAGTGAGCATACCTGGGAGACCTCAAGACAGAGTATATATAGGTTGCCAAGGTGATGGCAAACAACTAACTGATTCCTTGGGCGTGTCACAGGGGATCCGAAACCGTTATGATTCGAATCAAGTTTGTTATGAGGCCGGTAGCTTTCGAATCCGGTTAGTTAGCAAATCAATGGCGAGAGGAGCTAGCTGATGCTTTGAGATTTGGTGCCTTGTAGGTTCTAGGCCACGTTCAGTATTATTGGATTTTTCCTCCACTTAGGGTAGTCGGGAACCCACGCGGTCGGAATCTCACCTGACTATCATGAATTTGAATTTTTCCGCACTTGCTTCCTCAGAGGTTCAAGGGTGCCTCGGCCTGGCCAAGGTATAAGGATAGCTCGGTCTTGCCGAGGCACTGGAATAGCTCGATCTTACCGAGGCATGGGAATAGCTCAGTCTTGCCAAGGCATGAGGGTAGCTCGGTCTAGCCGAGGTATGGTGGTACTTTGGTATCGCCGAGGTGTATCGGCCTTATTCTTATGGTGGTACTTTGGTGTCGCCGAGGTGTATCGGCCTTATTCTTTTTCGGATGTGATAGCTGGCGGATCAGAAATTAAAGGTGATCTCAACCTTTTTTTTTCGTGTGCATGAATATTGACATAATGATGATTTTATCCCTCATCAATATGTAGCCATTCATATATGTGTGTATTATGCAGGCATACATATGCAACCTTTTGACCATTACTCATCCTAAATTTATGAGGTGTTTGTTATTTATTCCCCATTTGGCTACTAATTTGAATTTTAAAGACGCCTATGCAGTCTACTGTTACTCTAACAGTAACGAAAACTATTGAGATCAAACTGCCGTACCTTGAATTTAATAGCATGTATGAGAATAAAGACTCGGTAGGAAGCTCAATAAATAAAATTTCGTGACATGAAATATTATCTAATTAAACATTTCATTTTATGACATGAAACTGCATTACTAAAGAGAAAAATTAGAGAGATTTTCATTTTAGCTGTGAATGGACATATTTTCTAATTACTGAAGAGAAAAATTAGAATTAAGATGCCATTCCCATTCTAATTTTTAACAAACCAGATATGGATATAAAAATTGAAATAGCATACTAATTTACTTAGAAATAAAATTCGATTCTCATTCCATTCCATGCCTATAAACCAAATGTATTTTTATTTATATAATAAAATATGAAGGCAATCCTTTCGTTCTATTAGATCTGAAATTTTTAGTTTTTACGACTCCTTTGTATTCTTGGATCGCAAACAACAGTTAGGTTTGAGCGATGAAATCAAGTATAGTTTTGTTAAGGGAGAGAATGAAATTGAGGTAGACGTATCTCTTTTTTCTTGCTTGATTTAAAAGCTTCAATAGGTAAATTATTTTTAAAATCTTTTACTCTGAAATTAAGGCTTTTCTTATTTATTCTTATTTGATATTCAAATCATGAAAACTGCATTTATTGCTCATGCTCTATTTTTTTCCATGCTGCACAGCATTTCTTTATGGTTTATATGTATTTTTTTATTCATCCTTATAACAAATAATATAAATATATATTTTCAAAATTTTAATTAAAATCATTTTCTACTTTCTATAAAATTTTATTTTTTATAGTAATATATTTTGTCAGCCTCCAATTGAAATCCCAGACCACCCTAGTGCACTTCCACATGCAACCTTCTCTTCATGAAGCGGCACAGCGGAAGGATAGCTCTATGCTCCTTCCACCGGGGAAACAAAGTAAATTGCCGAAGTGTTTTCACTAAAATCATAGTCCCGTGTGCTGCACACCTTCTCTCCCACAAAAAGAAACCCAGCCTCCCGACTTTAACCAGAGCATCGATCACAGCAAAAGAGGGGCAGGGCAATGCCAAACCCATGAAGGGTTCAAGGTAGCAGAAGGCAACGAGGCTGCCGTGGGTTAAGACGATCATGGACTTGTGAAGCGAACATGTCTGAATCTTCTCCTCCTCCACCTCCAACCATTCAACCGTTTCTTTTCTCATGCAAAAAATGGCTATCTTTTGCCATTTCATTTCACTTGAGCCTCTCTATGTGTATTACTAGGTTTTGTACACAGAAAACTCTCTATGGCTTGGTCCATGGCTCACTTGGATTGGGTGGCTGGGACTACAGTTATCCTGGCTCTGCTGCAGATTGCTTGCAAATCGCTTCAAATCTCCTCATAGGGCAAAAGGATCTATTCTTTCTTTGTTTCTTTTCTTTTTTCTTTTTTGATACGGATGGGTGATCACACTAGTCTATGCGAGTCAACTCAGATAAATCGAAATACAGGATTTGTTTAAGAACAAAAAGATAGGGGTCTTCCTAGTTTCAAATTCAAAAGCTGGAATGATAGGCCACAGATGCCACCACTCAGTCAGCTGCAGCAATGGCTTTTCGATAGACATGACGGATCTGAACACTAAGAACATCCCAAAGGATAGACTAGATGCCATGGAGCAGCATGTTGATAGGAACTTGATAGCAGCATTCCTTTCGAAGCCATCGGATGATAGTAAGAGAGTCTCCCTTGATAAGAAATACTAGCCCAACTGCATAAAGCTCAGCCAAAAGGACAGAGGAGTCTAGAAGGCCAAAACCTTCCATCGCTAACAAAGCTCCATCGATCCCTCGGATAATAAATGCTGAACATATTAATTTTTCCCATACACTCTCATCGAAGTTGATTTTGATAAATCCTGGGAAAGGAACTCCTAAAAGGTAAAAACCATATGCTGGTTCATTGCCGAAGCAGCAGGAAAACCCCAAAAGCATTGCGATAGAGAGCAAAAGGAGCTATTCTTTGTCGAGCTGCCACTACAGCCAACTTAGATATAAAACATGATATTTTTGTACATAATGCTTGTGTTGATATCCAAAGTGGCTTCCGAACTTAATCTTTTATCATGTTTGCATTGATGTAGAAGTGGCTCCCTAGTTTAATCTTGATCACTTAAGCTACGAAGGACTCTCTAACCATTTGATGAGTGGACTCAAGAATAGAGTAAAAGAAAATCGAATTTTATTTCCATAGAATCCTTCGACGTTCAAGTTATCTTACTTTTGGCTTTTACTGGTATTTTGCTAAAATCTCTTTTAAATTCGGTCACCAACGACTTTGGTGAGTTGATTCTTTCAATAGAAAGGCCTTTTTGGACTGTTGACTCCTACTCAAAGTACTGCGTGCCTTTTTTTTGGTACAAAATGGGTGATCACACCATTCTAGGATGAGTTAAACCCGATATATTAGAATATAATATTTAGAAAAGGATAATAGGGCAGGGGTCGCCCTGCTTCCAGCTCTAAAATCTAGTGTGGTAGGTCACCCTGGCGCCAATCCAATCAACTGCATAATTGGCTTTCCGATAGATATGTCAAATTTGAGTACTATCAGCTCCCTGAAGAATAGATCGGATGTCGCACATCAAGGGGAGGGATGGCAAATGATCGCTGAATTCCTAACGGAGCCAGCGGATAACAGTAATAGAGTCCCTCTCAATAAAAAGACAGTGAGCACCCAGGCTCCGAATGGCATAGAAAATACCAGCCCAGGCCGCATATAACTCAGCAAAAGGCACCGAGGAGTCAAGAAGGCCGAATCCACCAGCCGCCAACATCGCACCTTCCGACCCCCGAACCATAAAAGCCGATCCAGCACATCTACCATGAACACTCCCATCAAAGTTGATTTTAATAAACCCTATAGGTAGGGGCTCCCAAGATATGAAGACCATGTGTTGGTGCGCTGCCGAAGCAGCAGAGGAGACCTAGTGGCCAGGGCTAGCAGAAGCAAGAGAACTCTGATGGAATATATACTCAGCTAATAAAGAGACATAAGCCCTGGCAACCCTAAGGGAAGGAGCCATCTCGTCAATGAACACTAGCCGATTTTGGTATAACCAAATTTGGTAAGCAGTGTAAGCCCACATAGGTCCGAACTGATGGTTACCTCTCCCCATATTCTTCCTGATCAGGCTCAGAAAAGAGATACGCAAGAAAGAATTCCATGCACCCAAGGGTAATCACCCACAATCTACCATATCTATCTCGCTCTAGTGCATGTGAATATAGCATGCACTACAAGAGATTTTAAATATTGCGACACCCAAATGCGTCGCAATTGCATCGCTAAACATGATATTGCGACGCAATAGCGACGCAACGAGGGCGTCGCTCAACTGTCCGTCGCAATACCCTTTTGTCGCAATTGCGTCGCAATATTGCGACTCTCTGCGACGCTCTTGCGACGCCACATTGCGTCGCAATATTGCGAAGCATGAAAATGCATCGCTAAATTTAAAAATAAATTTAGTTAGAAAAAAATTATTATTAAATATTGCGATGCACTAAATTGCATCGCAATATTTAAAATAAATTTTTTTAAAAAAATTATTATTAAATATTGTGACGCACTAATTTGCGTCACAATATTTAAAATTAATTTTTTAAAAAAATTATTATTAAATATTGCGCACTAAATTGGGTCGCAAATTGCGACTCAATGCGTCGCAATATTAATAATAATTTTGGTATTAGCGACGCAATTTGAGTCGCTAATGCGTCGCAAATAAAAATTATTTTAAATATTGCGATGCAAGATAATTGCATCGCAATATTTTAAAATAATTTTAAGATAAAATAGCGACTCAATTGTAGTCGCTAATGCATCGCTATAAATTTATTTTTAAATTATTGCGATGCCAGGTCATTGCGTCGCAATATTTAATAATAATATTTTAAAAATATTAGCGATCCAATATCAGTCGCTAATGCGTCGCAAATTTTGTTTTTAAAAATATTTAAATGATTAAAAATTAAAACGGTTAATTCAATTTCGCTAAATCTAAATATTGATACAAACATTTTTCACTCAATCCAAACAATAATATATTTCAAAAAATAATTTATATATTAAAATTTTGAAGTTTTTACAACATAAAAAAAAAATACATCAAGAATCTGAACGATCACGTGAGAGGCTGTGGAGGCTGTGGAGGCTGAAGACTCTGCGACAAGCGTCTAACCATATCCCGCAAATAATGCATCTCATCTCGCATGTCTGCAACCTCCTGATCCCGGCCTCGCATACGATCCTCAAAATCCTGCTCGACCTCCTGGCCGAATCTCCTCTGCAATAGATCTGCGAAGCTCCTGTAAACGCTCGGGAGGAAGATCAGCAGGAACTCGCGAGCTGGAGGCCTGATGGGGAAAAAATGTAGAAGCTCTAGTGCCCATACCATAGACCCTGCGGTCTCGTGGCTGGGCACCAACAGCCTCCAAAAACACACGTCGACTCTCCTCTGCTGAGAGTTCGACGGGCGTCTCCCCATCAGTAGAGTCGACCTGCGATGCCTGGGAGCGAAGCTCCTCGACTCGTGTCTTGAAATTATGAAATCAACAATAAATGAGTTAATAAATTTCTCGAAATAAAATTTTAGAAATTAAACAGATACTACATAAATCTAATTTCTTACCGCAACCTCCCGTGATCGCGTGTCGACCCAGGAGCCGTCCCTCCTGGTGTGTGTCGCCCTGAATAGACGAAACTCACCAGGATCTCCGCCCTCCTGCTCAGTCTATAACAATAAAAAAATGATATTAATACAAATATTTGTAAATAACTAAAATAGTAATTAAAATATTTATGTTTTCTTACCATACGCCGTCTGTGCTCCTGAATCGAAATGGAGCCCGAAGTATGACGGGAGAGACCCGTGCCAGGACCGCCCTTCTCAGATCGGCGGTTCGTGCTGGCTGATGCGGACCTCCTGCGCCAGCCATCGGACTCCCAGGCCTGCTGCCACTCGTGCCAAATACCCTCTGGCACGTGCGCAGGACGCTGACCCGATGACCTCCAACGATGAAGCATGTCGGAGTATCGGCGTCGCGTCAGAGCCTCCCATGCTGCCCTAATGGCATCATGGGTGGCAGGATCCCACGTAAACTTTTTCTGCATTAAAATAAACAGTTAGTTTCTGAATTTATTAACTTTAAAGAATTATATATCACTGATAAATTGTATTTAATAAGTTTACCTGAAACTCAGAAAAATAAAACTCCCTCGTGGCTGGCGATACGTGGCGCCAATCGTAGCCACTGGGATCTGCACGCCTCTGAAAAACGGCGCTGATGTGGCTGGAGACATGATGCTGCTCAATGAATCTGTTAAAAAAATGCAAGTTTATAAGTAAATGACTTAAAAACATAAATAAAATATTTTTAATTAGTATATACTTACATCCCCTGAGCATCAAGTCTAAGTACAGTGCGGCCGCCGATGGCGGAAGAACTCTCGGAGGTCTGTGCCGATCGGGTGGATGGTAATACTGGTGCAGAGATCGAAGGCTGCGCCTCTGCTGGAGATCCAAACTCTCCATCTCCGACGCTCATGTGATCTGATGTCGCAGGATCCAAACTACGTCTCTGCTCACCCAAACTGTCGTCGGTAGATCTACCTCTGCCCCTCATACTGAAAATACTAAGGATTCACACAATTAAATTACGATTAATGATTGACTATGTAAGAATTTAACACTTATAAAAAAAAGTTAAATTTTAAAAAACCTTTATGTTTAATCGGTGTCATTTGTTTCGTGAAATGTTGGTTCAACATCCGATGCCGTATCGGATTGCGAATCAGTTTCATTATCATCGGAAGGAAACCGAACATTTGCATCCGCAATTTGTTGGACATCACCACTTGGATCTCTAAGTGATGTTTCAGGAGCCCTTGTGTCATCCTCAATTGCATGCATTTCCATCTCATCCTCTTGAAATGCAGGGCACTCGGTTGATTGACTTGATGAACTCTCCTCTAATACGATTGTTGAACGTGGGACGATTTTAGAAACGGCCCACCAATCTCGCTTGTCGTTGCGCAAACTTGGATATCCGCAGTAAAAGACTTGCTGAGCTTGGGATGCAAGGATGAATGGGTCATATTTCTGTAATCTTCGTCGATGGTTCACTTCAACCAAATTATAGTCGTTATGAACCCTTTTGCCCACAGGAACTATCGGATCGAACCAATCACAACGAAACAATACGGTTCGTTTCATAGGCCAACCGGGATATTCAACTTCAACCACCTCTACTAACTTTCCATAATAATCCTGCATATTTGCTCCAACACTTTCTCCTTTTACACACACGCCCCAGTTCTGCGTGCCTCTTGAAGCTGCTAATCGTTCAATCTGAAATTTGTACCCATTTACAAAATAGCCAGTAGAGGTTGTTACGGTCTTCAATGGCCATTGCGATAGACATTTAATGAAAATATTGTCGGTTGTCGACCATGGACCGTTGACCTATAAATTAATAAGCTATTGACATCCAATTCAAAAAATAATAGCCATTATCGAAATTGATTGAGTGATACTACTCACAAATTCATAAAACCAGTAAGCAAACTCCGTTTCTAATTTCTGCCCAATTGCAACTTGACTGATGTCGGGATTCATCTGTCGTTGTCTATCACAAAACATCCTTATGGGATGAAAAGGATGAAAACTACTGTTAGAAATTAAATATTATGATATATTATTATATAAATTTAAATTTTCAATTTAGCATTGAAGTATACACTTACTCAATATATGGATCGACTTCTCGACAGTTCATTAGGATGTAATAATGTGCTGCATTATACTCCATATCGCTAAGATTTCTTGACTTCTGCCCACCAAATGAACGGCCGATAGCTTTAAAAATTGATATTCTACCGTCATTAGCTTCTGCTTCGTCCACACATACGTCATCGTTACGACCATGATTTCGGCTCCTCGTGTGGACGTGACCCTCAAAGTAATGTGAGGCAAAAGCTGAAACTTCTTCGACCAAGTGTGCATTGCATATAGAACCTTCAACCCTTGCCTTATTACGCACATTATTTTTTAACTTCTTAAGATACCTATATGTAAAGTTGCAACAAAAATTAACGAATTTTTCAAGCAATGAAATAATATTTGAAATGTCAACATATCTTAATGATGTATATATTTACCTCTCGAAAGGATACATCCAGCGATACTGCACGGGACCAGCTATGCTCGCTTCGTATGGCAAGTGAACCGGTAAATGCTCCATTGAGTCAAAAAAACTGGGAGGAAATATTCGCTCAAGCTTGCATAAAATAATTGGAATTTCCTCCTCAAGCCTTGCCATGGATGCAGAAGTAATGACTGCGGCAGATAACTCCTTGAAGAATAAGCTGAGCTCCGTAATTGCCTTCCAGACATGTTGCGGAAGCAACTCACGAAAAGCTATAGGTAATAATCGTTGCATGAAAACATGGCAGTCGTGGCTCTTCATGCCGAACAACTTGAGCTTATGCATGTCCACACACCTACCGATATTTGAGGCATAACCATCTGGAAATTTTAACCCTCTTAGCCAGTTACATAAAACTTCTCGTGAATTTCTGTCAAGAGTGTAACATGCTTTAGGATAGGTCCCATCGGCACTCCTTCTCAAATCACCTCTTCTGCAGTACTGATTAAGTTCTTCTCTTGACTTTGCAGTATCTTTTGTTTTTCCCGGGATGTTTAGCACCGTGTTAAATATGTTATCAAAGAAATTTTTCTCGATATGCATAACATCCAAGTTGTGCCGGATGAGATTTGTGCTCCAATAAGGCAAATCCCAAAATATACTTCGCTTCTTCCAGTTATGTTCTTTACATATACGGCTATTTATTCTATCTGCATCCGGTTCCCATGCATACATCAACCCCAAATGCTCTATAGAATCAAATAGATCCGTGCCGGACCTAACCGGTTCGGCAAATTTTGTGACTGCTTTGTTCTTCCGGAAGGCGATCAAGTTACGCCTGTAAGGATGATTTGGGGGCAAGAACTTCCTATGGTTATCAAACCATGACTGCTTACCACTCTTCTGCAATGTAAATGCATCCGAATCATACATGCAATGAGGGCATGCCAGACGTCCAGCAGTGCTCCAACCAGACAACATTGCATATGCCGGAAAATCACTTATTGTCCACATCAAAGCAGCTCTCATTAAGAAATTTTGTTTCATAGAAATGTCGTAGGCTACCACTCCTGTTTCCCACAACATTTTCAATTCGGCCACCAACGGTTGCAGAAAGACATCAATCTTTTCCTTTGGATTTGATGGTCCTGGAACCAAAACGGTTAAAAACATTGCAGGATCTTTCATGCACTTCCACGGAGGAAGGTTATATACAGTCAGTATCACAGGCCAACATGAATACTGTTGCCCCGCTTGACCAAATGGTTGGAAGCCATCGGTACAAAGACCTAATCTCACATTCCTTATATCTTCAGCGAAAACAGGATGATTTTCATTGAAATGCTTCCAAGCCTTTGAATCTGATGGATGCCGCATTTCATCCTCTTTAGATTCATGTTCGGCATGCCATCTCATATCAGCAGCTGTTGCCTCAGATCTGTATAATCTCTGCAGGCGTGGGGTAAGAGGAAAGTAATGCATCCTCTTGTAAGGCACACTTTTCCTCCTACTTGTACCGGCTCCTCCTTCGGTGTTTTTGAACCTCGATTGCCCACAAATCTTACACCATCTCAGCTCTGAGTCTTCACCCCAAAATATCATACAATTGTTCAAGCAACAATCGATCTTATTAACTGGAGCCCAAGCCCACGCAACAACTTCTTTGTTGCGTAAAAACTGTCTGCGGCAACATTATCATTTGGCAGAATTTCTTTGATTAACTCAGCTACAGAATTGAACGCCTTTTCTGATAATCGATGTTCTGCCTTAATATTCAACATTCGAGCAGCTGTAGAGAACTGGGAATGACCCTCACACCCAGGATACAATTCTTGATTGCAGCACGCAACATATCGTAAAATTGTTGTGCTTCTGGATTTGGTTCTTCCATAAATGTATTCTGATTGAAGTCATTACCCGATGCATTCATAACCATTTGTTCATATGTGTTTAAATTCACAAATGGTTCATCTACGGGAATTGACTCTTGTTGGCCTATAACAGCTGCTGGAATATCCTCTGGTTCACCATGACAGTACCAAACATAGTAATCAGGAACAAAACCCTTCTTACACAAATGCACCTTAACAGTTTCCACATCTCTGTAGGCTTTATTCTGACACCTGTGGAAGTTGCATGGGCACCTAATCCTAGGCCCATCCATCCATTCAGGTTGGCTACATGCAAATGCGATAAATTCTTCCAATCCATTCAGAAAATCTGGATTCAGCAAGCCATCTTTTATCCTTGCATACATCCATGAGCGAGTCCCGCTCATTTTTGACCGACTTATACAAAGTCTGGTAAATCATTAATGAAACCAAAAAATAAAACTATATTAGTATTAATAAATATATACTAAATTATTTCTTGGGCACAACTAATTAAGGTTAATTACAACCAATTAAATCATTTATAAGTACCCAAATTTTTTTTAGGTAATAAGGACCCTACCATGCAAGGGCGAGCCACGACTACGATCCTTGGGGTGCTAGCAAGGACCGATGCATAGGTTAATGGCTAAAGAGAGGGCTTGAGTTTGTGTCGGGCCATAAGGCGGTGCGTTTAGTCATTAGACTTCACAAGAATTCAAGTGTCTTAAATAATTCTACCTTCACTCCATGTCTACAAGGTAAGGCCCTATCCCATTCAAGAATATTTTTTGTGATATGTTATTCTGCTATTAATTATCATCGATCGGCAACATTGAAATTTCGGCAGCATTTCCCCATATGTTCTCCTACATGTGTGGTATATAAGCCACACTAGGAGAACGTATGAGCAAATGCAAACCGAAATCTCACCCCACGATGATTACTAGCAGACTAACATGTCACAAGAAATATTCTCAAACTGTCCACCAGGACAATTTGAGAATTTGCAAGACTAAGGCTTACAAATTCTCAAACGGGTCTAAAGGTTAATTAAAGTGCTGTGATTATGGAAGTCCGAAGACAATCGAACTTATGCTTGTTATTCTTAACTTCTTGTGAATTATACATGTAATCACTAACTTTTTTAAGATTATTGTGTCAAATACAAATGTTTACGAATACTAAAATGTAAATCATTGAAACTAGTAATTTGTTGCTGGAAATTAAATAATATTACAACAAAACATTTTATTTAGCATTTCAAAATGTAATGCATCATTAGTTTGCAGCAGAATATAAATAATCAAGACATAACAAATGTAAATGAGTATAAATGCACAAATACTATTGTCATAAACATTCTGCTTAAATTAATTATTGCATAAATATTATGTAAATTAAATAATCTAGCATTACAAATATTATTGAATAATTAAGGTTTCCCCCTCCCCCTGTTTAAAATTTTTTTTTTTTTTTTTTGTCACAGTGGCCTGGCCACCGTGCCGTGGCCGGACAAGAAAAGAAAGGGGGGGGGGGGGTTTCCCCCCTCCCCCTGTTAAGGAAATTTTTTTTTTTTTTTTCACAGTGGCCTGGCCACCGTGGCCGGACAAGAAAAGAAAGGGGGGGGGGGGGGGGGGGTTTCCCCCCCCCCCCTGTTAAGGAAATTTTTTTTTTTTTTTGTCACAGTGGCCTGGCCACCGTGGCCAGGCCACTGCCGGCCACGGCAGCGGCCGTGGCCGGACAAGAAAAGAAAGGGGGGGGGGGGGGGGGGGGGGGGGTTTCCCCCCCTCCCCCCTGTTAAAAATTTTTTTTTTTTTTTGTCACAGTGGCCTGGCCACCGTGGCCAGGCCACTGCCGGCCACGGCAGCGGCCGTGGCCGCCTTGTCCGGCCGCGGCCACGGCCGTGGCCGGAGAAAACAAGGGGGGGGGGGGGTTTCCTCCCCTCCCCCCTGTTAAAAAAAAAAATTTTTTTGATTACAGTGGCCTGGCCACCGTGGCCAGGCCACTGCCGGCCACGGCAGCGGCCGTGGCCGGACAAGAAAAAACAAGGGGGGGGGGTTTCCTCCCCTCCCCCCTGTTAAAAAAAAAAATTTTTTTTTTGATTACAGTGGCCTGGCCACCGTGGCCAGGCCACTGCCGGCCACGGCAGCGGCCGTGGCCGCCTTGTCCGGCCGCGGCCACGGCCGTGGCCGGACAAGAAAAAAAGGGGGGGGGGGGGGGTTTCCTCCCCTCCCCCCTGTTAAAAAAAAAAATTTTTTTGATTACAGTGGCCTGGCCACCGTGGCCAGGCCACTGCGGCCACGGCAGCGGCCGTGGCCGTTTTCCCCCCTGTTAAAAAAAAAAATTTTTTTTGATTACAGTGGCCTGGCCACCGTGGCCAGGCCACTGCCGGCCACGGCAGCGGCCGTGGCCGGAGAAGACGGCCACGGCAGCGGCCGTGGCCGCCTTGTCCGGCCGCGGCCACGGCCGTGGCCGGACAAGAAAAAAAAGGGGGGGGGGGGGTTTCCTCCCCTCCCCCCTGTTAAAAAAAAAATTTTTTTTTTTACAGTGGCCTGGCCACCGTGGCCAGGCCACTGCCGGCCACGGCAGCGGCCGTGGCCGGAGAAGACGGCCACGGCAGCGGCCGTGGCCGTAGGGAAATAAAAAAAAAAAATAATTTTTTTTTTGATTTTTGGGCTAACCTTGGTTGAGATGAGATCGCCGGGTAGCCGGAGTCGGATGGATCGTCGGGTAGCCGGAGGACGGGGATGCGGGAGCGGCTGGGATCACGGCGGCGGCTAGGTCAGACGGGAAGGAGGAAAGGAGAAAGGGGGGGCTTAAATATAGGCAATTAGCGACGCCAAAATTGCGTCGCTAATTGCGTCGCAAAATTTTTTTTTTTTTTTCTTAGCGACGCACGTGGGCGTCGCTAATCCATCGTTAATAAATGTTTAAAATAATTTTTGAAAACATAGCGACGCCAATAAATGCGTCGCTAACGCGTCGCTAAATTGGCGCCATCACCTGGCGGGAAAAATAATTTTATTTTCTAATAATTGCGTCGCTAAGGCGTCGCAATATTTTTTTAATAATTTAAATTGATTAAAAAAAAAAGTTATTACATATATTGCGACGCAATAAGTGCGTCGCAATTATTTTTAAATATTTTTAAATGAAAATATTTAAATTTATTATAATAATTGCGACGACAAATTGCGTCGCAAATATTTTTTAATATTTTAATCAGTTATATGTATTCTATATTGCGACACATATATTTTGTCGCAATATTTATTTATTTTTTTAAAGTGTGTCGCTAAGGCGTCGCAAGCTATTTGTTAATATTTATAAATGATTATATTTATAATTAATGTTAATAATTACGACGATAAATTGCATCACAATTTATTCTATAAAATTTTTAATTACATGCGACGATCGGCGACGATCCGACGGTCGATCGATCCAAGCCCTGATCCCGATCGGCCACGACCGATCTGGCGATCCGATCACGATTTGCGATCGATCTGATCATCGATCGGCCGACGATCGGCGATCCGACGGTTGCGATCGATCCAAGCCCTGATCCCGATCGGCCACGACCTATCTCGGACAGTTGCAATCCGTCCGAGATCGGCGACGATCCGACGGTTGCGATCGATCCAAGCCCTGATCCCGATCGGCCACGACCGATCTCGGACCGTGGCGATCCGTCCGAGATCGGCGACGATCCACGGTTGCGATCGATCCAAGCCCTGATCCCGATCGGCGACGACCGATCGCGGACCGCGGCAATCGGTCCGATCGGCAAAGGTCCGACGGTTGCGATCGATCCAAGTCCCGATCGGCCAGACCTATCTCGATTCCGAGATCGGCGACGATCGATCCAAGATCTCGTTGCATCGAGATCGGCGACGATCCGACGGTTGCGATCGATCCAAGCCCTGATCCCGATCGGCCACGATCGATCTCGGACCGTGGCATCGATCGGCGACGATCTTGCGATCGATCCAAGCCCTGATCGATCGGCGACGACCGATCGCGGATCGGTCCGATCGGCAAAGATCCGACGGTTGCGATCGATCCAAGCCCTGATCCCGATCGGCGACCTATCTCGGACCAATCCGAGATCGGCGACGATCCGACGGTTGCGATCGATCCGATCGTCCGATCCAGATCGGCGACGATCCAACGGTTGCGATCGATCCAAGCCCTGATCCCGATCGGCGACGACCGATCGCGGACCGCGGCAATCGGTCCGATCGGCAAAGGTCCGACGGTTGCGATCGATCCAAGCCCTGATCCCGATCGGCCACGACCTATCTCGGACAGTTGCAATCGTCCGAGATCGACGATCGACGGTTGCGATCGATCCAAGCCCTGATCCCGATCGGCCACGACCGATCTCGGACCGTGGCGATCCGTCCGAGATCGGCGACGATCCAACGGTTGCGATCGATCCAAGCCCTGATCCGATCGGCGACGACCGATCGCGGACCGCGGCAATCGGTCCGATCGGCAAAGGTCCGACGGTTGCGATCGATCCAAGCCCTGATCCCGATCGGCCACGACCTATCTCGAACAGTTGCAATCCGTCCGAGATCGACGACGATCCGACTGTTGCGATCGATCCAAGCCCTGATCCCGATCGGCACGACGATCTCGGACCGTCGAGATCGGACGATCGGTTGCGATCGATCCAAGCCCTGATTCCGATCGGCGACGACGATCGCGATCGGTCGATCGGTCCGACGGTTGCGATCATCCAAGCCCTGATCCCGATCGCCACGACCTATCTCGACAGTTGCAATCCGTCCGAGATCGGCGACGATCCGACGGTTGCGATCGATCCAAGCCCTGATCCCGATCGGCCACGACGATCTCGGATCGATCCGTCCGAGATCGGCGACGATCCAACGGTTGCGATCGATCCAAGCCCTGATCGATCGGCGACGACCGATCGCGGACCGCGGCAATCGGTCCGATCGGCAAAGGTCCGACGGTTGCGATCGATCCAAGCCCTGATCCCGATCGGCCACGACCTATCTCGACAGTTGCAATCCGTCCGAGATCGACGACGATCCGACTGTTGCGATCGATCCAAGCCCTGATCCCGATCGGCACGACCGATCTCGGACCGTGGCAATCCGTCCGAGATCGGCGACGATCCAACGGTTGCGATCGATCCAAGCCCTGATCCGATCGGCGACGACCGATCGCGGACCGCGGCAATCGGTCCGATCGGCAAAGATCGACGGTTGCGATCGATCCAAGCCCTGATCCCGATCGGCCACGACCTATCTCGGACAGTTGCAATCCGTCCGAGATCGGCGACCGATCGATCCAAGGATCCCGATCGTCTCGGACATCATCGGCGACGATCCCGATCGATCCAAGCCCTGATCCCGATCGGCGACGACCGATCGCGGACCGCGGCAATCGGTCCGATCGGCAAAGGTCCGACGGTTGCGATCGATCCAAGCCCTGATCCCGATCGGCCACGACCTATCTCGACAGTTGCAATCCGTCCGAGATCGGCGACGATCCGACGTTGCGATCGATCCAAGCCCTGATCCCGATCGGCCACGACCGATCTCGGACCGTGGCATCCGTCCGAGATCGGCGACGATCCAACGGTTGCGATCGATCCAAGCCCTGATCCGATCGGCGACGACCGATCGCGGACCACGGCAATCGGTCCGATCGGCAAAGATCCGACGGTTGCGATCGATCCAAGCGTGATCCCGATCGGCCACGACCTATCTCGGACAGTTGCAATCCGTCCGAGATCGGCGACGATCCGACGGTTGCGATCGATCCAAGCCATGATCCCGATCGGCCACGACCGATCTCGACCGTGGCGATCCGTCCGATCGGCGACGATCCGAGGGTTGCGATCGATCCAAGCCCTGATCCCGATCGGCGACGACCGATCGCGAACCATGGCAATCGGTCCGATCGGCAAAGATCCAACGGTTGCGATCGATCCAAGCCCTGATCCCGATCGGCCACGACCGATCTCGGACGGCGATCCGTCCGAGATCGGCGATGATCCAACGGTTGCGATCGATCCAAGCCCTGATCCCGATCGGCCACGATCGATCTCGAAACGTGGCGATCGGTCCAATCGGCGACGATCCGAGGGTTGCGATCGATCCAAGCCCTTATTCTGATCGGTCACGATCGATTTTCGACCGATCGCTATTTAACATAATTAATTTTTTTAAATATATAACGACGCAAAGGGTTGCATCGTATTTTTTTAATATGATAATTATAATATATAAAAAATTAACTTTAATTCTAATAATTACGATGCAACAAGTACGTTGCTATATTAAAACATAATTTTTTTAATTAATATTTTGGCTTATTACATCGCTAATGCGTCGCTATTTAACATAATTAATTTTTTAAAATATTGCAACTCACTGTGTTACGTCGTAATTATTTTTTCTTATATTATAATTTATAAAATTTAATTTTATTTAAAATAATTGCGACACAGTATTGCGTCGCTAAATTAAAAATAAATTTAATTTATTTTCTGGTTTATTGCATCACTAATGCATCGCTATTTAAAATATTTAATTTTTTTTAAAATATTGCGACGCACTGGGTGGCGTCGCAATCTTTTTTAAAATATTAATACTGTAAAAAATATAATTCTATTTAAATTATTTGCGATGCAATTGTTTCGTCGCTAAATTAAAAATAATTTTCTATTTTTCTAGTTTATTGCGTCGCTAAGACGTCGCTATTTAAAATATTTAATTCTTTTCAAAATATTGCGACGCACTGGTTAGCGTTGCAATATTTTTTAAAATATTAATAATATAAAAAATATAATTCTATTTAAATTATTTGCGATGCAATTGTTTCGTCGCTAAATTAAAAATAATTTTCCTATTTCTAATTTTATTGCATCGCTAAGGCGTCACTATTTAAAATATTTAATTCTTTTCAAAATATTGCGACGCACTGCTATGCGTCGCAATATTTTGTAAACTATTTATACTTTAAATAATATAATTTCATTTAAATTATTTGCGATGCATTTGTTGCATCGCTAAATTAAAAATAATTTTTCTTATTTTTCTAGTTTATTGCGTCGCTAATGCGTCGCTATTTAATATATTTAATTCTTTTAAAAACATTGCGATGCACTGTGATGCGTCGCAATATTTTTTTCTAATAATTAAATTTTATAAAATTTAATTTCATTTCAATTATTTGCGACGCAATTGGTGCGTCGCTAAATTAAAAATAATTTTTCTAATTATCTATTTTATTGCGTCGCTAATGCGTCGCTATTTAAAATATTTAATTATGTTAAAAACATTGCGATGCAAATATTGCATCGCAATATTTTTATTGATATTTATATTTCATAAAAAATTAATTTCAAAATATTGCGATGCAATATTTGCGTCGCAATATTAAAAATTTAATTTTTTTTTTAATTTTTTGGTTAATTGAGTCGCTAATGAGTCGCTAATGCGTCGCAATATTTTGTTGTCACAAAGGCGTCGCAAAGTGGTCGCAATTTAGCGACGCAATTATGCGTCGCTAAATTTGCGTCGCTATTTCAGTATTTTCTTGTAGTGATGGTCAATTGTTTCCTCCTCGAGACCACATAATGGACATATAGGCAGATACTCATACCTCTCCCAAAGAGTAGGGAACATATAGGAAGAACATTCCATGCAAGCTTTCAAATAAAAATCCTCACCCTAAGTGAATGGGAAGATGCTAGATCCACGCCAACTCCATCGATAGCTGCGGCTGTGGCCTATAAATATTTCGGAGGTCCCTAATAGAGGCACGAGACAAACAAGATCTCCTTCATACCCTGTTATCCACAGTGGGACCCGGAGTGAGAGGAATAAAAAGAATACGATGGTAGAGCTCAACCCCAAAGAAACTGGACACCAAGGAAAAGGACCAAGCAGTGTGATCGTGGAAGATGAGATCGCTGACTCTCATTCCAGTAGGAATGTCAGTGCAAACAAAGGTCGGCCATCAAGATAGTAGAAGGTATGCAATCCATGTATCATGAACAACATCCATAGGGGCTCCATCTCCAATCATCAATGAGATGAAGTTCAGAACAGCCGAAGCGTGCCAACAGACCTCTTTCCAGAAATAAGAGTGCCCACATGTAGCCTGAGGAAAATAGGAAGAATTTCAGTCTCCATATTTGGCACGGATGAAAGAGCTCCACAAACAATACGGATCAAGCAAGAACCGCATGGCATACCTAGCAGTCAAAGCCTCCCTCCTAACAATGAAAGACTTGATCCCAAGTCCCCCTCAGTAATCAGCAGACATATAATGTCCCAAGCCAGAAGATGAATACCATGACCATCCTGCATGGAGGCCCAAAGAAAATTCTGAAAATATCTCTTAATCTTCCTTAAACAAGTTAGAGGGATGGCAGTATTAGATAAGAGATAGAGAGGAAGATAAGACAACACCAAGCGTAACAGAGTAATCCTTGCCATCATAGAAAGCCCAGTGACCTGCCATCCATCCAGGCAATCATGGACCCACCGTACAAGGTCACTAAAATTCAAACTATGTGGCCTTCTCCCCATAATAGGGATCCCAAGATAGGATAGCCAATCAGTCTGAATAGGAATATCCATGATGTGCGAGATGGACCCCCTCAAACTAGGTGTCGTCTTCGGACTAAAATAGATCATAGATTTACTTAGATTGACCTTCTGATCAGATGCCCGACAATAAGAGTGCAAGATAGACACAAACATGGTAGCATTACTGATAGTCGCTTTGCCCAGAAGAATGCAATCATCAGCAAATAAAAGGTGGGAAAGCGAGGGCCCAAAAGGACCTACAGAATAAGGGGCCAAAAGCGAGCCCAACTGGGCCTGAGAGAGGGCCCAGGACAGAGCATCAATAGAGAGAATAAACAGGAATGGGAAGAGAGGACATCCCTGCCTAATGCTGACCTCAGAGTGAAAATAATCAGTCTGACCTCCATTAATAAGGAGAGAGAAAGACGACCAATGAACACACGCCATAATCCAATCTACAAAAATCTTGTGAAAGCCAAACTCCTGAAGAGTACAACATAAAAAGTCTCAGCTCAATCTATCATAAGCTCGCTCCATATCAAGCTTCACAGCCATAAGGCATTGACTACCAGAGGCCCTCTAAAGGTCATGCATGAATTCCTGGGCTAATAGAGCATTGTCAATGATACTACGCCCCTGAGGAAAGCTCCCTGCTCTGGAGAGATGAGACGAGGGATCACCGAGCTCATTCAAAAAACCAGGAGACGAGCACAAACCTTATATAAGGTAGTGCAAAGACTAATAGGCTGATAGTGCTGAGGAGTAGAGGCATCAGGGCGTTTAGGAACCAGAGTAATAATAAGAGTCTGATTCTAATAAGAGGGAATGGTGTTAGACTGAAAGACAAGTTGGATGGCTTGCACAACATCCTGGCCCACAATATCCCAATAATATCAAAAAAATAAGGGTGGGTACCCATCAGGCCTAGGGGCCTTATTAGTTCCTAGATCCCATAGAGCCATCCGAATGTCCTCCGAAGAAATCAGTCTGATAAGGATATCATTCTCCGTAGTGAAAACCCTGTAGGGGGAAGAATAGGGAAAATAGGGAATCCCTCCCCAGAATGCTCAGTCCATCTAGACTGAAAGAAATGAAAAAGTAGATCCCTGATCGCCTGGACATCCTCCTAATAGTTACCCTCCTTATCAACTAAACACTTGATAAGGTTCACCGCTCAATGTTTTAAAGTGGCCTGGTGGAATAATCGAGTATTGCATCCCCTTCCTTAATCCACTGAATACGGGACCTCTGCCTCCAGAAAGTCTCCTGCTGCAACAAGAGAGAATGGTGGATAGACAAGCTGGACCTGAGAGTCGAAAGATCAGAATCATGAAGGACTCCCTCCTGATCCTCTTTGGTCTATAAAGAAGATATAATGGACTCTATCCGCTCAACCTGCCTTATAATATCCCCCAACTCCCTATATTCCATCGAGAGAGTCTGCGTCTAGCGAGAACCAGATGCCTAGATAATCTGTAGGTGGCACTCCCTCTGACAGGTAATTGCCATACCTGAGAAATGATAGTCCTAGCAAAAGAATAAAATGTTCAAAACTTCTCAAATCTGAACTGTCTATTCTGCTAAATAGATACATCAGTAGAAATAAGGATAGGATAGTGATTAAAGGTAATTCTAGACAGATGAGTGACGTGGCAGAAGGGAAGAGTTGAAGCCAATTAGATGTGGCCATGACCCTATCCAATCTCTTCCAGACTTTAGCAGAACCTTGGCGATTGTTGCACCAAGTGAATTGGGATCTTGAGAACCCCAAATCCAAAAGGCCCGCAGAAGATATGAAGGACCTGAATCAGCTATTTCCGGGATATCAACAAACTGTCTACCCTCTCTTTTCTTAGTGGCCCCCACAATGCAGTTAAAGTCACCTGCAATAAGGGAGGGAAAGCCCTGGCCAAGAAGAGATAATCTTCGCCCAAAGCATGTGGCGCACTCTAAAGTCAGTACTGGCATAGACACCCAAAAGTAACCAAGGACCAGAGGTCCCCTAGAGATGACCAGAGATACTTGTTGTCCGTAACAGTGGAAGACATCAACTCTGAGGTTATCCTTTCTCCATAGCACCAAGATACCTTCAGAAAGATCGACTGATTCAACTGCATAAGAATCCCACGATCTAGATATCTGTCTCCGAAGATGAGCCAGACTATTCCCGGACAATCGTGTTTCTAGCAGGACATAGATATCAAAAGCATGAAGCTGCAGCAGCCACCCAAAAGAGAAGCAAAACGAGGGTTTCTGGGCTCCTCGCATGTTCCAAATAAGACTCTTCATCTAGAGATTGAAGAGGGGGGGATCCCGACCTTGTCCCCATTGAACTCCATTATAGTATGGCCACTGACTGGAAGGGGACCCACTGGCCCCTGTCCACTGCAACCATTAGACTGGGACAACTCCAAACTCTCAACAGCATCGTCCCACTGAATAGTCTTCTTCAGCATAACGATCGTAGACTCATGAGTAGGCCCTACTAACTGAGAAGGCTGGGTACACCCTAATGCAGTCCCCGGGGTAGGCCCATCCTTACAACGGGACTTCTTTGTTCCTGACCCAGTTAGGGCATTAGACCCTCGAGAGGAGTCTAAAGACGCCAAAAATGTAAAGGAAGCATGCGCACTTCCTTACCTCCTAGTGGGGCTTTCCCTTTAGCTTTGGTGGTTTTAGATACCACTCGTTGCGCCATAGGTTCCACTGGCAGGGCCCGCTTAGTCGGGCCAGTATGGGCATCCTCACGGGACTTCGGTCTGCCTGACCACTTAGTAGAACCCCCAAAAACAAAACGGTTATAGTCACTGTTTCTAGGCAGCTCAGCCTGCATAGGATCAAGATCCAACGGCTCAATCTCTGCCATATGAGACTCTGCTATAGTGCCAACCAACACGCTGGATGCATCCCGGCATACTGAATCCTTAGACAATGGGGATGGCTGCAATGAGCCTGATCCCTGAACCGGCATCTCCATTGAAGGAGAGGAGAGCCGAGACCCATCAGAACGTCGGCCAACCTGCCGGCGAGCCACCTTCTTTGGCAACTATCATCCATCTGGCAGAACAGAGGAGGAGCTATGAGTATTCATACCCGATTGAGGCTGCTTCCTAGGAATCGATGGCTGATCTAGAACAGAGGGCTTCCTGCATCGGACCGTAGCCATCCAAGGCCCAAATTAGAGGCCAGGCAAGGAAGAAGAGGAAGCCAGCTTCAACCCACAGTCACCAGCAAGGTGCAGGGAGCCACACGAGCTACAGATGCCATCCAGATGCTCATATGAGAATTGCTTCCAAAAAGGAGCACCGTTCTCTCGAATCCTTGCTCCCGGCCGAGAGGTTTGCTCAAGTCAATGCGGACACAGTGATAAATGCATAAATAATTATTATTAAACATATTAATTAATAATTTAACGTACCTATTATTATTTAATATTTTAATAATTTATATAATATTTTAGGTAAAACCTTATTAATTTGAAGATCTCGATTTTAGAAATTTAATGATACAAACGGCACCCAAATCGGATTTAAGATGAGCCCGGAATTGATTTACATTAATTTATCTATTTTAGCACGGATTTAAAGTGAAGTCGGCAAACCAAGTGCTGACTTCATCGTCTTCTCGCAGCCGATTCTTCTCCGATTCAAATTCCAACCATTTCCTCCCCAATTAAGGAATAAATTAGATAGGAAGTTATCAAATGAATGAATTACATTCATCTTGAATGAATTTGGATTTTATTTACGATTTATCCAGGATTTTCTCGCACCGTTCGTTGCTTCCGCGTCCTCTATTTTGGCAACGCCGCGTCTTCACCGCGTCTTCACTGCATCCGGGATTCTACAAAATAGCAGCAGAGAGAGGGGGAAGTCCATCCAGTGCGCTACATCCGGGAGGATCTATCTGTTCGTGCTGTGGTGAGGTGCCCATCCGAGGATCTGCATCTGTTCCAGCCAGCAGTGAGAGGAAGTCTCTGCTCTGTTCTGTGTCCGTGTTCTTGAAGGAGAGTTCGTGCCGTGGCTTGAACGATCTTCATCCGTTCCAAGCCGTGAGGGAGAGACTCTATTCCAAGGAATCTCGTGGAGGCTCTGTTCGTGGCCCGGTTCATGTCTTCAACACGGTTCAGCCTGTCTTCAGTCCGTTTTATCTGGTCTTTGATTTGATTTATAAAGAATTTGTTGCTCTCTTATTGCTATCAGAAATTAAAACTCTTTTATTTTATATTTTAATATGCACTCTTGGATGTTATTAAAATAAAGTTTTATGCATATTTAATTATTATTAAATTCTATTTAAGTGAAAATAATTTAGACTGATTTATTCTTAAAAGGGACGGGCCGTGATTTACTTCGTTATCTATTTAGTTAAATTTATAAATTTATTTCAAAATAATCGCTAAAGTCCCTGTGGAATCGATCCCTTACTCTCGCTATTCTAATAGTGAAATTAAGGTGTTTTAATCGTTGCGCTACACACGCATCAGATTTTTGGCGCCGTTGCCGAGGACTTAAGTGTGTTATTTTGAAAAAAAAAAAAAAAAAAAAAAAAAAAAAAAAAAAAAAGTGAAAAAAAATTAGATTAATTTTCTCTTAATTTTGAATAGTTATTGTGTTTTTATTTTATTCCTTAATTGTTAGAATTGCATATTTTCTTTTAACATTAAAAAAATTATTACTTCCTTTTGCAACAAATCCAATTTTAACCTAATCAATTTCCTTTTAATTAACTACCTAAAAAAAACCTGAAAGAAAACCCTAAGACACCTTCCATAAAATATAATTAATTTAAGAAAAAATTATAAAAAATTATAAAAATAAAATATATAAATAAAATAATTATTTTATTCTATGCTTAGATTGACTTAGTGGATTTATTTATGCAAAATTCAAAATTCTTCCATGACATCTCATAATTTATTAGGAAATTAGAAACCTAATCACAAAAATCTAAAAAAATATATAAATAATTAGATTAATTTTGTTTGATAATTTTAAGAGTTGGACATCTGTTTGTTGCATAGCATTTCATAATTAACTTTAAGAGCACAAACCCCTAATCAAGATAAGGTGGGGATTTCATCACCCTTCCTTAGCCCACAAACCACATCCTTCATTCTACATTAACCCAAACCTTTAACTCTAAAATTAATTAGACAACAGCCCCTAAGGACTTCGAGCTCAATAGGACAAGGCGGTCTTGGAAATTAGGAGATGTCTATATCTAGGGTAAACCTAGAATAGAGAGTCTAATCTTTGTTAACTTGATTGCTAAAAATTATTAAACCCTAATTAAATTATTCATTCCTCATAGTTCTAGGAATTTTTAGGGTATTTTCTTTAGAATTTCCCTCTTTTTCTTCTTCTTCTAATAATAATAATAATAATAATAATAATAAACTAAATTACGGTTTGCTTTAGAGTCATTGGTAGGGTGTATGCTTGGTCGCCGATCGTTGCAACCCAACCTTATACCCTTAGATCTGAGATAGAAAGAACTATTAGAGCAAACAGACTCAGAATTATGGATCCTAATAATGAAAATAATTAACCACGACAGTTAAAAGAGTATTTCACTCCATCAAGGTATACCTACTCTCCCTGCATTCAAGTGCCTCCAGTAGAGGCTGTCCAATAGAAATTAAGTCAAGTGTAATCCAAATGTTACCATCTTTCTATGGACTTACAAATGAGGATCCCTACAAACACTTAGATGAATTCTTAGATATTTGCTCAATTGTCAAGATTCAAAAATTTCTCCGATAATGCACTTAGGCTT